>CM053599.1:111720480-111753739 GCA_028646575.1 Pseudocheirus occidentalis | reverse complement strand
GTGTTGTCTTCCTTCCGTTCCATGCTTTGATCCTTTTTGTCCACAAAAAAAGGATTCTATTGTTTTATTGCTGTTCTTATTTTGCTTCCTTTTTTCTCGTGTTGGCCAGTCAATTAATTGGTTGGTTTTTTTTAGCTTTGTGAAACTCTGCTTCCAGAGAGGAAAGCTCTGTCACAAATCGCTGGGGTTTTCCCAGCTGCCAGAGCTGCAGCCCCCCCCCCCCCATCCCAGCTTTGGCTTGCTGAAAATGCTCCCCAGGACCACCACCCAAGACCACGATCCAGATCCAGGCTGCTCAACACAAGAGCACTTGTCCCTGATCAATTGTCTCAGCCCCCCTGAGGCATCTGCAGGCCAGGGGCTCTGAAGCAGCCCAGTGGGGGCAGCTGCTTGTTACAGCAGTTCCTGCCCTTCCCCCATTGCTTCCTTGCCCTGGGGGTAGGTTGGCCAAACTACTTTTCTTCCTCCAAATTTAACTTGAAAGCTTCACTCACTTTCACTGTCCTCTAATACTGGCTTAGTAGATGTGAAGATTCCTGCAGGTGCAGTAGATCTTCTCTGAAGCAGACTCACGCTGGGCTGTGGCTCCACTCGGCTCCTCCTGACTGCCCTGGGGCCTGGCTGTGGTTTTTGGTTTCAGGCTGGGCTGGCCTCAGCTCCCCTCCTGCTGCGATGTTCCCCTGCTGCCAAGCTGCCTTCAGCGGGAGATGTGTTTTCTGTATTTTTGTGAGTTTGAGAGCACTAGAATTTGTTCAGTCATATTTTGTGGGTGTTTAGGGTGGCTATGTGGGAGCTGCGGAAACTTGCTGCTTCTACGGCGTCATCTTGGCTCTGCCCTCTACAAGGCAATTTTTTTAAAAAGGAAACTGCAAAGCTTTTAACCCCAAACATCTCCCTGACACAAAGATCCATCTTTTTGTTAAACACGAATGTTCTTCCAATGTGACACTATATGCCCACCAATCATAGAATACCAGTCAATTTTGTGTCACCCAAAGGGCAGTGGAGATACAATGAGTGTAATTAGCTACAAAGTATTACCAGTGATGACTCTTATATGAAGAAGCATAAAAAGATGTGTAGCCAGAAGAATAGATGAGCTAAAAGATGAATGACCCCTGTGCTAAAATGGTACCCAAACAAGTCCTACAGATGATTTCTGGACTCTTCTCTTGACTCTCTGGACTTCTTGTTTTTCAATGACCCAGAAATCTTCTCACCCTGGAAGATTACTCTGCCTCTGCAGATCCTTCCTCAGGTCATTCCTGCCAAAAACTCCATTTTAAGAAAAATTCCCAGGTCAGCCACGTTCACTCCTTCATTCCTCTCTAGGTTCTACTCCTGACTCTGCATTACTTTTCCATCATTCCCTGCCACAAATGCCTTCTGCTCTTTCCTTCTCCACTTTTCAATTTCCTCTTGTGTGTTATGTTCTCCCGTTAGAACCCAGGTTTATTTAGGGCAGGGAATGTCTTTTTTGCTTGTGCTCATATTTCCATTGTTTAGCATGGTGCCTGGTACAGCGTAAGCATTTACTAAGTGCTTGTTGACTTGAATTGACTTGACCTAAAGGAAAATCTTCAGTATGTGGGCAGGACCCCCATGGGAAGACATGGCTAAGAGGCTTATAGTATAAGAAAGTATGGATGGGTTATAATATACACCACTGATTACAATACGCACATCTAGGAGATAATAGATTCAATGGAAATGTTAGATTCATAATTTGCTTTTTGTTTTCTCGAGGTAGAAAAAGTGTTAGTCCAGTCCAACACCTCATTTAACTTAATGTCAACTAAATCCCAGAAAGGTGATATGCTTTACCCAGTCACATAGCTTTGTCACCATAGCAAGTTCTTTATAACACATGGTTCCTGAGTGCCTATCTCTGATAGATCTTTTATTTTATCTTGCTCAGAATATTGCCTTCAAATCACTTTCTAGTCATTTCCAAACCATTCTCCACACCACCCATCTCCCTGGAACCCAGATTTTGCCCCTGGAGCTCTGGGCTCTGAGTATTGTGCTTTCACCCTATCCTACCTGGAACCAGGTTTCCATGTCTCCTCCCCACCATTTCCCAACAATTCCCTCCCCCAACAAATTTCTAAAATTCTGTCTTCCTCCATCAGAAATATAAGCTTTTTGAGGACAAGGATTATCTTGTTTACATTTGTATTCCCGAGTAACATAATGCTGAACATATCAGCACAAAAAGCACTCAACACTTTTTAATTCATTTGCTCCTTCATAGCCATCCAACTCTTTCACCCACAGAACACTACCTTCCTTGTGACACATAACTTTTTAGTAATCACACTGCTGTGCTTCTTCTTCATGGTTCATTTCTCTGGACCATGGTTTCTTCTTTGTAAAATGAGTTGATCGAATCACATAAACACTAAGTTTCCTTTCAGCTCTGACATTCTGCATTCTACATTTTAAGATTCTTTCTGCTTCTAATGTGCTTTGTTTCTGCCTTTAATCAGTAAGTTCTCATCTTTTCTATTAACTTCCATCATAATCAATCAATCGTGCCTCAGACAAGTAATACTACAAAGTTTTGGAACCTCTTTAGTAGAAAACAGCACTGAGACTAAGAAAACAGGATTGGAAAATGGGAACCTCTATACTCTTCTCTCAGCTCCATCAATGACCTATTAGGAGCTTTTGGATACTTCATTTTACCAGTCTGCAAAAGACAGAGCATCTGGCTGCCCAAATGGTGTGGTGAATAGAGTATCTGATTAATAATGATGTTTTGAAAATATTAAAATCATACCCAGATAGAATATTGTCTGAAACATACACACATACACAAACACAGTGGCAGTGTCAGAGGAGAGACAGGAACATATACAAGGGATGCTATGAAGGTAGAATAAACAAGATTTGCCAACAGATTTAATATGGAGGGTGGAAGTGATGAAAATGACACTTAGGTTAGGAGCCTAACCTAGTAGGATGATGGTGCCCTCCATAGTAATAGGGAAGTTAGGAAGAGGAGAGAGCTTGGGGATAAAGATAATAAGTTCAGTTTTGGACTTAACGAGTTTAAGATATCTACAGGACAGCTTCTAATTCAAGATGTCCAATAGGCAGTTGCTGTGTCAGGAAACTTTAAAGAATAAACTAGTTTAGGGTATGAATTACCCAGCCTGTGTCCCTAATCAGGGTGGACTTGAGTTCTATATGCCAAAAGAATATATTTAAAGAAAGTAAAATCCTTTCTTTTAATGAGGTGGATGGTGAAGGTATTGTCCTGATTCTGTAAATGTGCCTCCGTATGCCTTTCCTACAAAACTGACAACCTATTTTCCCAAGTACACTGGCTAAATAATCTTTTACCTTATTGGCATCATCTAAAAGTTTTTCAAACACTAATCTTTTATATAGTCAGCTTTGCTATCCTGTTTGTTTTGAAAATGTGAGTTTACTTCAGCATGACTGATTTTTCAGGAAACAATCTGAATGCAATGAGAATTTCAGGTTTGCTTATATGCAATTTTGCAAGTGAGACAAAAGGACAATAAGCCACATCCATTCACAGGTGATGGTTATAACCTTCCTTCCTATTTCAGATTTAGATAAGTCTTCCATCACCACTGCATAACAACTCATAAGCTGTAATTCTTCTGTTACCCACCTCTATAAGCAAATGTATTATTTATTGATTTATCATATATTTTCTAGAGCAGTAGGTTCATGCCCATCCACTATTTGTCCCTTTCACTTCCACCATAGCTAGACCATGTGCTGAATTGTGCCCCTTTCTGTAGGCTGCTTTCTTACCTGTATGTACCCTTTGATTGTGCCACCCCAAGCCCTACTGATAAGTAGCCAGAAGTCATGGGTACAGCCACTATTTATTGTAGGATTTATCAACAGCATTCAAAACTTCTCCATTTGCTGTAACCAATGGTTCCACATATGGATGTGTGGTGGTGGCTGCAGTAGCACCTGTATTTTCTTTGTGTTATTCGGTCAAAATTAGCACAAGCAGCAGAGAATTAATCCATATTTTGTTGCTTCTCGGCTTCAGAGGCTGCATTGAGTGCCCAATCATGCACAAACAGAAAATCATGCACCAACACTCCTTCCACTTTGGTCTTGGCTTGTAGCCTTTTCAAGTTGAAGAACTTACCATCAGTGTGATAGCTGACCTGGATGCCTTGTTCATCCTCATTGAAAGCATTTGACAACATGGCTAAAAACAACATGCTAAAAAGCAGGAGTAAGCAAACAGCCTTGCTTTACTCCATTCGTGACCAGGAAGGCTCAAAAGCATTGTCCATTATTTAGAACCCAGGCAAGCATGCTGTCATGAAATTGATGTACGATGCTAATGAACTTCTCTGGGCAACCAAATTTTGACATAATTTTCCATAAACCTTCACAACTAACAATATCAAAAGCCTTGGATATATCTACATATGTTGTGTACACACCTGTGTTCTGCTCCTGCCATTTCTCCTGGAGTTGTTGTGCAGCAAACACCATTATCCACTCTTCCTCAGCCTTTTTGAAGCCACATTGCCTCTCAGGTATATGACCACCTTCCAGGTGAAGGATCAGCCTATTAAAGAGGACCCTGGCAAGAATCTTACCAGCAATGAGTAAGAGAGAGGACCCCCTCCCCCCCGCCCGTGATTGTCACAAGACAATCTGTTTCCTTGGCAGTGTACCTTCCAGGGATGTACACATCAATAATGAGGTGGATGCATGCATTGTCAGTTAGCTCAGTCTTTGGGAGGCTCCAAAGGAAAGTATGAGATAGAAGAGGTATTAGACAGACTGCCAAACTGAAGGTCTATAGAGCCATTGTGCTAACCTCATTGTTGTATATCTGTGAAACCTGGAGAGTCTATCAGCACCATGCCAGGAAACCGAATCGTTTCCATTTGAATTGTCTTAGGAAGATTCTGAAGATCACCTGGCAGGATAAGTAAGGTGCCAGACACTGAGGTCCTTACTCGAACTAAACGGCCAAGCATTCAAACTCAGCTTCAGAGAGCACAACTCTGATGGGCTGGCCACATTGTTTGAATGCAAAACATACACTTGCCAAAAAGACTGTTTTATGGAGAACTCACACAGGGCAATCATTCACATGGTGGTCAGAAGAAGCGAAACAAGGTTACTCTCAAGATATCTGAATATATATCATACTCTCAAAAACTGACTATATATTTGGTTGAACATCTTATATGTCTATTACTTCCCACCAATATATTTTTTTTCTTGTCTAGAACTATGAAGTTTTCTTAAATAGGTGGCCCAGTGGATAGAACTTTGGTTCTTGATTCAGGAAAACCCATGTTCAAATCTGGTCTCATAAAGTTGCCAGCTTTGTGGCCCTACTCTGTCACTTAACCTCTGCCTAGCTCAGCTTCCTCATCTGCAAAATGGGGTAACAGCACCTATTTTACAGGATTGTTGTGATTATAAAATGAGATGTTTCTAAAGCATTTTGTAAACCTTAAATCATCACATAAGTGCAATCCTTAAACTCTGGAAGTACAATGCATCCTTCACTGGCTTTTAAGTGTCTCCCTTCATATTCTTACCCACCTGTTTCTCCATTCAGATTTCACTGTGATTTTTTAAAATAAAATTAAATAATGAAGCCTCTCAGTATTTTGATCAGCATTATGTTAAATATATACATTCACTGATGAGTATTTTCATTTTAGTCTATTAATCAAAATCATCAATGAACGACTGAATGTCCCTCTAGTTATTTAGGCCCCCCTTTATTTTGGTCCTTAAACAGACTATATACTTCTAAGTGAATTTTCAAATATCTGATAGTTTTTGTTGTTATTTGCATATATATATATATATATATGTATATATATACATATATTCAAAATTCATTTAGTAACAAAATTCTGGCAACACTGTAGAAAGGCACACTCATTCATTGACAGTAGAATTGCAAACCTGCCTAATCTTTCTGAAAAAAATCTGGCAAGGTACACACTGAAAATAATCCTTTTCTTTGATCCAATAATTCAACTGTCAGTTCAAATATTTTCATGGTAACAGATGAAACTGTGAAAACAACAAAAATTGAAAAGACTCATAAATGTCCGACAATTAGGGGCATGGTTAGACAGTGGTTACATTAATGTTACATTAATGCTATGAAAGCAATTAAGATGAAAAATATTAGAATTGTGAAATAATGCAAAATGAAAAAAGCTGAATCTAAAAAAGAGAAGACATCATAGAAAAAAAGAAAGGACAGAATCTTGAGGGTTACTTTAAGGAAGAAACTAAAAATGTTGGATGCTTTATGCTTTGAAATCAATTTATACATAGCTATTAAGAAAATATAGTTTGTATTACTTGTTTAATGTTGAGCACCTAATAATTTTTTTTTAAAATGGACCTAAGATGGCCTTTGAGGTCAGATTCTGTGCTTCCTTTTTTAAAAAAGGAATTAATTACTCAAAAGGTTTATGACAGGTTGTAAAATGCTAAAAACAGGTAACAAAATTACTCTACCATATCCTAATATTTATGCTTTTGAAGAGAGATAGGATGTTAAAAAATGAAATTATGATGAAGCCAAAATGCTAAACTTAATACTGATCAGAGGCAGGAAATGGGGGTTCTAGTCTTAACTTTGCCCTGTGTAGCAGTGTTACCTGGGCCAAATCACTTGGCCTTGTTTTCTCATCTATAAAATCAGAAAAGTAATCACTATGGAGCCCTTGAGTTTTGAAATTCTATGATTTAAGACCATCTCAAGATGTCACATTACATGAATGCCTCCATGGTGTTACTCCCCACTCTTTGCCATCTGGTTAAGGGACATAAGGGCTTGGAAGAGAGCCAAGTCATTTGGATGAATGGGAGAAGTTTCTCTTTCTATAGAGATAAATACCTCCTGAGAGGCGATTTAGAGCAGGGAATGTTAAGAGAGAAAAGACAATTTTGAGAAGTAGACACTTTCTCCGATACTCTGTGAGCACCTCATTGAAGACACTTGAAGCCATGTGAGAAGGTCAAAGCACAGTAAGCTTTCAAGTTTAGCCATGCTTTTGCCTGGAAGCCCCAAAAGATCAAGAATAGCTACTAAGTATGACTTTGGAAGGCTTGTGTCTCCAGGAAGGGAGGCAGGGCAAGCAAGTGAAGGATAATTTATTTTTCCCTGATAAGGAAAAACAGCCTCCACTAAAGTCCTACTCCCAAGCCTTATCATATTGGGGAAAGTTACCTAGTAAATGTGGCCTTGGAAAATTTGTTACAAATTTTGTTAGCTTCCACTAAAGTCCAATTCATCATATGGGGGAAATGATTCTGATTTTTCAAAAGCTAAGACAGCAAGAGTTGCTCTTTGAGGTCTTGAAAGCTAGAAAGACTTTGAATAAGGGTCCAGCTGTGACTCATACGAGGATCAAGCATTAAGGAAACGTAAAGAATCAAAACTCAAAGTCTAGTTACTGGACTAATTCAATGCTTAACTGACTATAAATTCAAAAGTCCCAGGAAGAATTCCTCAAATGACCTAACAATAAAAGGCATTAATCTCTCAGTCCTCTGGAAGAAACATAACAATACGTGTATGGTGAACATGACCCTGGGTCTTGCTGGTATTCATTAATGTGAAAAGAACTCGAGTGAGTAGGTGAATAGTGAGAAAATGCTGTATAAAAACCCAGTATTCTTCCCACAAGGCTCTTGTGTGCTACTGAAAGAAACCACCTAATCCTACTCAAGCAATGAAACAAATGTCATTGTTTTTAATCTGCTGAACTTCTCTTGGGGGCAAAAAAGGGAATGGAGAAAACATAGGTTCTTTCTGAATTTTTGGCACCTTGACTAATTCACGTCTTGTCAAGAAACTATAAGAATAAGGAGTGGGGAACCTGCAACCTCAAGGTCACATGTGGTCCTCTAAGTCTTCAAGTGTGGCCCTTTGACTGAATCCAAACTTCACAGAACAAACCCCCTTATAGTAAAAGGATTTGTTCTGTAAAACTTGGACTGAATCAAAAGGCTGCACCCAAGGACCTAGAAGGTCACAGGTTCCTCACCCCTGGCTAGGGTGTCAGAAAGGTTATCTACAGGAATATGAAACTGCTGGGGTCATAAAGGTCTTTTGTCAAATATTCTCTGCTTGAACAGTACCTAATATAATGCTCTGCCTATAGTAGGCATGCATTAAGCACACATTGAGCTGCATGGGATGAAAAAGACAAAGCCAGGTATTCTGTCATACCTTTCTAGGGCTAACTCCCCATGCTTAGAAACCCTCTCCCACATCTTGGCTAATGAAATATTTCCTTTTCTTTTAGTCCTGACTCAAGAATACCTTCCTCAATGAAGCCCTCCCTGATGTCTCCATCTAGAACAAGCATTCCATTCCTCTTTGAATTTCATACTTTTTTGGACCTTTTCTATGCATTTCTCATAGCATAACTTGTATTAGAGACTTCTGTGAACTTGCCTTATTCCTCCTATTAAACTGTAAACCCCTTGAAGACAAAGGCTACATATTGCTTCATCTCTGTATCTCCTGGTAGAGGTCAGTGGTCGCAGAGGACAAAGCCATGAACAATGGGTAGTAGTGGCCAAGAGGCAGATTTAGGCTCAACATAAGGATAAATTTCCTAGTAAATTAGAGTTGTTCAAAAGTGGAATGATCTGCCTTTTGGAGACAGTAGGTTCTTCCTCACTTGAGAAATTCAAACAAAGGCTGAAAAGACTTTGTGGTTATTGTTGTTTTGAAATGTGAGGTGAGTTGGACTATATGACCTTTAAGATCCCTTCCAATCTATTCTGTTATTGTGCAAATTGAACTGTGATTATAAAAAGCTAAAGTAATACTAGATAAAGGAATTACAGAAGTCATGGCAAAGAGCTCCAGTAATAGCTCACTCAAAAAAATTAGGTCAACTGACACTAGCCATTTGTTTACATTCTTCACTGAGCCACTGGATGGATTATAATAAAAATAAATTGGACAGTAAAACACTTTTCTAACTGCTTCTTAACTGTCAATCTGGGACACAGTCAGGTTTTTGAGCCCCTATATGCAATGACACTTTCATTTTTGGTATAAGGTTTAAAAAAAAAAAGATTTTAGCTTTTTCCTTCCCAGCTCCTACTGGACTTCATTAGACTATATGGCCTCTGAGAGTAAGAAACATACCTTATATGCCTTGGTATTTCCCAACAGAACTGAGCACAAGACCTTAAGCAAAAGAAGTGCACAGTAAATGTCTGTTTAATGAATAATCTGCCTTTCTGGGAGATTAAGCAGCAAAAAAAAGCATACATAAAATTAGTACTATGTAAAGGGAAATCTGAAAGTATCAGAGAGAAAGGAGTAAAAGAAGAATAAATGCCTGAGGTAAGGACACAGACTATCGAATATCCCCAGAGAAAATGACACCAAAAGTAGTCAGGTCCAAAAACTCATAACCTTGTCTTAATTCTAGCAGCCTTCCTCTAGATCAGTGGTTCTCAAGCTGTGGGTCACGACCCCTTTGGGGGTCAAATGCCCCTTTCACAGGGGTCACCTAAGACCATCAAAAAACACATATTTCCAGTGGTCTTAGGAACCGAGACACCGCTCCTGTATCCGTCTCCAGGGAGGTCTACCCACATGCAGATATACCTACATACGAGTATTAAAGGGTCACAGCATTAGGAAGGTTGAGAACCCCTGCTCTAGATGGATCACTTCATAGACTGAGAAATCAAGACGCCATAGTGTACCAGTAAGCCAATCTGAATAAAACACTGACCCTTTGGCAAATACTTTTCACATTACCTATAAACGTACCCCAAGGCAGAGCTCACAAGTCTGCTATGGTCAAATGCATTTAAAGAAGACCCATAGATTCAGAGAGACAGAAGAGAAACAGATCATTAACTTGACTGTTCTCTTTTCATAAAGCAACCTTTGTTGATGGGGACTCTTTGGGTCAGAAAATTTCAAACACCAGATTCTGATGGGGAGCAACAGAAAAGCCCAAATCTGTTCATAAAGGCAATAGAGTTTTATTAATACAATAACCCACTGGGAAACATCCCCAGCAACACTGGTTACTACACTCTTTTGGGGGTGGGTGACGCTGAAGAGGGAGGTGTGTGCATGCACTGACTGGTCTTTCACTGCAGAAAGCTCTAAAGCATTTCTTCCATGGAAGGAATAGTAGCTTTGGCTTCTGGTTGAACAACTTCCCTGAAGAAATGATCAGTAGGTGATATCCTTGAGACCTGAGGGGAGAAGAAAACAAATCATTTAAGGGTAAAAACAAGAAGCATGTTTACTTAGGAGATTTGGATTCTGTTTTGTATTTATCAATGATTCACTGTGCAAGTCACTTACAAATTCATTGTTAGAGCTGGAAGGGCCCTTAGAGGTCACCTAATCTAAAACACATTTTAAAGAGAAGGAAACTGAGGTAAAAGACGTGGTGATTTTTCCCAAGGTCACACACACAGATAGCTGAAGGCAAGGTCAGGTATACAACTAAGGTCTTCTGAATTCTAGTTCACAGCTTTTTCCACTATAACCATGTAGGATTAAATATTCATGCTTTATAGACAGAAACAAGAGTAAGTCTAAAATGTGCTTTGACAAATCTAGAGGCTGGGTTACCATAGCAGCCAACATTTGCACTGTGGTACTTACTACTTCTAGGTGATCTTCACTATACAGATTTTTCTGTATGTCTACATGTAATACATACATACATACATGCACACATACACACAGAATCCCAAAAGTCTTAGTTCAATTTTAAGCTTTAATGACGTAAGTATAAATGCTACAAACTGATAAAAATATTTTAAAAGTTATTTAAAATTTTAAGATACTGATGTTTCTTATTAAGATTTAACCTAATCACCATCTTGGGCTATACATCACACTAGTCTTTGTAAAAACTTTCATCACCTGCTACTCAGTGACTGAAAGGATTACATTTATATTCTCAGCTTTTAGAGGGACTGAAATAAAAATTAAAATTATTCCAAATTCACAAGATCAAGTAAGTATAAAAAGAAAATTAAATAATTAAGCTTTAAAATTATTTTTTTTGTGAGTTTGCAGTATTTGTACTTCTGAAGTTATAAAAACCTAAAACTACACAAAGATTTTTGGAACAGTTTAATTAATTTATTCCATCAATAGCTTTATAAAGGTGCAGGATGCAGCCCATCCATCATGCCTTCTCATCCTCCACAATTCTTAATCATGTCCATCTGAAGTCCTCCAGAGGAGATCCATCAAAAGGTATGGAAATCTGTCTTCTAGGTCTGACAGGATAGGAGTACCAAAGCAGCAAGAAGGCTATTTATTTGTTATAAGAATTTGATTTTCTTTCCTTTTAAATGAATAAAAGAATTTTTTTAATTGCTCCTAAAATGTGGAGTTCACTAGGAAAGCCAAAGCAAATCCTTCAGATCCTTACAGGGAATAAGGAAATGTTCAGTACCTTATAGCAATGCTGGCTAATGTGGGCAATACACATTCACAGATACAAAACCTCAACTGAGGGGGATATTCTAGACTAGAGATAGGTAAGACTTCTTCTAAGATACATATGGTAACTTCTAATGTTAACAGATTCTAGTCACAGAAAGTATCTACTGGATACAAAGATTTTTCTACTAATCAATAATACTGAAATTGTTTTCAACAACAGAAGAGTTTTGAACTCAAGTTGCTCAAAAATTCTCTTCCCCAAACTTCTTATGTGAACATTTTGGGAAGGATCTTTAGCCTAGCCCTAGATAAACCTAGAGAAGCTGAAAAATAAAAGTGAAAGATATGCTTTTGTCTTATATTAATACTATCTAAGAAAAAGAAACAGGCTAGAGATGAGGACTTAAGAGAGGTGATTTCTATTAATTCTGTTGGTATTATACTAATTTTAATAACTTGAATTCCATACACTCAAAGTAATAAATTTGTATTAAAGCTCATGACAGTTCATGAAACAGCATCCCTCTCCACTCTTTCCTTCATCCAGTAAGAACATAGATTTGGTTTGAAGACGGCTAATTTCCTCTTAATGGGACATATGGCTTCTTAAATAAGCAGTAAGATAGCCCCCACTACTGCCACTGTTGCATCTTGCTTGTTTTATCCTAACCCATGTGTTACCTAAATTTTAATATGATTTAGTTAACTTGACCTCATAATTCCTGCTACTTACAATTTTAGTCAATGTTTATCATTTGTCTTCTAGTTCAGACTGTCCTTACCAGTGTTCCCAAGAAGGAACCCAGTAAGGGAAAAACGTCCCTGCTTAGCAAGCATGTTGCCATTTGTGTTAACACTTGCTGGCTTTGTTTGTGTTAGTGATACAAACACTGCTGATAAATCCCAGAAAATACAAAATAAATAATTCCATTTCCCATTTGTGTTCCCAACAACCGTATCTCCAGGGGGAAAATACTTCCATAGCCTACATATGTTAATTCTTTAAAATCCATTCACAGCCAACTCAGGACTCAGCCAAAATACCTCAGCTGCCTTCTCCTTCCACTTCTGCGGCCCCCTCTTCCACTGGTGTCTTCCTCTCAAAACTTCCATTTTGAAAAAAGACTCAGACCATTCCCACTCCCCACCTCAATCCTCAGACTTTGGCACAGGTACCTTCTCCCTCCCTCCCCACCTCCAGCTCTACAGGGCCCTCATAGGTGCCATCAGCATAAAGGCTTTTTGGAGGTGGGGGCTTCTTTCTGCCTGTTATTTGCATCTCTAGCTCTTGGCACAGTGTCTGGAATATTTTAAGTACTTAATAAATGCTTCTTCTAATACTTTTATTCAACTCTGTCCAACAGAACACAAAACTGCCCAGGTTCATCCACATGATGATGTTGCCTCAAACAATAACCCTGTATGGTTGTCCATACAGGCAGTATTGCAGAGCAGAAAGAGCAAGGATTCTGAGTAAAAAGACTAGGACTTGACTGCTAAGTTCTAGTGAAGTTAAGTGACTTGGACAAGGTCCCACAGGCAGCAAAGCTGGGTCATGAACATTAGTCTTCTGACCTCCAAGCAATCCTCTTCACACTGTGCAGAGCTGCTTGGGGGGCATCAGAATACTTTGTTCTCCAAATTGCCACTTCCAGACTGTCTCACTGACACCATCACTCTGCAATTCCTCCTCCTTTAAAGTTCACTCAATCCAAATTTATCACTCAGTTGAGATTTTGGCAGCTGTTATATACTGATCCCCAGGATTCTCCTCTCCTTCCTAAATAAATTCAAAGCCTTCCTCAGTCTCTTTCTACTCCAACTCCTGCCTCACACTAGGGGACTTCAAAATATGTATTGATACTCTCTCAAACCCCCTAACTTCCAAGTTCTTCAATCTACTCAACTCCCATGACCTTCCACTCCTAAGAGATGGTCATACTCTTGATATCGCCATCACCTACAAGTGTGACACTTTCATGTTCACTAACCCCAAAATTTCTTTATTTGGTCATACTGTTCTATTACACTACCTGTTCTCTATCTTCACCAAGACTTCCACTTCCCCTAGCCCTCAGTTCTTTTCCAGGTCATCACCCCCAAAGTTGCTACATTCCCCACCTTCTCCTATTTCAATACCTTAGAGAACAAGCTCAACTATCCACTGTCCCTTAATTCCTATCACTGATTATGCCTTGCCAAGGCTCAACCCAAGATGACCTCCACCCTCTAGTCTTGGCTCCTACTTGAATGCTAATGAATGGAGCTGAAAAAAAGCTCTGTGAACCAGATCCAAAGCTAGGAGTGTCTGAGGTTGGAACTGAACTCAGGCTTTCCCCAGGCCCAGAGTTCTAACCCACTGTACCACTTACCTGATACCCTTCAAACCATAGCTCAAATCCCACCTTCTGCAAAAGGTCTTTCCTAGTCCTCCCACCTCACCCCTCCCCACTTGCTTTCCCTTTGAAATTACCTCTCATTTGCTCTATGTGTATAAATTTTTTTGAATATTGTCCTCACCCATAAAAATGTGCTTTTCTTGAACAGAAACCCTGTTTTTGCTTTTCTCTGCATCTCCAGCACTTGTATGATGTCTGGCACTTAGTAAGCAGTTAACAGATGCTGGCTGATTAAAAGACCTCTAACATAACAGCTGTGTGACCATGGGCAAGGCATGTTGTTTATGCTCTCTCATGTGTAAATGAAGATGACAGTAGCTGCCTAACCATCTCACAATCCTGCTGTAAGGCCCAAATCAGAGTGTAATATGGGTAAAGGGCTTTGTAAACAATGAAGTGCTACATAAATGGCAGCTATCATTATTTTTGTCACTCTAATATAATCAATCCTGGGCAGTTACTAACAGTGTCAAGTATATCAGGCACTTAATTATTTTCACAGTAATACCAACAACACAGAGGCAGTATGGTATTGTGGATACAGAGCTGGCCTCAAAGCCAGGAAGACCTGGGTTCAAGTCTCACCTCACCTCTTGAGGGTCTTCTGGGACTCTGTGAGCCTCAGTCAGTCTCTCAGCGCTCTAGGCAACTCTTTATCCTACAAATTGCTTAAAAAAAAAGGTACCACCCTCACTGGTAAAGGATAGCTCCTCATCTTGGAATTTTATACCAGTAATGTCAATTCAAGTAGAAATGAAGCCCTGAGGGCAGCATACTAACTTAGAAAATCACAAATTAATATTATCTATGTTGTATTATATATATTTTTTAAACCTTTTGCAAATACATATTGAAATGGTTCATACCTGTCATGAGTATGACACTTTTGCTCTATATTACTAAAATTACAGGTCTAGACTCAACCTACTGACATCGTCACTAATTATTATACATAATAGTTTTCCTTTTGACTAATGTTAGTGCTCTCAGGGGACACATGAAGTGTTTTCATCGCCATCCCTATTACTCACCAATGTCACTTAAGCATCTGTGTGATCAAGTGAAGACAAGAAGTCTCTTTATCCTGCCTTTGAGTTCCCAATAAGTACCTCTAATTACTGCCAAGGTTATGCCCTCCCACTTGAGAAGTACCAACAGATGAGCATGGGTACTGGACATGAAAATTTCTGTCCCATCCTCCCTTTTAGAGACAGTTTAAAGAGTTCCCCTCTTTCTGGGCCACAAGGACATGTAGGGTACAAAGGCTATACCAACTAATTCTTCAAATCAGGCAAGACTGATAGGATACCTATACTTTCCTGACGAGAGCATTCCAGCATACTAGGACATAATAATGGAATTTTACACGCTTCCGTGGCTTGAGTATTTCAAGCGCTTGCAATCTTTAAAGGAAAATTCCACTTTTCTGGCCTTACAAAACAGTCAAGTCAACAAACATCAGAAGTTTGGCTGAGGATAAGTTTGGCTGAGGATAAAGGGCACTGGGGGCGGAGTCAAAGACCCCATCTGAGTCTTGCTTCCAACACACACTTGATATACAACTACTGCCCAGTCACTTAACCTCTTGGGGCTTCGGTTTCCATGAACCAATCTATGAACAAGCATTTATTAAGCACCAACTGAGTGCCAGGCACTGTGCTAGGCAGTGGAAAAACAAAGACAAAAAATGCTATAAGCCTTGCTGCTGTCTGTAAAAGAGGGTATTATTTGTACTACTGACCTTATAGGATGGTGTTGTGAAGGAAGCAGTTTATAAAGTAGAAAATGTTATGTCAATGATTGCTATTATTATTCATAATAACTTACCCAGGTTATTTCCACCTTTTATTGCCCAACAAAGACAGTAATGATGCATAAGTTGTTCAAGAAGTTCCATTTCATCAAGGAATTCAAGTGATTCTATTCTGTAAGAGAATTTTTTTAGTTCAAGTCTAAAGCCACCAATTTGTTTACTTACAAACAGTAAAATTGTTTTTTTCTATGCATGTGTACTATTTGAAAGCAAAATTTATTTAAATATCAAGCCACATAATTAGGGGGCAAAAAGGTACTTTTCTTCTCTCAAAAAAATTACATCATATGCATGCTTATAAAAGTATAAATAAGGAAAATAGAAAGAGGCTATTGTCACAAATATTCAAGTTAAAAACCTAAATGTTAAAATGTGACATGTTTTCCTTAGTATTGACACAATGTCAATGTTGATTTTTTTCTTTCATAAATGCATATTAATAATGAAGAAGACAGAATTTTAAACGTAAACACTATCCTATAATACTGATTTCTGGGGTCTGTCTATACACAAAACAAATTTAAGTGTTTAATTTCTCAGCAGCAAATTCAGTCATTATAAGTATGTGTGCAACTGGTTTGAAGACAACATATTTGCAGAACGTCTTTGTAATTTGAACACTGGACTTGGAATCAAAAAGTCTGAGTTCAAATCTTGGCTCAGGCATCACGGTCTTTAAAAGGCTGTCTTCTCACTCCACTCCTCTGAAGTTTTGAGTTTCTCTTCTGCAAAATCGTGATTCTACTATTTGTACATTTTGTGGATAAGAAAAACTGAGACACAGAGAAGCTAAGTGACTGATAATACCTTTTGCAACACGGTCATTCTCAGGATTAAATAAGAGTAAATATAAATCAAGCCCACAAAACATGCTGGCACTACACCATCACAATTTGGGTACCTGTTTCTTGTATCTGGTGAATATGCCTTCAAGAAATCTAACCCTAATCTTGAAGCTGAGTATCTTTTCTAGGAACTGCCAATACTTTTTTATTTTTACAGTGGAATCTAGCACTCATGAAGCTATCTTCCAGGTAATATTTCACAATATTCTCTCCAATTTGGGATGCAAAGAAAAATTTTTTTAAGATTTACCAACCAAATTTCTTAATGACTAGTTACTACGGAAATTTAAATACTCTACAACCTTGTTCCAGGCAAGTCCTGGGAGGTCCATACTAATGAACTGCCTATTAAGACAGTAAATATTTACCAAGTGTGTACTATGAAGCCATGAACCCAATTCTATAGGATATATAAAGAAACATAATACAAAGTCTTCTAGCTAGTCATTAAACCCCCTCAGAGGTGGTACAAGACAGATCTATCTCAGACTGAGTTCAGCCATAGAGCTAACAGTGTAATAGCAAGGTAATGATGGTCACTTTTTTGTTCTTAGTGAATGGCACTAGTTGTTGAGGGAGTGAGAGAAACATAAGAATTTTACACTTGTTTTATATCTCTCACAACTTTCTACTATGTGGTCACACAGCTCCATAGCAGGTTTTAAATAAACACTTAGGATCACAGATTTAAAGTTTCAAGGAATCTTAAAGATAATTTTATCCAACCTTCTGATCACAGAGGAATCATGGAGACTTCAAGAAGTAAGAAAAGGACCTGCTAAAAGTCGCACACAAGGAGCAGGTAGCAGGTCTGGGATTTGAACCGAGGGCTTCAGACTCCAGACACAGTGCTCTTTCCACTGAATCAGGTGGACTTGTGCCAACTAACTGATCAACAGGACAAGGCTACAGACGAGGCTGCCTTATTAGCAGGACAAATGGACACCACAATGGTATCAGAATCTAGGAAGATGCTTCCTAAAAGGGCACATTGAAGAGGGTGGGAAGAGTGGAAAAGAGCTCTCAAGGGGGACATGGGGCCACAAAAAGTAGAATCCAAAGATACACAACAGCTTTAAAGAAAAAAAAAAGTTTAAAAAAAAAAGTGGCATCTCTTTGACCCTTGATACTGTAGATCCCAGAAAGATTTTGATGAAGGAAAGTATACCTAACGTTTGTTTTTAGGTTTAGAAAGCAGAATTAAGTTGAATAGCCTTAGTTAATTTGGCATCTTCTTTATCTTGAATGCATTAGCACATCTTAATTGTATTTTTAGATGAGAATGCTTTGTAACAACAAATTCTAATTTAACACACAAGGCAGTTAATGAGAGAGATTAGTGAAGTCACTGAATTGGATTGAACTGAAACACGTAAGAACATCTGTAGTGATCTCAGAGAAAGAGGAAGGTTGCATAGTCTGGGGGAGCAGATGTAAAGGCAGTTACTAACCTGGACCCTTCTTTCACCACTTGCCTTATCGGTAATCTATAGAAGGGACAAGAACTGAGCTTAAGCCCCCAAAGATCAAGAATATGAAACACAAGATACAGAAGAAAGTGACTGTATGTGGTAGCCTAAGGAAGAGATAGGATATATGGAGAAACATAACCACAACTGTGCTCCCACCAGAAGTCAGAACCAGTCAGCTGTCTACACAGTATTCATGGGGGTCCAAAAAGCATTATAACATTTCCACCATAAGGGCAAAGCAAAGGGAAAAGGTCACATTGGCTAACAGAAAGAAAACAAGACCAGGATTAAGGAGGCCTCACAGTCCTGATACATACTAGCCATGGGATCTTATCCAAGTAAGTTCACTTCTGTGAGCCTTGATTTTCTCATCTATAAAATGGGGCTTATATTATATATAAGCAAATATATATTATATATGAGCAAAATGCTTTTGAGGCCTTAATACATGATTATGTTTATTTTAAAAATCCCTCTATAAATTCTATAGACAGAGGAAATATATATATTTGTTTTGCTTAGCTATACTTCTTTGCTACAAGGAAGGATGGTGTGAATGAGTTGATGGGTGGTAATAACAGTATAAAAAAGAGCACCAATATAACATATTTTTAAAAGTTACATGCAAATAAAAGCTAACAGCTAGCATCTATGCAGAGCCTTAAAATAAATAAAGCACATTACAGCTATCATCTGATATGATTCTCACAACCCTGTGAAACAGATGTAAATCTTTTACAGATGAGGAAGCTGAGGCTGAGAGGCAAAGTGTCACATGGCCCAGAGTCACACAGCATTGTCCGTGGCAGGATTCCACCTTTGGGGCTTCCCGAGTCCTAGCCCAGCACATTACCCATTATCCATGCTGCCCCCGGCTGTATCCTCACACTTGGCAACCTAGAACCTATACTGGAAATTCGCCTCGCATGGGCCTGCACATAGAGCAGGGGCTTGAACAACTGCTGATTTGGGGGAGAGGGGAAGAGAGAGGAAGCACTCCAGGCAAGGAGTTAACACTATTAGGCAGTCAGGCCACTTCTTATGAACCCAGGATGTTACTCAAATTATTGAAAAGAGGCTTCTATGAAGAGAATAAAAGACAAATCAGTGAACATGCATTTAATGGTATCTTAGGTAGAAAAGTCTACTTTTCTAAACTACCACCTGAAGGAAAAGGAGCAAGTATCCTCATGCCTAAACCATCATGGTAAAAAGGCAGGAAGAAAGAAAGCAGGGCACATTTGCTAAAGGTAATAAAACTAAAAATCTCTCCACAGACTCCAGTCATTAGACTTTAGAAGCCGAGTACTTAGAATGAGGGAGGGGATATTCCCACTGTCCTCCGCCTTAGTCACTCCGTTTCTGAAGCCCTGTATTCCTTCTCAGAGGGACAACAATAAACAGAGGCAGCAACCAAGAGGGTGAGGATATTGCAAAGAACTTAGCTTGAGAAGATAAGACTTTAAGGAGAGACAAAAAAATGATCTCCAAATACATCAATGGAGATGTCACTTAGAAAGATTAGAATTATTCTTCATGGTCCTTGAAGGCAGAACTGTTGCAGAGAGGCATACTTTAGTTCAATATAAGAAAAAAAAAATTTCTAATAACTGGAGTTGTCCCAAAATGAAAACAGCTCCTCATAATGGTAGCAAGAAACAGGAAGTATTCAAGTGGAGGCTGGATGACAACTCACTGAGAATGCTGAAGAGGCACAACTGGATCAAACAAGGGGTGAACTAGACGATATGTAAGGTCCCTTAAGATTTTGTAATTCTTTTTCTTTCCTTAGTGACACTAAAGATAAAATTGTGAGCTCACACCCATTAGAATGTGAACTCAATGAGGGCACAGGCTGATCTGTCTTGTTCTGTATCCCCAAAGCTCCACAGAGTACCTTGCCCATGGTGAAGGGATTAATAAAGGGCTGGTTGCTGAGTGACTTGGCTAAAATTATTGGTAACTTTATAAGATTTACTAATTACTTCCATTCCAAGTGCTGCTTTGGGATATTTCCATGTATGACTGTTTATTTTGACTGAAATAATCTGGTTGACAGAGTGCTGGGCCAGGAGTAGGAAAGAACTGAATGCAAATCTGGCCTCACACAGTCCTAGCTGTGTGACCCTGAACAAGTCACTTCATTGTTTGCCTCAGTTTCCTCATCTGTAAAATGGGCTGGAGAAGGAAATGGGAAACCACTCCAGTCACAAAGAGTCAGACACAACTGTAAACAACTAAATAATCACAAAATCTGGTTGGCAGAAACTTTCTCTCAAATAATAGCTAAAGAATTTTTCTAGAGATGTTTAAAGAGGCTTACTTTAAGTTATCAGGTTACTTGTTTCAAAGACTATCTTCTTAGTTCTTTTCACATTAAAAGTTTAACAAGGAAATAAGGTATGTGTTGGAGCAGGGAGTATTGTAATAAGTAACAAAGTAAACAAGTAATAAGTAACAAAATTCTAACAGAGAAAAAAACCTTACACAGTACAATACACAATGAACTACCAAAGAAATGTCATCTGGAAGAGATCTCCACTTACAAAAAAAGATGGTGTCAATACCTGCTCACTTCGGCTCGGGGCAGATTGCTATATAATTCCATCATGTCAACAGCAGAAGCCTTCTCCCATCCATTTGACAGCAGACGTTGTTTCTGGAGTGTGCGAATGCAGATAAAACAGCACCAACATACAAATCAATTCAATTCAAATACTCTTAAGCACCGACTATGTGCACTGTGCTAGATGATAGTGTGATACAAAGACAAAAATTCAGCCACCCCTGACCTTAAGGAGCTTGCTTACTGAATATAGTTTTAAAAATCATCATGAGTTTTCTGAGAAATAACCTCCTTTCATGAATCTGCTCCTGCCCCTACTGATCACTGCTTCCTGATTTCCAATAGTCCTCAAAGTCCAAACCACACAATTTAGTACCTGATTAGAAATTGCCCCAGATAAATGCCTCATGTTCAACTGACTAAGGGCATGAATTAACTGAGACAGTCATTTAATTTATGTGCAACTCACTGTTAAAATGAGGATCATAATTCAACACTTACCTCACAGAGTTATTAGAAGGGAAATATTTTTGTAAACCTTAAAGTGCTCATAAATGAGATCTGTGATTATTCTCTAGACATCCCCTTCATTGAAGCAAAGAATATCCAGGTTTAAAGGGACAACAGAAATCATCTATTCTAAACCTTTCCTTTCAGAGGTGGACCTACATCTTTTCTTCACATTCCCTCACGGCAGTAGCGTCAACTTCCATTTATTAGGATTCTCAGTATTTACTGACGTGATTCCCCATAAAAGGAAGAAAAATATTAAAATAGGCTGCATCAGTGCTGATCATATAAAATGAGAAGAGGGCCTAGGGATGTGGGCATATTAAGCTTTTAGAAAAAAAAGTGGGCATATCTTTCACACACACACACACACACACACACACACACACACACACACGTATTTTCACTATAGGGTAGGTAAATAGGCCCGTGGTTTCAAAAGTATAGGGAAGTAACTCTCCGAAGACAAATTTCCCTCTGCCAACGCAGGTCAGCATCTCCTTTGTGACCTATAGTGTTAAGAGGCTTGCCTAGAGCCCTTAGAGGTTAAATAATTTAACAAAGGTCGAAGAGCCATTATGTGTCAGAAGTGGAACCTGAACTCAGGTCTTTCTGGTTCTAAGGCCAGCTCTCCCTCCACCATGCCACAGGCACCTCATTTTCACTATAACAACCATTTTTAAATTTCTCACAAAAATTTAACTGTGTCTTTATCCACAAAAAGTACATTGATTATAGAACTTTGCTAGAAATACATGAAATAAACCACAGAAAAATATTATACCAGCTACCACACTACCCTCTTTTGTTCATGTCAATGTGAGACTGCTTAGAAAATTAGGCATTCAGGAAATTCCTAAATTTATTTTATCTGGAGAAATTGGCCTTTGTTAACAAAAATTATATTAATGCTTTGTTCTTCCAACCTGAGAGTCTAAAGATTTGCAGGTTTCAACTCCAGCCAGGTCACACTGTCGTCTTCGAAGGTTCTCAACCATGATCTGCCCAAACTTATCATCCATGTTAACCTAGACAGAGAGAAAAGTAATCAGGGTATTATAAGAAGGATTTTTAAATCAAGTTGAGGGGAAGTGTTAGGTAGACAAATTACAAACTGGTATTCCCATGAAGTAATATGGTTGCCTTAAACTTCTTCAATTTTCAATAAAACTTTTCATTGATATCACACTCAAGTACATGACTGTCTACCTTAATCCAAAATTCATGAGGGGAAAAAAAAAAAAAAAGAAAACACATCTACCTATCATCCTCAGCAGTCCATATTACCACTACAGGTATATCACTGTTTAAAAACTCCAATTTGTTTTTATTTAATATTTATTTCAGACCCATAAACAGAGCTCTCACTTTTCATACTTAGATGTGCCCAAACCTACTGCCTAAAACTGTAAGTCTTTCAACAAAAAGTACTCAGACTTAACAGAGAAGGCATTAGGAAACAAAACCTTTAAACATAATTAAATTTTGGCAAAAGACTCAAAACATTTTCCTTATTACATTTTCTTGTTACATTTTCCCAAGGATTCAATTTGACAGGATTAGTTCTAGTTAAAGTCACAATTCTTAATTTCCACCAAAAAATGATTTTCCTATAAAATAAATGCATCTTATATGTCACAGCTTTTTAATACTCCATTCGTATTAATAAATCTAATATTTCTATCAGTGAAGTACTTGAATCTAACTCCAACTAAAAAGCACATACTAAGAAACCTGAGGAAATCTAACCTTAGCACATGCAACTACCACTAATATATTTGGCATTTACTCAAATATTTATTAAGCACAGTGTCAGGTACTATGGGGAATACAAAAAGAGCATAAAAAGGGGCAGCTAAGTGGCACACAAGATCACCAGCCCTGGAGTCAGGAGGGCCTGAATTCAAATCTGGCCTCAGACACTTAACCCTTACTAGCCCTGTGACCCTGGGCAAGTCATTTAACCCCAATGGCCCTGCCTTCCCCCCCTCTAAAAAAAAAAAGCAGAAAAGCTTCTTAAAGAGCTAACTGTTGATTAATCATGGATTTACTGAGCCCCTAATACTTGAAGGCACTGTGCTACAATCCATGGGAGATATAAAAAGCCTCTGATTATAAAATTATAATTTAATTAGACATGTACATGAAATTGGACAACAATATGATACAAGGGAAGAGAAAATTAAATCCTAAATTGAAAGTTACAAACAATAACCAATGTGTTTTATAGTAACAGAGAAGGCTTTGGTGAAAGAGGTGGAACCTGAGTTCTAAAGTACTGGTATAACTTGGATATCAGAGAGAAGAGGACACTCCATGCAGTGCAAACAACCTGAGATGCAACACAAGGGTAAGGACAGACAATAAGGCAAGCAGTGTCAGTGGAATGGAGATGCTCAAGAAGGAAATAATAGAAAATAAGGTTATCTGGGGAGGATGGGGATGACTTATAGAATGTATTTAAAGTCAAGTTGGGGAGTTTGATTCTATTGGCAATAGGTTTTTAAATACAAAAAAAGATATGTGATTAAAAATAGTCTTTTAGGAGGATTAAATAGGAGAGATCAGTTAGGAAGATAATGATCTTATCTAGAGCTGTAGCACAGGAAACAGGGAATAAGAAAGAAAATCTGAGAGCTACTGCAAAAAATTCACAGGACCTGTGAAAAAGCTAGATATAGTACAGAAGATATTAAGGATGAAGGAAGATTAAAAAATAACTTAAAGGTTTCTAGTCCAGAAGAATAATGTTGCCAATGACAGAAATGGAAAATTAGACAAAGAAGTCAGCACTGGTAAAGGTAGTAGGAGGAGGAAATCTGATTTCAGATGTGTGGAATGTGAGGCACTGGTAAGCCTTTTGAGCAGAGAAACAAAGAATTTTAGAGCTGAGAGGAACCTTAAAGAATTTTACAGATGATTAAAAAAGTTAATTGACTTCTCTAATGTCAGACAGTTAATCATTAGAAAAGTCAGAACTAAAATCCAAATAGTACTTGGCTACATAGGACTGGAACAAAAGTCACAGCCAGTGATACAGATTTAGAAGTAAACATAATGATGATGGATAAAATAAGTGGCAGATATTCTTGGTGACAATGTAAAGGAAGAAGAGAAACAATCTGAGTGGATATGCACAGACAGAAGGTAGGAGTAAGAGTCAGTAAAGGAGAAAGAGAGACGGTCACAACATTAAAAGAAGAACCACCTGACATCAGAAAAGAAAGTGTCACGGAAGCCACAGCAAGAAACTTCAATGAAGGGATTAGAGTTGACTGTAACAGGAGAGTCAACAGTGTGAGGAAAGTTGTTTTTAAGATGACAAAGACCCAAGAACATTGGTAGAGAAAACAGAAAGAGTACATGAAAAAGGAGGAACAAGGAAGGGACAGGGTAACAATGCCCGCTGGGATTTTGCACAAAGTCCATACTGGTGCGGATGGTTACCTGTTCGTAGTTTATGAACATCGCTGTTTCAAAGGTGTTGGCTGCCCATTTTATAAGACTTGCGGATTGCTCCGGTGTCATGTAAACCAGTACACATTCTGCTATCAGCAGAGTTGGAAATCTTAAGAGAGGGAAAAAAAATTTTAGCTATTTTAATCAATTTGGACTAACACATGTTGACCAATAGAGGGCAGGCAGTTCATATCACAAGGAAACTAGTAGGATTTAACCAAGTATCAAAATACGATAGTAAATTTGATCATAATAAATAAATATAATTCAAAATAAAGGCTTCTGTCAACAGCTGTGCCTGGCTTCCACTAAGTGGAAATAAACCATGGAAATGATTCATCACATGTTGTCTGATACCTCGGTTTGAATCCGTTCCATATACACAATCAATGGGTAAAATGATAGTATAATAGATTTGAAAGTGTAAGGGAACATCCATGATGTTGAATACCCTCATTTTACAGATGAGGAAAAGGCTCAGGAAAATTAAGTGACTTAAGTGGTAAAAGAGGAACAAGCAGAAGAAAAAGGACTAAGGATAGTGCTCCAAAAATTATGGGAGCAAAGCAAACTTTGTCTTCCTTGCTCTATCATCTACATTTTAAGTAAACCTCCCTCCTAGAAAAAAAAAAGATATAAAAGGGTTTGAGGAATACCTCTATACAGGTTATCAGAAAGAATGAAATGTTTCTTTTAAAATGGCAGGACATCAATGTAAAAACAAAGAAGAAAAAGTGAGAGGATCTGGGTTTGAATCCTCTAACTTCAAATTATGGTTCTTTCCACTGTACACATTATGCACTAGAAGAAAGTCCTGAGCTCATCCATCTCCTCATTTGACAAATAGGGAAAATGGATTCTTGTGGGGAGTTGGCCACGAGTTACTAGCAGAAGAAAGAGGACCAAAGATGATGCTTCTCAAAAAGAATGGAGAGAAAAACAAGTTTTGTGACAAAAGAGAAAAGAAAGGATGCAGCTATTTGTCTTTCGAAGAAGGGCACTGAAGCTTGTGAATAATAAATCATCAGGTAAGGGTCAGACAATAAAGTGACAAACAGTGGTAGTAAGGGATTCTCTACTAAGGGGTATTAAATCAACTATCTATTTTGTGATAACAGGAGAAGTCTGCTATCTTCCTAGGGCATGTAAACAGGACATGACAGAATTTCCTGAGACTTGTCAATATGAGAACTACCCATTTCTAGGCAAAAATGATATTGTGACAGGAAATCTAGCAAACACATCTAAGGATTATAAATAATCATTAATGGATCAATGTCAACTTGGAAGGAGACCTCTTGTGGGGCACCCCAGAGATCTGTGGTTAGCTCTGTGTTGTTGAACCTTTACCATCAACCAAAGCATCAAGCAAAGTCACAATTCTTAATTTCCACCAAAAAATGATTTTCCTATAAAATAAATGCATGTATGTATATGTGTGTATACATGTGTGTATATGTGTGTGAGTGCATGTATCTATCTCCTATTTTTATAGCACAAATCTGAAAGAAATTGCTAATCCACTGAATGACCGAGCCAGGGTGCCTAAAATGTCAGGTTAATTTTAATAAGGTGAAATTTAATAGGAATAAATATCAGGTCTTACACATGTGTTCAAATAAATCAATTTCAGGAATACAATAGGGAGGTGTGGACAAACAGGAGTTTGTCTAAAAAAGAATTAATTTAAAATGAGTCAAATGACATGCTGGCCCCCCAAAAAATTCAGATAATCTTAGGCTACATTAAGATACACATGGTATCCAACATAGTTCTGCTGTACTCTGTCTAGAAGACAGGCCAGTTCTGGGTACCACACTTTACAAAGGTCATTAATAAGCTAAACTAGGTCCAGAAGCAGGTGGTGAGATGGGTCTGAGAATATGCCATATTAAGATAACCCGAAGTTAGTGTGAAGAAATAAAAACATGATAAAAGGCTGTCATGTGGAAGAAATCAGTGTCATTCTGCTAGAGCCCAAGAAACAGAACTAGCACAGGCAGAAGTTAAGTAGAGTTGGATTTGGGATTTTATTGAGCAAAAACCTCCAAATAATTAGAACTATCCAACAGTAGCCAAGGAAGGTAATAAGTTCTGTTCTACCTCCCTAAAAGTCTTTTAAGCAAAACCTGGTAGGGATTCTTGTTTAGGTACAGGGTAGCCTAGACAGCTTCTGAGGGAGTCAACTGAAACAAGGCTTTATTTGAGTCACTCCTGATTGGTCAGAAAAAGATCCAATTTCACTAGCTGAAAGCTCCAATGTCGGCTATGCCACCAAGGATTGGGAAAAGGGGAAGCTTTTCTTAAGCACTAGTTGCTCTCTAATGCCATCTCCAAACAGAGAAGGAAAAGCAGTCCAGGATTTTGTAGTTTCCATGGTTATTCTGGTGAACTTGACCTGAACTGAGCTGCCAGGGGCACAGTTGCAAGTGGACCACGCAGCATTCAGGTACCTGACTAACTATAGCTCAGAGACAGCTGGTTTGATGAGCCTTGCAATTCTTTAACTTAATGGGAACTATTTTTCTCATTAAAAGTTAATACTTTCAGGGGCAGCTAAGTGATGCAGTGAATAGAGCACTGGCTCTGGAGTCAGGAGGACCTGAGTTCAAATCTGATCTCAGACACTTGACACTTACTAGCCATGTGACCCTGGGCAAGTCACTGAACCCCAAGAGCCCTGCCTCCCTCCCCCCGCCCCTGGCAAAAAGCAAAAAAAAAAAAATTAATACTTTCTAAAAGTTCTTTTAAGGGTGGATGGTTTATTAAAAGGGCTTAGTCAAGTAGAAAAGATTTCCAGGCCTGAAGAGTGGTAAGGATTAACAGTTAAGCAGTGAAAAGAGAAGCAGTTTCATATGATGTCGATGTTCCTGAATGGACCAGTAATACTGAAGAATGTAGAATTGTGAGCTGCCCCAAGCACATGAATTTTCATTCCTTATGTTTCCCTGCCAGGTTCCTGTAAGTGGGTGCCTACTCTTCACCACAGAAACAGAGTTCATTGGTGGAAGGATGTGACATCCATTGACTGGATGGGGGGTTCAAGATCTAGGGTACTGAATAGGAGAAATGTTTCCTCCTTGTAATGGTAATGGGAATTTAAAGATCTTCCCTGCTTCTTAATAAGTCTAAGGGATTCTGAAGACTTTCCCTGATCTGAAGATAAACTCTGCCCCCCCCCCCGCAATAGGCTGAATATAATCATATGGAGCCTGAAGTGGGAGAAGTTTGCTGAAGGGTACAATAGAACCCACAGGAAGCTGGGAGTCAGAGCAGCTAGACAGAGGGAGGAGAGGACACACCCAGAGAGACAGCTAGGATTATGAGTGTTGGTTTGTGAGAAGGCTAAAGGATGGTGTGACTCTCTTCTGTGTTGTGGTATATCAACTCCTATGTTTCTATGATGGAACTGGCTTCCTGGTGTTGGGATTTGGTTTTCTGGTATATGAATAAATGTTTTGCTTCTGTTCCTATATGGAGAGTCTGTTATATCTTGCAATTGAGAACTATGCTGACATATTTACAGTGGCACTGTAAATATTGCACTAGTGCTACACTCCTCAACAGGATTACCCATAGAATCTTCAAAGGTAACTATATGGTGGTGGTGAGCCACATCTAGTAACTTGTGGGTATGAGAGCAGGTTGTAAGAGTGAGCCAAATACAGAGAGAAGTGAGGTATTTTATATACCTGAGTATGTGATCTGAGGCTACAAGTCCTGCACAGTGTGAATGCTGATATACCCCACAGTAGCGTTCCATTTTCTCCAGTTATATTGTGGAAAAGACCATCCCTTTTTTCTCAACGGAAGGTAGTGGTCTCTCTCTCTCATGAGAGATCTTCAGGCAAAGGAAGAGAGAGGACTAGATGGCCTGTGAGGGCCTCACTATGAGTTTGTGATTCTGTCATATAGAAACAGGCAATGTTTATCAATCCTATTTTATAAATGAAGAAATAGAATTAAAGAAACTAAGACTACACTGCAAGAGAATTAACCAAGAACAGCTGAGTTTCCTGAGACTCTAAATATTTTCATGATTTCCAAAATATAGTCTACATTTACTGTGGAGTCAAATTTGAATGCTTTGAGAGTTAAAGTTAACATTTTTAGTTCAGGCCATCTTCACCTTTAGACAACAGTTAAAGTAATGTGTATGAATGACAACCAGATTTTCAGCAGAAATATGAAAAGGCTGAATAAAAATAATTTTTTAGTTTCCCAAAATGAATGTTTTTAGCAAACAGGGAGAGGAGGAAGGGAAGAAGCAGGCAATCCTAATAAATGTGTGACTTCAAGAAATGTCAGCAACGTAATTCAAAAACTCCCAACAGAATTGTTAAAATAAGGCATAGAGAAGAATGGAGTCTTTAAAGCATAGATATTATGAACTGATATAGAGTGAATTGAGTAGAATGAGAAGAAAAATTTATATAAAAACAAAACTGCTGTTAAGTCAAAGTCTTTGCAAAACGTAAGATTTCTAATCACTGCAGTGACCAACCATGATTTCAGAAGGCTTATGATTTGTTATTCTAGTTCCTGAAAAGAGACATATATTTTAGGGCATAGGCGATGCAAGAATTTCTTGTGTTTGACAATGCTTATGTTACAAATATTTTGTTTTCCTTTTAAGTTGGGAGGAGGGGAAGAAAAGAAAATAAATGCTTACTAACTGAAAAATAAGTTTTAAAGGGAAGAGCCAAAATGGTTGAGTAAGAGCTGGAACTTGCTTGAACTTGTCCCCCAATTACCTCCAACACCTGTAAAAAATTATTCTAAATAAATTTTAGAGTTATAGAACCCACAAAATGACAGAGTGAAACAAATCTCCAGCTAAAGATATTTTGTCTGACAGACCTACAGGAAAGGTCTATCACACCAGGCTGGGAGCAGAACACAGTCCCACATGGGCCACCTGGCACAGACTAGGCCAGAGCAGATCTCAGGGACTCAAATCACTGGCAGCTGTTGCAGTTTCCAGACTTCTCAACCCACAAATGCACAGACAAAGTAAAAGGTCAGTCGGGAAACTGTTGGACCTGAGTGAGAGAACAGTGCAGTCCAGCTCCTGCCCCCAGGGTGGCAGAGGTGGTGGCAGCAGCTGTGGTGGTAGCAACAGCAGCAGTAGCAGCTGCTTCTAGAGCTCCAGGCCCATAGATAATGCGGGGACCAGGCAGCTGATCAAAGGGCAACTGCAGAAATCTCTTTGCTGGCCCTGAGGCAGGATTCTCTTGCTTTGTCCTGGGTGATGGTGCTGGAATGAGGAAAAGCACTGGTGTGGCAGAGCTTGTGTGGTGGTTGTGGAGAGGAAATCCTCCTCACAGTTCTGATGCAGGTACCTAGAAGTAGCTCTGAAAACAGCTGCACAAAAGTCCAGAAATTTGGGACAGAGCATTCTCCACTCTGGAAGCAGAGTTCTACCGTGGCAAAGAGCTCAAAGTAAAGTAATTAGCTGGGAAAAGGAGCAAACAGAGGAAAAGAAATCAGACTACAGAATCGTTTTTTGGTGACAAAGAAGATCAAAAACATAGAAGCAGAAGAAGACAACAAAGTCAAAACTCGTGCATTAAAAGCCTCCAAGAAAAATATGAACTGGTCACAAAAGGATTTTGAAAATCAAGTAAGAGAAGTAGAGGAAAAATTGGGAAGAGAAACGAGAGTGATGCAAGAAAATCATGAAAAATGAGTTAACAGCCTACTAAAGGACACCATAAAAAAACCAAACAAAACTGAAGTAACACCTTAAAAAACAGACTAACTCAAATGGCAAAAAGAGGTCCAAAAAGCCAATGAGGAAAAGAATCCCTTAAACAGCAGAACTGGCCAGATGGAAACAGAAGTTCAAAAGCACACTGAAGAAAATGATTACTTCAAAATTGGAATGAAGCAAATGGAAGCTAATGACTTTATGAGAAATCAAGATATTATAAAACAGATTGAAAAGAATGAAAAAATAGAAGACAATGTGAAATATCTCATTGGAAAAACCACTGATCTGGAAAATAGATCCAGGAGAGATCATTTAAAATTTACTGGACTATCTGAAAGCTGTGATCAAAAAAAGAGCATAGGGGTAGCTAGGTGGCACAGTGAACAGAGAGCACTGTCCCTGGAATCTGAAGAACCTGAGTTCAAATCTGGCCTCAGACACAACATACATACCAAAAAAACCTAGCCGTGCAACCTTTGGCAAGTCATTTAACCCCAACTGCCCTACCTTCCCCCCTGCAAAAAAGAAAAGAAAAGAGTCTAGACACCATCTTTCAAGAAATTATAGAGGAAAATTGCCCCAATATTCTAGAACCAAAGGGTAAAACAGAAATTGAAAGAATTCATCAATCACCTCTTGAAAAAGATCCCAAAAAGAAAACTCCTAGGAAAAATAAGTTTTAAAATGTTACATTACATAATTTTAGGAATCTGTAAATATCGTATAGATACTTCTTACTATCCATGAAGAAAGGAACCCCCTTCTACAACTCAGCAAATAGTCTTTGAGACTTGCTGTAGTCAAAAAATTCATTAACTTGAAATCAACCTGGTTTAGCTAGGCTTGTCCTCAGGCATCTGTGCCCATATATGATGCCTTTCCAGCCTAGAAAGATCAGTCAGGGATTGTATATTGCACTGACAAGTCCCTTAAGAACCCAAGATCACCTTCACCACAATAAAGTTTATAATTTAAATTTCAAAAGACAAAAAATATGATTATCATTAGAGACAGAAGTGGGGTAAGAGTTGTTCATTGAAAGGACACAGCAGGCATGACAGCATATTTTTATTTTGTTGTCTCCAAAATACAGCTCTTAAGCTCAAAGCTACTTCAAATATTCTAGATTAAGTAAATACTTTCACCTTATCCACGCCTGTCATTACTTCAAAAATAAAATATTTTTATATCCCTTTAAGCTATCCTTTTTCAACTATGAAAATGCTATAAGCTTAACTTACTAGTTAAAGGTTTCTTGGAAAATCAAGTAAATAACACTTTGATTTTTGGTCAGAAGGTTAACTTCTGCTCTTGACTTCAAGTTAGTGAATAATCATTCAAGGAAATTCTGGTACTTCAGAGCAAAAAGAAAAGATTCTAAAAATAAATTAATGTCCATCAGCCCATTTTATATTTCATTCCATGCCCTCAGTCCTTTAGCCAAAAAGCACTCATTAAACAATTACTCTGTATCAGGCACTATTCTACATGTTGGGCATGCAAAGAAAGGCAAAGCTCAGTCCTTGCCCTCAAGAACCATGCATTCTAATGGAACTGACAACATGTAATTCAGTAGGGAGATACTAGATTTACACAGAAAAAATGAAGGAAATCTGAAAGGGCAAGGAAGAAGCAACCTGTGGATGAGGCTTAGAAGAGAAAGTGATATATGTTAACTCAGGAAATGGACTCATTGAAAACTAGAAAAGACCAATGAGATAGCAAGAAATATTAGAACAAAAATGAAATCATTGAAAAATATTTTTTAAAAGATACACTATATCTGATATATAAATCAGGGAGAGGTCATTTACAAATTATTGGACTCCTTGAAAATCATGATTAAAAATTAAAGCCTAGACACTATATTTCAAGAAATCATAAACACTGCCCTGATTTACTGGAATTAGAGGGCCAAAAAGACACAGAAAGAATCCACTGATCGCTTCCTGAAAGGAATCTGAAAAGGAAATATCTTACAATCATACCATATCAAGGAAAAAATAGTGCATGTTGAAAGAAGCTGTTCAAAAGCCAAGAAAGTATAATCAGAGTAATACAAGACCTGGCAGCTGCTATTATAAAAGAGATCTAGAAATACAGTATTTCAAAAGGACAAGGAGACAGGCTTAAAAACAATTAACACTACAAAGCTAAGGGAGAAAATGGACCTTTAATGGAACAGAGAATTTTCAAGCATTTCTCATGAAAAGACCAGAGCTAAGGAGCAACTTTGAAATACAGCACAAGAGCCCAAAGAAGCTTAAAAAAGTAAAAATTTTTGATCGACCAGAAGGAGCTTCATGATGAAGTGGTGCTAACATTCTAAAAGGGAGAGAAGAAAAGAGTATCTTTTCAGAAGCTTAATGAATTCAAAAGTATCGAAGGAGTTAAACAAGGGGGGAAAAAACAGGGGTCCTAAGAAATCTATTGGTTCTGTTTTAAGTGTTTGAAGAGGGAAAAGAGAAAGGAGTATAAAAGGAATGTGCTACTGTAGAAAGGAGGAAGAAAAAAGTGAAATTTGCTATTCCTTATAATTTGAGTTGTTAGAAAAGTATGCAAACATGGAGGAAGGGTGAAGGCGGGCACTAGATGAACCCCACTCTTATCTGAAATGGACAAAGGAGCGTTGAAAACACATCTGGAATAGGGTGCAGAAATATATCAAACTCAGCAAATAAGAAATGATGGCAGGGGCGTGGGAAGAGAGAACAGTAAGAGGAGAATGAAAATGAGGGAAAAACAGAAATAAGCAAAATCTGAAAGGGAAAAATGAAAAAAGAAAAGAATGAGAATCTAAGAGAATGTCTTAGATTGCCTCAAACAACTAGGGAATAAAACTATGGCATGTGAATGGAACAGAATACTGGACTACAAGAAACGATGAAGGAGGGGCGGAGCCAAGATGGCGGCATAGAAGCAGCAAAGGACCACAGCTCCCACACAAACACGCTAAAAAACTCATAAAATGGGACGCTAAACAGATTTTCAAGCTCCAAAACTCTCCACAAGACAGAAAGCACATCTGTTGCT
>CM053599.1:111698556-111718098 GCA_028646575.1 Pseudocheirus occidentalis | reverse complement strand
GAGGCATAGTTTTAAATTGCTTTCCAGACTGATAATTAATTCACAGCTCCACTAACATGGCATTAATGCATTGTACTTCATTTGATCAATTTAATTTGACCTTTTATATTTTTAAAGATGGCCACTGGGCCCTTGGTTGGAAGTTTTATCTGCCAGTATAGCATTGTTTCCATGAGAGAGTTTCATTCAGCCTGAAGTGTTTTAACTCATGGCACTTTTTCCAGGAATATAACCTCCATAAACTTGAAACTGTCTATAAATCATGTTTATATTTATTATTTCCTTTTTGCATCATATGCATGTCATGAGAAAGTTCATTTGGTGCTAGGGGTAAGGTAGAAGAACTGTGACAGTTTTATATACAGACCAAAAAAACCCCCACAATAATAGAGAAAACAACCTTTCAAGACTTTGATTCTCTTAGAAATATTATTTTCTTATAACTTAAGTGGAATAGAAATTTTTAATGTTAAAAAAGTTACCAGTTCTAAAATGAAAGTGTCATGGGTAAATAAATTTGTGAGTAAATAAGGTACTTGTCTATGCCAACTGTAGCTGGTTGACTTTGCAGCTGGCATGATGACTGCATCAGCTAATATTGATCAAATGGACAGGCTCTCTCAGTTCTGGAAGCTGAGCCAAGGAATATACAAGCAAAGAACACATGCTTACTAATGGTACCAATAGGCTGTTTTATTGTGCAAAGGAACAAAGTGCCATTTCTCCCTGCATAGTAAGCCCATTGGGTCTCAGAACCCCTGACCTCTCAGCCACACTGTGGCAGAACTGTCCTTGGAATATTTGCCACGTGTGAAATGCATATACCAAAGAGTCAAGAGGCCTGGCTGGACCAAATCCAGCCATGTCTGGAACTCACTCTGTCTTTGCCTCTTGTGTTTCAGAATCTGTATCTCATTTTATGTTTCACATAAAGTGTCTCCTCCTCCATCTCCCCAGTGGTTAATGTTTGCTTCCACCTTACATATTCTGTGTCTGTTGTTTAACCTTGCCTTTCCCACCCATACTTTTAAAGTTAGCACTTGAGCACTACAAAGTAGAATAATGTCAAGGTTTAAATAGTTACAAAAGGAAATCTATTACAGTTACACTTGTGTTGCACAAGGAAACCCAAGCATACAGTAATTAGAGAATGGCACACAATTTAAAAGCTTGCAAACAGGGGAAGAATGCTGCTATCAATCATTTAGACCTCTGAGATCTATGTTAATGAGAATCCAGCACACACATTGTTTACACTTGAAAGTTCAGAGGAGATCACTTTGAGGGTGATTAAAGAAAGCTAAAGACATTAATTTAGAAAGGCCAAGGTCACCCACTACATCCTGGGCCATTGCCAGTCTTCTTGACCTTTGTCTTGCCTCTGGACTTCCATAACCCTGGAGGAGACAGTGAGGCTAATGACTTTGCACAGCTCTGCCTCACTTAAATCCAATTACAAGTCAAGACGTCACCCTCGTGATGTCATCTTTGAGGATGAAGACTCAACAACAATAATGGAGCAGTTCTGCACTGGGCACTGAGCTACCCTTGAACGGTTTGGGGAGTCAGAGCAGATGGGATAGTATCCTGGGTAGAAGGATGGAGGTAATGTGATCACTGAATAGAGGTTAGAAGATGATATGTAAGGGGTACAAGAAAGAGACTGACTCTTGGAGTACAGAGTTCATGTAGAAGAGAATTGGGGATGCAAGCTGAAAAGGTAAGTTAGAACTTGGATCTCAGACCAAGGAGTCTGGGACATGGTGCTCTGGGCAGCAGGGAGCCATCGAAAGGTCCTAAGGAAGGCAGTGCCACAATCAGTAATATATTAGCATGATGAATATGTCAGACACGGTCAATGTGTTCATTTATTTCACTCTATTGTACTCTTGTTACAAAGTATGGTTTTATTGTTGAAATGAGTAGGCCTGGGGAGAGATAGGACAATGACATCAGACATCATCTTTTTTAAACCATAGCTGAATAGAAATTTCTTTTACAATCACCAAGGAGTCATGCAGCTTCCAATTAAAGATCCCCAGTAAGGGGAAACTCATTCTACTTTTGGACAACTCTGGTTGTTAGCAAGTCATTCTTTATACCATACTTCAATCTGTCCTCCTCTTCCCTGCCCCAGGTTTCTAGCTGTGCCTTCTGGAGCAGAGTGAGTCTGGTCTCTTGTGCATATGAAAGCCCTTCAAATACTTGAAAACAGTTATCATGCCTATTGAACCTACTGGTCAGAGAAAATCTAGCCTACTTGTTTGATAGTCACTGAAGGAGTTATTGAGAGGTTTCCATGAGCAGGTGACAATCTTGTGATGCTAAAGCCATGATCTGTTTATCCCGAGAATAGTGAGTGCAGTCAGATATGACTCATTAGCTTATAACATCACCCTTTAATATCCTTTGATAGTCTCTTCAGGCCTTTCCCAGGGCTCTCCTTGACTGAGTCTGTGAGGTTGTGTATATAAGACAAGAGATACACATGTCTGCTGGTAATCAACTGCTTCTGCCTTTGTCTGGGCTTCTGCTGCTAAGCTAGACTTTGTCTAATACAATTTCTAGGACAGGATAAGTAAATTTACTAATGTAGGGTCATGTTGACCTCACCAGCTGGAATCATTTGCTATTCATTGAACATAGATTTATTAAGCACTTGCTTTGTGTAAAGAATTGTGCTAGCCACTGCCTCTGAAAATAGCAGAAAGAGCATCAGGACTGTAGATCTATAGCTAAAAGGGACATTAGAGGTTATCTAGTCCAACTCCTGCATTTTACAGATAAGGAAACTGAGGAGCAGAGAGGATAAATGACTTGTCCAAGGTTTCACAGATCAGGTAACAGAACCAAAGTTCTTTTCCTAGGACTCTAACTATAAATTTAATGCCTTTTCTTCTGCACTACATTTCCTTTCTTTGGATTGTGCCATTCTATCTCCCAACATGTGCCATGCTATCTCCTCTCAAGGAACTTACATTCTAGTGGGCAGATAATATGTGCATGCAGATATCTACAAAATTGCATCTAACCTGGCAAGTGTCCTGTGAATTCAATATGCTATTTGCCCCCTCTGTGAATTTGTACAAACCATCCACCACGTCTGGAACTTCCTCTGTCCTTGCCTCTTGTCTTTCAGAATCCCTATCTTGCTTTATGTCTCACATAAAGTGTCACCTCCTCCATCTCTCCAGTTGCTAATATTTGCTTGCACCTTACGTATTCTGTGTCTGTTGTTTAATCTTGCCTTTCCCACCTATAATAAACGTTCCTTGAAGGCAGGAACACTTTTGTTTTGGTCTTTGTGCCCAGGTACAGTAATAGCTGAGTAACAAATGTTGAATTGCATCTGAAGTGTATAAATTTGATACAAAAAAAGATGCTATAAGAGTTCTGAAGGAGGGAGGGATACCATATTTCTACCTGGGCTAGGGAAAAGGACAAGAAGATTAGAGAAATCTCCCTGCATATTCTGCCAGATTAATCATCCTAATGCACAAATCTAATCAAATCACTCTATTACTCAAAGCCATCATACTAAGTCTCACAGAAGGAAGAGATCTCAGAGGTCATATAGTGGAACATGCACCTCAGCAGAAATCCCACAACAATCACTGAAAAGTGGTCATCCACCAAAGGCCTTCCATGCTGGGGAACTCCACTGCCTCTCAAAACAGCCCATTATACTTTTGGACGCTGCTCACATTGAACTGAAATCTACCTTTCTGCAACTCCCACCCATCGCTCTGATTTATGCTCTGTTTGGTCAAGCAGAACAATTCTAGTCTTTTTCACCAAGGCAACACATCATATACTTGAGTACTTGAAGACATCTGTTGTCTTTCCCTTTTAGTCTTCTATATTTTCTATTTGGTTCTCTATATTCTTCTATAACTGATGCCTGGATGGCATGGCTTCTATCTCTCTCATACCTTTGTCTTCTTCCTTTGGATTCACTCCATTTTGTCAATATCTTTCCTAAAGTGTGATGCCCTGAATGGAACACAATACTCCATATGTGATTTGACCACAGCAGGTACTAGAGGATCATTATCTTCATCATTCTGGGCAATATGCTTCTATCAAGTGAATGTGAACTGATGTTAACCATTTTCTTTTGAGCTGCCATATCATATTCTTCATATTGAGCTTGTAGCCTAATAAAACCCTTCTGATGTCTCACAAGAACCTTGTCTTCCTCCCATAGGATATTTGTCAAATTGATTTTCTTGAACCCATATGTAGGACTTGACATTTATCCTGTTTAATTCCATCTTACCGAATTCAATTCAATATTTTAGCTTGTTGAGATCTTTTTGGTTCCTGATGATTGTCCAGCATATTAGTTATTCCTTTCAACTCTGTGTCATCTACAAATTTGATACACGTGCCATCATTCAAGTGTTGATAAATACACTGAACAGTTCAGGGTCAAGGACAGATATCTGGGACAATTCACTAGAGAGTTCCCTCTAAGTTAACATCAATCCATTCAAGATTCTTGGATTCCTGGAATGAAACAATTCAGTTTGGTAGTTATGAATCTATCTAACTGAACCACTACTTGATCTCCATCTTTTCATTTTATCCATAAGGATAGCATGAGAAACCAAGTATACTTAGATTTTAGCAAGATAACTGATGACATAAACAGTGTCTTCCTGATATACCAGTCTAAAAACAGTCAAAAAAGGAGACGTTAGTTGGATGTGATTTTTGTCTTGATAAGACTACACAGTCTCTTTGGGATCACCATTCTCCTTTCTAAATACTTACAAATAAGTCTTTCAAAAATATGTTTGACAATCAAAGGCAAACTAATTGTCTTATCATTTGCAGACTCCAATCTTCTTCTCCTCCTCCTCCTTCTTCCTCTTCCTCTTTGAAAAGCAGGAATTTGTTTCTCTCTCATTCTTCATGATTTTCCAGAGATCACTATAAATTGTTTAGGAACAGCCATCTGTTCTTTCAACGATCATGGAATTAAACTTGGAGACTTGATCTTCAAGAGGACATCTAGGTGCTCACCAGCTAGATACATCTTTTCATGGGAGTTTCAGCTCTTAGCTACCCATTTTGGTGTAGACAACAGAAGTGGAATAATGATTTAATAATTATTTCTTTACAACTATTGCTCATTAAAAGTGGGATGAGAATTAGTTCTGAGGTCAAATCCTGCCTTTGATATTTACTACCTGTTTTATTTAGGTAGCTAGGCAGATAGAACTCTGTGGATAGAACTCAGTGAATAGTACTCTGGATCTAGAGTCATGAAGGCCTGAATTCAAACCTGGCCTAAGCAACTGATCAAGTCACATTTGCTTTAATCCACTGGAGAAGGGAATGGCAAATTTCTCAATTATCTTTGCCAAGAAAACCTAGGTTTGGATAGCATGGTCCATGTGGTCATGAAGAGTTGGACAGTACTAAACAATAATAACCACCTGTGTCACCTTGGGAAGATAACTTAACATTCATGGGTTTCAGCTTCCTCATTTGTAAAATGAGGGGGCTGAACACTATGACCTCTGAGATACCTTTCAGATCTAGAACTATGATTCCAAGATCATTATCTGTCCCAATTCAAGCATTATTCTTATTTCTTCTCTTGTTACACCACCCTCTCCCCCGCTCTACCCCACATAACTGACACTTTTTTTTATTGTCCCTTGTACTCATCACTGAGCTTTCATACTTTGATGCTGTACTTATAGAACTGGTCATATTACTTTTTGGTAATCATCCAAGGTTACCTGACTTTGCTTCTATAATTTATATTTGTCGTTAAATACATATGATATGAAACTGATATGGATACATAGGGAATTTATTGATAAACACACACACATCCTTGTTTGGGATTTTCTTGGTAAAGATACTGGAGTGGTTTGCGATTTCCTTCTCTAGTACATTTAACGGATGAGGAACTGTGGCAAACAAGGTTAAGTGACTTGCCCAGGGTCACATAGCTATTAAGTGTCTAAGGCTAGATTTGAACTCATGAAGATGAGTCTTCTTGATGCTAGGTCTGGTACTGTGTGACCTAGCTGCCTGTGGTCAGTAAGTTAACTCCATTGATTCTCTCTCAAATACTTTATGCTATATTTTCATTCTTTAAGTTCTTCCATTTCCTTAAGTGTATATATATATATTCTAACTATATAATGCTATTCTTCTTTAGAGTTATCTTTTCCTTTTGAATAAGATATACTCTTCTAGCACCATAACTGCCTTAGCCATGACTCCCGTTTCACCAAGGTTAAATAATCCCTATGGAGCTGAATTTAGCTTCTTGCATTAAGATGCATTATTCATCATATTTGCTAGCCATAGTTGCATTTGTATATGACATATATCTGAATTCATGGGCTTTACTGTTGGCTCTTTTTGAATATTGGCTTTGTATTATTATTATTCCTTTGTTACATATTATACCTGCTACTTTCTGTTACTTGGAGTTTTCACCTCCCCTCTCCATTCTCTCTTGATCACATTTGCCAGACTCAAGGTAAATATGTGTACATGCATGCATGTATGTGTGTATGTGTGTATGTATGCGTGTATGCATGTGTGTCTGTTTATATTATTGTTCAGTCATTTCAGTTGTGCCTAACTACTTATGAACTCATTTGGGGCAAAAATGCTGGAGTGGCTTGCTATTTTCTTCTTCAGCTCATTTTACAGATGAGAAAACTTAGGCAAGCAGGAGTACATGACTTGCCCAGGGTCACATAAGAAGTAAGTATCAGAAGCTGAATTTGAACTCATGTCTTCATGACTTGAGACTCAGAGCTCTATCCACTGCGTTACCTAGCTGCCTCCCTATATATGCATATGCATAATAACATATGTATGCATACATTATATATTTATGCACACACATATACGTACATATGTACACACACATACCACACAGACACACACACATATATAAAAATATACTTTATATACCACACATATTTCCTGGCCATCATCACATACATTCCACTCCTGAGCAAGAGCCTGTCATATACTTATTTTTTAATTCATGATCCAGAAATCCAAATCTTACCATCTTCTTAAACAGTTTTTCACTTCCAAAAATCTCTTTTTTCCCTTCGGAAAATACTACCTATGCCCCTAAAACTTTCAATTTCTTGTTCAAGATTTCAAGATCCCTGTAAATGCCTTCTAGGTTCCTCCTGATGGCATTATTTATCCCCATATGAATCATTGGAAGTCATCATATTTGATGACTCTCAGGAAATCCTCCATCATATCTTCTGGAGGCATGTTATTTCAGACATCAGAAAGATCTATTTTTCATGTTCACTCTCCAATGACTCCCTATTGCCTGCTGAATAAAGTGTGAACTCCTTATTGTAGCATTCCAATCCTTTGCAATCTCTCCACAGCCTGTAGTTCCAACCTTATATCACACTATTTTCATCTACTTGGACTTGTGATACACTATAAACAAACTCAGCTATTTGCCATGGACATATTCTGTATCCGCCTTAGGTGCCTTCCTCTCTAGTGTCCCCTCCTTTATCTTCCTGTTGAAATCACAAAAATCCTTTTAGGTCGTGCCCAAAGTTGGCTCCATTGAACCAAGGTCTCTTTAGTTCATGAATACTTGTCACTAGGGAGAATGTGCTTGATTTCTCCAAGGAGTCTGTGTATGAATTTCAAAACCTCTCTATGGCCTACCAGGGACTCAGTCCCTTTAATATTTTCACAAAATTGCAGCTGTAATCAAGGTACACACTGACAAATGATTGCCCTTCAGAGTGTGACTGCAAAGAGGACCATAATTAATGCATGTGTTAATTATTCTTGCCTATTTTATGGACATTACTCCCTATTGTCTTTAGCCATAATCTAACTTAGCCTGCAAAGAGGTGTGGGGAATTAGCAGCAGCACAGCCCGTTCTTATTTGAGGAAATCAAAATGAATGTTTTCCCCACATGACCCCTCTCCCACTCTCTCCTCCCCCAACCACCTAACCTCTAGCTTTTCTCTTTTGAAATAGCAGCTGCTACCACAGGTGTCAGCTCCCTTAAGCAAGATGCTTCTCTCTGCCAGGGAAGGCAATTGAAGGAGGAAATGCTCAACATTGGTTGGGGGGGGCGATGAAAAGGAACAGAGAGTAAGCCTTCAATGACCTCAATTACTTTTCAATATTCCCCTTCTTTATTTCTGACTCACCTTTATCTCTCTTGAGCTGGAGATGCAGGGTGATTGGCCCTCAAAAGTACTTCCAGCTCTGTGGGGAAACAGTAGCTGTGTGAACCTGGTCTTTCCCTCCCTGGAATCCAGGGTAATCTGCCTCTCCTGAATTGCAGTGATCTGCCACAGGATTCTTAATTGGTTCTCTGTTTTTTCTCCTTCCTCAAATAATCAACTCCCCACCCACAGGATAAAGGCTACTTTAGAAACATCATCTCAGAATTTCTGGGCTCTATACTGTTGTCTGCAATGTGCAAGCAGCTTCAGAGTGGGAGACAGTCTGGTGTCCTCACTGGGATTATTGCTAGTAGCTGTTGGTTCTTTTTTAATTACCCTGACTTCTTGATTGTAGAAACAAATAAGAAGAAAAAGTCCAAATTCATCTGCCTGGCATCCAAGGCTTTCCACAATTCGGGCCACTCAATCTCTCCAGATCTTAGAGACCCGTATATGTAATAACCACACTCCAGAGAAAAAGATAGTGTTTAGAGGACACTAGTGTGTGCTGACCCAGGGACACATAATTAATATCCAGCACTTTGTGTTCTTAGTGCTTACAATATAGTTTGACACAAGCAACAAGACATGGGCATTTACAGAAACCCATCAAAGAACATCTGGTCCCCATTGCTCTGCCACACGGAAGTCTCACCTCATTTTCTTACTCTTCTTTTTCCTCCTTCCATCATACACACCTTAACACAACCGTATAATAGACTGAGATAAACCAGTTTTTGTTTGCTGCCTATGAACTACCTCAGAGCAAAAACAAGATTGGTATCCTTTCTAATGCAACTAGTGGTAACTGCTGCCTTCCTGTTCTCAAAGCTCAAATGCCCTGCTTTCCTGATTGTGATAACAATAGTCTTATCTGCCACTACCCCTAACATGGGCCCTCTGTGTCAGCCAAGCTGGTTCATTGTTCTTGCACATGCCATTCTATGACTTTGCTCATGATATTCTGCAGATCTAAGACTGTTTCCATCCTTCAATGTCACTTCCTCCAATTTATCTCACTTCCTCTATGAAACCTTCTTGGCTTTCCCAAACCACATTGGTCTCTTCCCCTCTTGAACCCCTGTGTTACTTAAAACATGCAAAATTGATTCAAAGAGTCAGAGCATCTTAGAGTAGAAAAGATTAGCTAGCTCTGCTCCCTCATTTTATAGATTAGGAAATTTAGGCAGAGAAAGCTTAAGTGACTCATCCAAAGTCACCTAACTAGTAAATAGCAGAGCTAATAACTGAACTCTCATTGGCACAGGATACTATTCTAATTTTTAAAATGACATCACTGCTTCATGTGAGTGTGTCTTACTCAATGAAATTATAAATTCCCTTGAGTTCAGGACCTTTGATCTCCTGAAGTTCATAGCACAATGCTTTGTACATAGGACCCCTCGATCCACATTTTTTTTGAATGTATGAATGACTTTCAAATAACCTTCCCTCTGTTAGCTATTTTTTGTTTTTCTGCAATTAACATAAATGAAACCTCCAATCTTAAAGTGTTTTTTTTTTCTGCAAGCAGCATTAGCAGAGAAATGATAGCAGCAGGTGGTCTTATAAAGGAAAGATGATAGGGTCAGAGATTTGTGAGGCAGAAGGTACCTTTGGGGCCATCAGCTCTGATCCTCTTATTTTACACATGAGGAAACTGAGACATAAGAGAGATTAAGTAACTTGTTTGAGGTCACATTGGGAGGAAGTATCTGTGGTAAGATTTGAACCCAGACCTTCTTGACCCTGAGTCCACTAAATCATAATACCATGATGCTTCAGTTTCCACTGCTGGTCATATAACTTTATATGAATTACAGTTCTTTAATAAATGAATGACCTTAAGAATCAATGAAGTATATCAGTGGGTTAGGGCCAAAGTTCTCAAGTAATAGCAGGTAGATGGCACAATGGATAGAATGCCAGGCCCAGAGTCAGGAAGACCTAAGTTCAAATCCAGTCTCAGACACTCACTAGCTGTGTGACCCTTGGCAAGTTGCTAAAGTCATATTTGTCTCAGTTCTCTCTTCTGTAAAGTGGGGATAATAATAGTACCTGCCTCCCAGGATTATTGTAAGGATCAAATGAGATATTTGTAAAATACTTTTCAAACCTTAAAGCTCTATATAAATAGTGGTTATGATTATTTCTAATTTAGTGATGCATTTAATAATAATAACAACCATAATAGCTCCAATATATGTCTGTATCCATCCACACAAAGATTTATTAAATGTTACCTATATGTGTACACAGATATGTAAAATGTTCTTCTAGGTGCTGGGGCAACTACAAAGGTAAATGAAACAATCCCTACTTTCATTGGCTAGTAGGGGAGAGAAGAAATTTACACAAATTTATAATACTTGGTAGACAATTAAAAAAGGAGATATAAGAGGTAAGAAGAAACAAAGATTGCTTAGAGCTATGGGAATCATGGAAAGTTTAAAGAAGGTAGCATCCTTATCTTAACCTTAAAGGAAGGAAAAGATTTCAGGGAATGGGGTTTAGTAGAAGATTCCATTTCTGCTATGAGAAGTGGTCAGCATCTCAAATCTTTGAGCATTTATTAAGTACCTCCTATATTACAGGCACTAGAGATGAAAAGAAAGACAAAAAACCCATAAAATCAGGAGAGAATAAGATGAGATGGAGAAATAACTGATAATTTAGTTTATCTTGACTACAGAGTATATAAAAGAAAGTAGTGGGAGCTAAGAGTAGGCAGATAACTTGAGAGAAGATAGAATGCCAGGCTAATGAAATATATTTTATTTGGTAGGCAATAGGAGAGGGGATTGAACATTTATTAAGGAGCTACTGACTTAGTTTTATGAATTAGATACTCCATTTCCTATTCCTTCTCCTGGGACAGATGGGAGTCACTCTCTCCTGCCTCAGGAGTAAGGAGGCAGCTGATAAGAGAGACCAAATACATAAATGCTACTTAGTTTAGCCTTTCCTGGCCCGCCAGCCCATTCTTTGCTGACTCTAGTGAAGTTTGTGTGTGTGTGTGTGTGTGTGTGTATGAGAGAGAGAGAGAGAGAGAGAGAGAGAGAGAGAGAGAGGGAAACAGACAGAGAGACAGAGAGACAGAGACAGTGAGATAATAAGCAGATAATTGCAGAGGGAGGGAGGGACTGTAACCCCAGACTTTCTGAGCTTGCCTCCTCCTTTTCTTTTCTATTCCAAATATAAGAATGGAGGTTTGCATCGTTACTGCCACCAATGTAGCCATAAAAGGCACAGACATATTTATTGAATCAATCAACAAATAAAATAGGTATTAAGAAATTTTCTCATAATGTCATCACAATGTGTAGACAATTTAAAAGGACCGTTGGACTTTAGGCTATTGTATGTATAACAAAAGCCACCACATTTGAAATGTCTCGTGATTTAGTTTAGATGATCTAGTTACATTTCTTGGGTTGTATATCAAAATAAGTTCCTTGAATAGTGATCGAATTAAATGAAGGACTCTGAATTCTGAAGCTGAGGAATCCAGGTCACATGAGAGTGAATTGCTCTTGGATCAGGGAGGATAGAGTGCCTCCCTCTCTTTTATTTCTTCTCCCTATTGACCATGTTCTCAGATAGATTGGACTAGAAGAAAGAGTAGAGAACTATATACCCAAGACAAACAGGACCCTTAAGAAGAGAAACTACCCACTTGTTCTCTCACCACCCACCTGGAAGGTGACAAGCTGTATGGCTATGCCCTGAGGGAGCAACAGGGGAAGAATGGCAGCTCTATCTCCCCTGCATCCATGGAGGCTATGAGAACTTAGCTGCCTCTGTCTTATTTTGCTTATTTTGTGATCTTAGGCAACTGAATATCCAGAGAGAGAATAGGTTATAATCTTGAAAATTTATAACCATGTTATAATCTGCAAACTTTGAAAAGTCAGAAGAACTGGAGGTCTTACTACATCAGCAGCAGTTTCCAACAGAGTATCAGTAGCTGATGGAAGCATCTGCCTTGAGAACTGAAAGCTACATTGAAGACAAAGTAGGCATATGGAGGAAAGGCTGCTATAAGTAGCATGCCCTTTTGAAGCAGAGAGAAGTGATATATAGACACTATAAGGATACTTGGAGCCCAAAAGAGAACTATAGCTAAAGGGAATTTTATGAGGCTCTACAAGAGGAGAAAAGTACTTTTAGTGACCAAGAGCTGTGAGATATCTTTTTGCCAACATGTCCTGTATCACTGGTTCTCAACCTGTGGGTTGTGACCCCTTTGGGGTCGAATGACACTTTCACAGGGATCACAAGGGTCACAGGGGTCTCCTAAGACCATTGGAAAACACATATTTCCAATGGTCTTAGGAATGTCCTCTATCCATCTCCAGGCAGGTCAGCCCACATGCAGACATGCCCACATATGACTATTAAATGGTCCCGGCATTAGGAAGGTTGACAACCACTGTGCTATGCACATGTGACTCATTAACGTTGTATTTTAATTTTGATCCCATTTTCCCCAGGGACCTTTTGTGTGCAAGATAAGAGTGCTGCTTCTCTCTTTAGGGGATTGTTTTTTGTAATTTCTCTTCTTACTATACCTTCTTAGGAGATACTTTTTTTTTTAAAGCTAATTAAGCATAACTGGCTATTTGTCAATGGTAAACACACTAGTGGGGACTTGTGGAAGACAGTTCTAGAACCTCAGTTCTTCTGGGTTCTCTCTAGAATCTTGAGAGTAAGTAGAAAGTACTCTTTGGTGACTCTCAGTGCAAGAAGAATTTGGGGACATATTCCCAAAAGGGGTGCTACCCAGGAAACAGTAAGAGCTGAAAGAGGGATAGGTTAGGAACTAAAACACCAGGGCTTTACTCTTCTTGGATTTAGAATAGTTGTATGTATTCTAGGGTTATATTACAAAGAAATCATAGAAGTGGGAGCAAGACCCATATGTACAAAAGTATTTATTGCAGCTCTCTTTGTGGTGGCAAAAAATTGGAAATTAAGGGGATGCCCATAAATTAAGGAATGACTAAACAAGCTGTGGTATATCAATGTAATGGAATGCTATTGTGCTATAAGAAATGGGGAACAGATGGACTTAATGTTTACCTTATACAAACTGATGCTAAGTGAGAAGAACAGAACCAGGAGAAATTTGTACACAATGACAGACACAACGTATGTGTGACAACCAATTTTGATAAACTGGACTCTTCTCAGCAACACAAAGTTATAAGACAACTCTAAAAGTCTCACGATAGAAGGAGATGTCTACATTCAGAGAAAGATATAGAAAGAACAGAGTTTAAATGGAGACTGAAACTACATGCTCTCTTTCTTTTCCATGTTTGGCTTTGTTTCCTCTTTCCCATTGTTCATTCCATTGGTTACAACCGTTCTATACAACCAGACCAATGTGAAAGTATTTGCAGATCCTATACTTGATTCCAAGCTGCCATGAGGTGGGGGTAGGGAGGGGAGAAAATTTGAAACTCTAGGGATTGTGGAACTGAATCTTGTAAACTAAAAGTAAACAAACAAATCAATTTAAAAAGAAAGAATAGTTGTGTGTATATAATGATGTAATAATAATTATTATCAGTATCAATAATACTGATAGAGGATACAAACATAAAACAATGAATAGAGAGTTGGTTTAGGCATCAGAAAGATTTGGCTTCTGTGTCAGAAGTCCTGCTTCTGACACATATCAATTTAATGATCCTGAGCAAGTAATTTAACTTTTCATGACCAGTAGAGAACTCTGTAAGAAAGGAAAAATGCCTGTCTGTATTGGCAGAGAGACTTTACTCACTAGGAGTTCTGTATACTGAGGACATCACAGATGAAGTCTAGTAAAACCAAACAAAGTATTATGATTATATTACATTCTTTCTGGGATAAAAGTGCTGGTCTCTCTGTATGGTAGCAATAATGATGACCATTTGCATAGCTCTTTATAATGTATAAATGTTTCACTTAAATCACCTCATTTTGAACATAAGGTCATAGATGTAGAGATAATGGAGGACTTCAGAAGTCGTTAAGCCAAAACTCTTACTTTAAAGATGAGAAAATTGAGCTCTAGAGAATTCAAGTGACTTACCCAAGGTCACCTAGATAGCAAGGGACAAAGTAAAGATTTGAACCCCTGTCCTTTAACTCCAATGTTCTTTTCAGTGTCACTGTTCCTAATAGTTCTATGAAGTACCCAGTGCAGATACTGGTAAAATTATTTTAAAATATGAACTTATTTTATAGGTAAGGAAATTAAAGCTTAGAGAAATTAAGTTGTTCAAGGTCACTTAGCTAACAGAATTGTCACATAGTAACAGAATTGGAACTCAAACTCAGACCATCTGATTCTGAATCTTATACACTTTACATTAAATCCCAAGACCTAGAAGTTAGGTTAGGGAAACCCAGAGCAGCAGTCATGTTCTTCCACTTCCTCTTGTAGTCATGTCCTATACTCTGTGTTCCAGTACTCCCTCCTTTTCCTCCTAGCCCCGAATACACCTCCTCCAGAACATCTTTATGAACTGTGGTAGAATGTCTACTTTCTAAGGGCAAGACTTGTTTTTAATTTTGTCTTTGCCCTAGGGTCCCTCACAGTGCTTACATACAGTAGACAATTGAGTACTTCCTGCACTTTATCTCTCCTCTGCCCGGCATTTTCTCCCTCCACCATAGTTTCTCCATCAGTTCTTCCTGTTCTTTCTTTTCTTTTCTTTGCCCCCTTCTAGTTTTCTGCAGTTTTGCACACATCATCTCAGCATCAAAACTAATGTTGCAACAGTGAGTTGTAATGGTCACAACTATAGTAGATCACTGTGCATCCTCAGGAAAGACTCTCAAGTCAGAGGGCAACTGCAGAGATGCTGCCTAAGTTCTACACAGTCAACAGCCAGCGCAAGATACGAGATCCTATAGCCTCCCTACAGGGAATCAAGGGGCTGCTGGTAGGAGCATTCATTTCTACAAGGAAAGAATTCCCTCCTCAGGAATGTGACCAGGAATAACAATGCATATACACACACACACACACACACACACACACACATATAGGTGTATAGAATGCTTCTCTCACAACAACAATATAAGAAGTATATCATGATCATCATCCCCATTTTACAGGAGAGGAAACTGAGGCTTAAGAGAAATGAAAATGACTGACTTACAGTCACTTAGCCAGTAAGTAATAGGACTTTGATTCAAATCCCAATCCCTTGACTCTATGGCCAGTTCTCTTTCCACTGGAACTGTCAGGTTGGTGTCAATCAAACTACAAATATTCATTAAGTAACGCTATGTTTGGGCACTATACTGTGTGGTGGGAGTACAAAGATAAAAGCAATGATCATAATTAGAGGTATATGCAAAATGAATAAAACAGATGGAAGGTAACTAGAAGGGAAGGTAATAGGAACTGGGGTGAATGGAGTTAGGCAAAAGCACCATCTGAACTAGTGTTGATGGAAACCAGATATTTCAAGAGGCAGAGGTAGGTAGGGAAGGCTTTCTAGGAATAGGAGAAGGCAAGTACCAAAGCACAGTAATTGGAGATGGAGATGGAGGTGGAGATGGAGATCTTTGAACCCTAACAAGAATGCCAGTCTGGCTGGACCATAGAATGCCTAGAGAGCAATAAGACATAGTAGGTCAGGAAAATATAACATGGGCGGGTTGCAAACATATGTATAGAATGATTTTACATACATATGAATATATATGTGTATACACACATGCACACACACAAATATATATACGAACACATCTTCATATTTGTGTCTAATGGTAGTCATCTCTAAGGTGGGGTCGAGGGAGGGAAGGAAAGAAAAGGAAGAAAGAAAAAGAAATTTACATGACAGATTTATTATATATTTAAAAGGAACAGCAATTTCTACATAATAGATTTGCAGTTTCATGTGCAAAATCTTTTTAAAAAATTATACCATATGTTATGGTAATAGTATGGAAATGCTTGTTTTATTTCATAAATAAAAATAAATGATTTTTAAAAAGGAAAAAAAACTTTAAGTGCTAAAAAATTAACTTATAGCTAATCCTAAAGTAAGAATTCATAACTTGTGGTCTGTGAATTAATATGAATTATTTTTACAATTTTTTTCCAATATAATTAGTTTCCTTTATATTCCTATATATTTTATGCATTTAGAAATAGTATTCCAAGAAGGGGTCAGTGGGTTTCACCAGACTGCCAAAGGGGTTCATGACACAAAATATACTAAGAACTCCTGTCCTGGAGGTAATGGGGTACAACTGAAGCCAAGGCATTGGTGGGGATGAGGAGAGGCAGAAAATCAGCACTATGGAGAACTCTCTATGTAGAGAGTCATCTTCTAATATCCTTTCTAGGCCAAAGTATTCTTATGTTAAGGTGATTAAACAGACCAGGGTTAGAAACTGGGTCTTTCCAGCTGGGATCTGGACATGCAAACCAGGCAGTGTATCAGAGAATGAGATCCAGTGCTTAGCCAAAGTGCTCCCAAGCATCGAATTCCCCTGCACCTTTTTCATGTAATGGTGGTAGACCACATCCCATGGGTAGGTATGGAACAGACATGAGCTCCCTTGGACACTTCAGCAAACACCTGGGCTCCACATTGAAGCTCTTAGGGATCATCTATGTTTGCATCATAGCAGCAGGCGAGGGGCCTGTGTCAAACCATAGGCCACTGCATCAGGAAGAGCTGCCCATTCAATAGACTACAAAGAGAGAGAAAACTTGTGCTTCCTGATCATTTTTTCCTTTTTTCAGAATATGTAGCTTAGAACTTTTTCTGGGATCTCCTCCCCATTCTGCCTCTTCCACCTTGCATTGAGGCAATGATAACTCCACATGCAGCAGACATGCTTGCACATTCAGTCCTAGGCGAATCTGAGACTTGGTCTCAAAGCATCAGCAGCATTTACTTTGTCAAATTAAGTCAACACACATTTACCAATGTCAATCACCTTGTTTTTCTTTCTCTGAGACCAGGTAATCAAACAGTAAACCTGCCATGAATGCTCCCACCTTAGGTACAAATCTCATGAGTAGGAGAGGTCAGGATGTCCTGGATTTTTTTTCCTCTCAATCAGAACTGACTAACAACAGAAGGGGTTTTCTGCAATTTTAGTCTACTTAGAGGAGAAAATGATCACTGCCAGGAAACTGAAGACAAGCCGTGCCTCAGCTCCCAGAAGACACAGACCTTTGTCAGTTTGGAAAGTACTGAGCCAAGGGGAAGGTGAAAGGGGTGTTCGGTAGTCCCACAAAATGTTTCATCCTTTGATGTTTTAAGTATCAACTTCCAGGGAGAGCATAATAGGAGTTATAGGTTACTATGTCACATTTTAAGTCTTTCTCAGTGCACACTTATGAGTCTTTTGTGTTTTAAGCATTTCTTTTGTGTGCTGGGAATAAATAGCTGTTCTATTCCCTATCTACCTTCTACATTCAGTACCTTTTTATTCCCTTTTGGGGAGGCAATGTATGTGAGCCAAAGCTAAGCTTTAAGTGATTTTCCGAGGGGATCCAAGACTCTAGAGTGAGAGTATAAAGAGCCAGAGAGAAGAAAAAAAGAGCTTGATCCTTTCATTTAGAGGTTGGGATCCTAGTCCCTGCTTAAGCCCAGTTCAAGTCCTTTAGCAGGAAAGGATGCCCTAGTTTCTTAAACCAAAGAGTCTGTTGTGACACTTACAAGCACAGGGCTATGGTTCATCTTCCACATTTCATTTTAGTGACCCTCAGCTCGAGGATCTGGCATCCAGCTCCTTTCAGGGGTGATTATGGAACCCTAGCTTGCAATCTGGTGAGGGGAGAGCTTTGTGGAACTGGGACTCAGATAAAATGCTAGAGATGTATGTATATGGACATGGCTTTGAAACTGACCTGCAGCAAAGCATCCTATCACCTTGCCTGGTCAAGGCCTCCCTTGCTTTGTGTTGCAAATCTGAGCATTTCTTTCTGGTTCACTATTTTGGGTGTTAGTACAGGAGAACTGAGTCTGGGCCTTGACGTCCCTGATGGAACTGCTCTGCTGACTTCTGTTTGTTTCTGCATGGGGCTGGAAGGATTTGAAAGCAGATTCTGACTTGGTCTGAGTTGTCAGATCAGTGGCCATTGGTGAGAGCTGACTTCAGCTTAGTTAGTAGAATCATAGAATCATTACTTTAGAGAGTGGGGAGGGGTTTCAGATATCACGTGGACCTCTCTGCAGTGAGAGGTTGAGAGACATACAGCCAGTATGTAGAAGAAACACTCCCAAACCCAGGTCCTTAGTCCTCTATCTCCTACATCCAACTTCCTCTCTAAAATTTGCTTATTGAATTGAATTCTGGTCTTCCAAGAGGCTTTCACCCTCCTCCCCTCTATTCCTTTCTCTTTCCTTGGGTTACTTTGGCATCTCATCCCTTGATGGAACTGGATTCATATGGTAATTCCCAATTCTTTCCATCTCATCTTCATCCTCTTTTCTGAGTGAGGGTTTAACCACCTACCAGTACATGTTTGGACCAGGCCCTTGTGCCCCCAAGGTCCTTTTTAATAATATTTTCAAGGCTTCTAAATGCACACCTGCATTTTAAAAATCAACTCTATCTGACTTGCACTAAATTATGCTCTACCCTTATTTTTTTACTTTATTTTGACAGTCTCTCCCACTGAGTCTCCCATCATGCCTCTGGTTGTGGGGGGTACTTTCTCATAATGAAGAAAGGGAAAAAATTCATTTGGAAGATATCTGAAATCAGGTCAAGATGAAATAATGTTTCAAATGCCAGACTTGACTGATGGGAAAGTTCCAACCCCACCCCTGATGCCTACAGGAGGTAGGCCCTGCATAAAAGGGGAGGAGAGGGGTTTTAAACAAACAGGACACTTTTAAACCCCAATCAGTTTTATTCCTTTCTATACCAGTGTTATTCACTTCATCAGTTCCAGTGTTCATAAACTTGCCCTAATCTGTCTTTCCCTCCTCCCATAATTCTCTTTTCTGTGTTAAAAGTTGGCACAGTGTTTCTGTACTGTTTAGTTTTCACTGGGTCTCTATCCTTATGGATCTCTCCATCTGCAATTCCTTCTCCTTTCCAGCTTCATCCACAGTACAGCTAAGAGTGAGGAGGCTTCCTGACCCAAAGTCCTACAGTCCTGCTCTTTTAAATCATTCTTAGTTTCTAGTCCTCCCTTCATATTGGTCAGGAAATTTTTACTTAGGAGAAAAGGGTCATTCTTTATCATTTCTAGCTTGTTTCCATGCCTCCCATCTCTTGGACTCATGTGTAGCATTGTCTGCTTCATCCTCTCCTTCCCTCCCCTCCCCTCCCCTCCCCTCTCCTTTCTTCCCCTCCTCTCCTCT
>CM053599.1:111621257-111698056 GCA_028646575.1 Pseudocheirus occidentalis | reverse complement strand
CTGGAAAACTAGTGTAGTGGAATGAATCAATAAATATTTATTAACCTGCTTCTAGGTGCCATGCACAGTACTAGATGCTGGGGATAGAAAGACAAAAATGAAAGTATCCCTACCTTCAAGAAATTTATGAGTAGACAACTTACACATATATAGGCATACACACAAACACATATAGAACAGATTTTTTTTTTTAACAGACTCACTGGTCCAGGGGGACTCATGAGTCATTAAAAGGTCCTAACTTTAGACTCTTGGGTACTGGATTGGTTCAGACCTTGGGGCCCTGATTCTGTAGAGAGGGGTTAGACCTTTTTCCATTTGTCACTGGCAGAATAGTGCTTTGGGGAGAGTCATTTCACAAAAACTTAGCTTTGGCTCATGCTTAAGAATCTCTCTAAAAGGAATTAATGGGATTCCTTCTAGAAAGATAATCATTGTATAAAGAAGATCAAGTATAGGACAGCTATTTATTTCCTTTTATAAAAGAAATGCTAAAAACAAAAGATTAATAAATGTGTGTAGGTAAATACTTAAAAGCATGATGTAATTTATAACTCCCATCATACTTGCTTAGGAGGTTTATTCTTAATCATTAAAAAATGAAACACTTTGTGGGACTATGGAACAGGCATTTTAGTTTCACTTCAGGTTGATTGTCTAAGCAGCTCACTCAATGTCTCTATTTTCTGATTTTCCCAGCATGCTTAGCTCATTCTCTTGTCAGAATTAATTTTCTTCTCTAAGACAATGAGAGCACCTAGAGGGTATTCAGCATCTCCTGAGGACCCAAGGAACTCCCTAACTTTCATGAGCAGGCTTGAAACAAGCATCTAAGGAAGATTGTTTGGTCACTTGTGTTCAGGGAAAGACACCCAAAATAGAAGAGGCTGCTGGGGTCTTGGGTTTTTCCATACAAAAACATGGGTTTGATTCCATGGTGTGGGGTGTTGTTACTGCTGTGGGGTAGAATCTTTTCTTTGTTTTGTGGGAAGTCCAAGGGAGAGGCAGGAAGAGATTCAGTCGCTATTTCTATTTTTACACCAACTGAATGGATGGCTTTTTCTACTCAGTGCCCTGTCCTCTTTGTTGCAGTCCCCAATCTCTTAATTTTGCTGCCATCACGGGGACCAAGGGACCCATAAGGTGATTGCTGTGTCACTACAAAGTACAAGTCTTTTGCTACAAAGCCGCATGTGTCATTGGAAGAGGCAAAGGAGAGCAACTTAGCTTACTCAAAGCAACGGCCATAGTTGTACAAGAAAACATTCCAGGGAAAGGTACTGGTAACTGGGGTGAGGTTGTGGGGGGGAGAACTGGGACTAAAAAGACCCTCTATAGAAGGTGGCACTTGAACTAAATTTTGATGGAAAGTAGGAATTCTGAGAGGCCAAGGTAAGGGCACAGTGCCTTCCAGGTATGGGAAATGGGTGCTGCAAAAGAAGCCTGGTATATGTGAATTCAAGTGTTCAAGTGCTGACTTCACCACTTAACTGTGTAACTTTGGACAAGTCACCTCACCTCTTTAAACCTCAACTTCCTCATCTATAAAATAGGAATAATAATGCTTCTATTACCTCATAAAGTTGTAATGAGTGTTAAATGAGATGTATACAATGTACTTAGCTCTAAAGTGCTATATATAAATGTGAGTTATTATTCCTGGCCATCCATTTTGGTGATCTGTAAAGATATCCTCTTAATCTATCTCCCCTCTCCTTCTCTTCCAGGCTTTAAATTCTGTTAGGCCAAAGGGCAGGGGCTATGTCTAATCTTAACTTTCTATCTCCCCTAGTGGCCAGCACAGTACTCTGATCACAGTACATACTTAATAGATATTGAATTGAAGTGAAAGCCTACTAAATTCTGAACAAGAATTTCCACCTGCTTTATGAAGTCTCATACAGATTAGGCAAAAAGAAATCCCAGTTTCACATATGGTTTCACTTGACTAGAGACTTGTCTCTTGTCTTGAATGAAATGTGTATCACTTTACGTATATTCCACTACCTGCTGAGTCTATCAATTGCTTTGTTACTACCCTCTCACTTTGGCCCCAGCCCTCCTAGCTGTGTCTGCCAAAGAATGAACTGAACCAATTTTTCTCTTTGGAGATTTACTAAGGATGAGGTAATTACTCCTTCAAATTCCTCCTCTCCTTAAGATCCCCATTCATTCCCCTTATTGTCTCTTGAACTCAGTTCTAAATTGTCACAGATAAACATTTTAATTAAGAATATTTGGTTTTTCTCCTCAAGAATTTAACCTCAGACAGTTTTTTCAAAGTAGCTAGTCCCTAGAAAAATGTCTTACAAGGATTTCCATGTAACATTCAGTCTTATTACTTGCAGTTAAAATAAATGACCTTTTAGATGCTGAATAATGTAAGAAATTGTTAGATTATGTGGAAGCAGTCATTTAGTAGAAAAGCAAGGGGTAGTTTTGTTAATCTTGAATCATAGACTGGAACAGACTTATGGCACAAGGGAATACAGCATTGAATGTCAGAGCTAGAAGGTATTTTAGAAGTCTTGTCTGGCAACTTCCTTTTGCCAATGGGAGGGGGGGAAACTCAGGTCTAAAAAAGGTGTATGACCTGCCCAAAATTACTAAGGTAACAGTTCCAGGACAATAACTTGGTTCTTTTGATTCCTAATCTAGAGTACTTTGTACATGAATGCTCTTTATTCTGAAAAATTCAGTAGGAAACAGGAATATAGGAAGGACTAGCCCTTTCCCCTAGGCTTTTCACTTTCTCAAATGTCACAAACAATGAATGTCATCTACTTCCATGAAGGATGTTAATAATATTCTTTCTAGTCAGGTCACTTCCAACCAGTCTCCCATGGCAACCATCTATGGATTACCTCCTAATACCTTTTTAATGACTAGCCCTACCACTTAGAAGTGTCTCACACTTTCATATTTACTCATAAATATGGACTCTGTGAGGTGAGAGGCCCCTTATCTAACATGAAGGCTCACTACTATTACTGGATGAATGAAGGTGGATGAACATATCTCCTTTATCCAGCGTGTCCATGGCACAGCTTCTCTCCCTTTTAAGTCCCAGATCAGCTGACAACTCTTATTCTTTCAAAGAAGAGAGAAGAGTTGCCACCTGTCACCCTTGTGGAAGATTGATCTCTCCTTCTTCAAACTTCTGATATTTCCCTAGGATCTCTCCTTTACACATATTACATTCCACCATATATCCTGCTTCTTTGAATGTATCTTATCCCTTCCTTCCTGCCCCTCCCCATTAATCTCCTTGAAAGTGAGGAATGTATCTTTGGGTCCTCAGTGTTGAGTACAAAGTCATGTATAGATGTCAATATTTCAGACATTCATGATTTTATTAATATAGGTACTCCTTCCACACAGATCTTAACCCATACATACCTTTATTGATCAGCCTTCTTGAATTTAATTGCTGTGGCTGAAACAAAAATCATTACTCGGTGGTCATAGCTAGACATATAGCTTGGGCAGATCCAGCCCACACTCTGCTCTTGGCATATGTGTGATGATGATCCTCTACCAATGGCATGTGTATGACAAATATACAGTATGTCCCTGGGTCCATATTTGCACAAAGCAGACACAATGAATGCTTGTTGAATTGAATTGCAGATAATCAGGGACACTAGAAGGCACAGATCAATGGCATTAAGTACTGAGCTTTTAAGCTTGGGACCCAAGCCCACCAATCAACCAGCAGCTACAAAACTAGATCAACACAACTTTAGAAACCTGAGAGAATTCAGAATATGGGGATGGAGCTACAGAGAATAGTGTCACAACCACAGAAGCTGGAGCCTCAATTTGTCATCAGCTGCTATGCTCCTTGTTGGACTTAGGTTTTATCAGTCAGCATTAGGGGGCCTCTGATGCTGGTGATCTGTTTGCAGCTGATGTGGCTGCTGCTGCTTCTTTTTCTGCTTCTGTCACTTCCTTTTGCTCTCTGCTGGCAAAAGTTTTTGTAGAATGAAGTGTCTCACAATTCTCTATCCAGGATTGTCCTAAAGGACTGTAATCTGAAGAGTTCTATCCCTATAGTATCTAAGTTTCCTTTATTCTCTGGTAGTATGTTTGAATTCATGAAAGCATTAGATCCTTTGAGTCAGAGCATTGTGAAGGAGAAGTTCATAGAATGTAAGCTTCTTGAGGGAAGGCACTGATTCATTCTGTATATAGTACAGTGTTGGGCACTGTGGTACATGCTTAATAAATACATGTTTGCTGATTGATTCTTAAGCTCCTCAGTGATCAGGGATTCCTGGGAAAGGGGAAGACTGGTTTATGTTTATCCATGGGTAACTATGTATAGGGGAGATCTGAAACAAAAATAACTATTTTATAAATAAAATTTTCTAAGTGTACAAGAGAAGTTAAAAAAAAGAAGTGAGAGTTCAAAAGTACTTGATTTTTCTCATATACCCAGCTGGGGATTTAAGCTCCATTTCATGTCCTACAGGTCTGCCATAAGAACAATGACATGTCATGGAGATGCTGGGAAACCTGAAAATGGTTGTGACATGGAGAGGTCATTGAGTCTAAATTCCCGGCATTCAGGCAGGTAAGTGTCTAAATTGTCCAGGGCTGGGGGTTGTTTTTATTTTTTAAAGATCTCTAGGGACTTTCACTGATTTACCACTCTGATAATCAATGAGAATAATAACCAGTGTATGTAGCTTACAATACACTTTACCTAAAGTTATCTCTTGACCCTCACAACAATACTGTGAATTAGATGCTATTATTATTCCCAATTTACAGATGAGAAAACTGAGACTGAGAGGTTAAATGACTTGTCCAAGGTCAGGTTGCTGCTGAGTATCCAAGGCAGGATTTGAACTTAGTTCTTGCATGCTTAGGAAGCCCTACTTTAGATATAAGAGCTGATTAGCATCAGCCTCCCTTTCCCACCCCCTTCCCCAGCATTTTGTAGTCTCCTCCTGGATAAACCCTCCTTTTCTCCCCTCCCCACCTCCTCCACCTGAATTCCTTTATCCTTTCTTCTTATGGCCTATTTTGCATGTCCTTTTGATGTCTGTTTGGAACCCTTTCCAGTTTATCTACATTTTTTTTAAGCTTCCATGCTTAATACTGGCACAATTCTCTAGTGAGGATTTGACTAATGCAGAGACTAGACTAAGGATTACTTTCCATCCTTTATATGTCACATTCCTCTCTTAACAAAACCTGGATTCATGAAGGCATTTTCCACCAAATTGCTGCTAAATGTTAAGCTTGTGGTCAGTTATGGCCTCTAGGCCTTATTTCTATGCTTAGACAACCTTGCCTTATCCAATATTAAATCACCAGTTTTGCCTTTAAGGAAATCACCTTGCATTTGTCTCTTTTGAATTTTATCCTGTTTTATTAGAATCCTTTTTTCTAGTTAGTCAAAGTCATTTTAAATCTTATTTTTGTCTCCTAGCACATTAAAACCGCCACCTAATTTAGTATCATCTGCAAATTTCATGAGCACATTCTCGACTTTTTTTGTCCAGGCCATTAATAAAAAGATTAAATAGAAATGGGTGTCTGCACTGTTTCTTGTGGGATGTTGTATTGTGTGTCCCTGTAAGGCCATTGACCTTGGGTCATTGAGAGTGACCCATTGAGCCAGACCTTCAAGCTTGTTAGTTATCTAATGATGGTGCAGAAAGGCTGCACTGTCCTAGCTATCAAACAGAACCTTCAAGACTCCCTTTTTGGATTATGTTTATCTATCATAAAAGGGCATTACGGGGCGGCTAGGTGGCGCAGTGAATAGAGCACCAGCCCTGGAGTCAGGAGTACCTGAGTTCAAATCCAGCCTCAGACACTTAACACAAAAAACTAGCCGTGTGACCTTGGGCAAGTCACTTAACCCCAACTGCCCTCCAAAAAGCAAAAAAAAAAAAAAAGGGCATTACACAAGTTGGCACTTTTTCTGTTAATGCCTCTTGTTTTTTTTTGTTTTACATTAGTCATTTTTGGGAACTCCTCCTCCACTTTCCCTGAAATTGAACCCTTCCTTGTTAAAAACAGTCAAGGAAAAGCAGCTCTCACCTGTGGCTCCAAGAAACTATAGCAGGAACAGTGGCCACACCCTGGTAAAACAATCTCAGCAGATGGGCTAAACCAAGTGGAGGGTAACTAACATACCTCAAACCCATCAGTGAATTAGGGGGACATCTACTCCAAACACATGAAGACTTCCACCAGTGGAATGAGTGAATGAGAGCAATTTGTTCCAATGGCCTCAAACGTGGCTGAAGAAGATGCTGTGTAATGCTTAGAGCTTGATCAGGCATCAAAGATGCCAGGGTCATCCACTGAATCCCAGGCTCTCTCCAGTGGTCCTGACCTTTGTCTTGCCATCTTGCCATTGGATTTTGTTGACTCTGGAAGAAAGAGTTAGGCTTACAACCTCATGCAACTCTTCAAGTCAAGACATCACCCTCGTTGATGTCGTTGGTTCTCTTCAAAAATGAAAAACAAACAACACCAACCTGATTAAGGTAGACCTCGAGTCCTCTGCCTCTTCATAGGTGGTTGGGTGAGTTGCTGTGACCAATGTTTTGGTAACGTCTCTCCAGAATTAACACAACTGCTGCTAGCTGACTATCATCAGACCCATAGATGAAGAACTAGAAGAGAACCAAGAAATCATCTAATTCAACCCTTTCAGTGAAAAAAATTCTTTTTTGACACTTTTTATATTTACATCTTAGTTATTTCTGAAAATGACCCACCCCCTTCTACTCTCCTTGGAATGGAACTCATCTTGTTACAAAGAAAAACAGGCAAGTAGAAACTCTGGGTGGCCACATGGTCTGGCAATGTCTTGCAATGTATATGACATTCTGTCCTTGTTGTCCCCTGCCTTTCTTCTGACTGGAGGGAGGTGTATCCTATCATCTATTCTCTGGGACTATTATTTGGTTTTTCCATTCCTGAGATTTTAGCTTTCTTTTATTGATCTTTTTAATTATGTCATTGTAGCTATAGTGTATGTAATTCTTTTTGATCCTATTTATTTCTGCGTCAAGTGTCCCCATGTTCCACTGAATTCCTCAGTCATCATTTCTTGGAGCACAACACTATTTCATTAACTTTATATACCATAGTTCATTCAGGCATTCCAAAATTACCTGGAACCTACTTTGTTTCTGTTTCTTTTCTACCACAAAGGGGACCTGCATCCTTTTTCTTCTCAAAACCACAAAGAGTGCTCTGGAGTATCATGGCCTTGGGTACATGGGTAAATTTAACAACTAGCTCCCTGAGAAAAATAATTTACATACAACACACTTTTAAGTTTAATCTGTGTTATTAATTTTTTCTCTACCACTTTCTTAAGTATAGAAACCAGCAAAACAATAAATCAAGCCCTGATTTATAGCGTTTGCTGATTTTTGAGGTATAAACACTCACACTAAAAATTTAATGATCTGCTCATAATTGTTAAGAGTGGGCTCTACTGCATCCCTAGTCACAGCTCATCTTGTCCACTGGTACAGACTGAATAGAGTGTCATGCACTTCCTAACCCTAGATAAGTCAGGAAGTTGCCTATTAGAGTGATGGGTGAACAATGAATGAGAGGAACCAAGAAAGATCTGAGTTGATCTGTTGTCAAATCTTAGGCAGGGAGATTTGATTGGATTCAGTCCATGATGAAGAAAGATAAGAGGTGACAGAATGGAACATGTGAAGAGAAACTGAATGAGGAATTCACTCATTTTCCAGGCTAAAGCTGAGGGGAGCCAATGGAGTTGGAGGGAAGGCAACAGACAGCAGTAGAATAGAAAACTTGTTTCCCCAAGGATTGTTAATACTTGCTTAAAATTTTTTTTTCAAATGATTATCTACCTCCCTTCCCTATCACCTATTTTCCTACATTGAGAAAGCAAGAAAAACAAAGACATGACTGAAATTGTGTGTAATCAACTGAAACAAGTTCCTGCATTAGCCATGCTAAGAAAAAAAAAATCTCAATCTGCATGCTGAGTTTATCACCTCTCTATGGGGATGTAGGGAGTCATTTTGATTTGTGGTTTGTCATGTCGGTCAGAGTTCTTAAGTATCTCAAAGCTAATTGTCTTTACAATATTGTTGTTATAATATAGAATGTTCTCCAGGTTCTGCCTACTTCACTATGCATCATCAGTTCATACAAGTATTCCCAGTTTTCTCTGAAACCATTTCCTTCAGCATTAGTCTTCTGTTTTTCAAGCCTACCTTGCTTAGGTAAGACCAACAGGTCCTATTTTTCACTGATGCTTAGGCTTTTCTAAGTGACTGTAAATTGATTAGTTGATAATTTATTTTGCAGTCGTTCTCTAGATGGTGACTTGAAGCTGAGTGTAATTTTTACTTTTTCTAATGCAGTTATATATACTATTCTCATATGGAATGTGTGGTCTTTCAGACCATCTTCATTTCTAAATCCTATGGTCCTATGATCTTGAGTGGTATGGGAAAATGTATGAAATTTCTCAGATAAGAGTTTGGTATCCAAGATATAGAAACAATTGGTGAACACACACACGTGTGTGTGTATGTATATATATATACACATAAATATGTATCTTTATACATGCTTATATGTAGGCATATATTATGCATATATACATACTTATATGTACATATAAGCTGGAGAAGGAAATGGCTAATTGTTCCAGTATCTCTGCCAAGAAAACCCAAAAATGAAGTCATGAAGAGTCAGACAATGCAGAAAAATGATTGAACAATAATAATGTGTAAATATAGGAATGTATGTGCCTATCTACACATTCACACACATATAAGCACATGTATATATGTACACATTCATACTCAGAGATTTGTATAGATATTAAAAAACCATTCCCCAATTGATAAGGGATCAAATGATATGAATAGATAGTGCTCAAAAGAATAGCAAACTATAAACAACTATATGAAAGAAATCACTAATGAGAAAAATGAAGATCAAAATAACTCTGAGATTCCCCCTCACACTTTGTGAATAGGAAAAAACGGGAAAAGATGAAAATAATCAGTGTTGGAGGGACTGTAGGAAGATAGGCGCACTAGTGCATTGTTGGTGGAATTGTGAATCAGTATAGCCCATTTCATAAAGTAATTCAGAATTATGCAAATAAAGTGACTAAAATGTCCATACCATTTGACCTAGTGATTGTACTACAAGGCTTATACATCAAGGAAGCCACTGATAAAAGAAAGTCCCCATATACACCAAATTATATAGCAGCATTTACTATGATAATAAAGAACTGGAAGCAATCAGATGCTTATTGATTGGGGAATGGTTAAGCAAATTGTGGTATATGAATGTAATGGAATATTCTTTTTCTACAAGAAAATATGCACACGATAAATATAGAAAAGTATGGGAAGATTTACATGATCTGATGCAGAGTGAAGTTAAGAAAATTATGTACATAATAACTAGAGTAATGAAAAGAGTAAGAATAATTACAAACCGATCAAAAGTGAATGTTGCAAAATTACAAAGAACAATCATATCCCCAAAGAAGAGATATAAAAAGACATCTCCATCTCACTCCTTTGCATAGGCAAGAAGTCTACAATCTGGAACACTGCACATATTTTTAGATTTTTTTCAGTGTATTGATCAGTTTTACTGATTTTTCTCTTTTTTCTTTAAAAATACTATTTATTATATAAGATGGTTCTCTGGGAGGGAGAAGGGGATACTGGAAGAAATTCTGGTTATATAAAAATATCAAAAATTATTTTTAAAAGGTAGTATTTCAGTTAGCTTGTTTACCTGTCAGTTATTAGCTCAGCATTATAATATATTCATAGACTTTAAGTTGAAGTTAATAAATAGCAGGCAGAGTGAGTTCGTTGTACTTTGATTTAGGATACTTGTGACCTAAGTTCCGGTCGCCCTCACTACTTGATAGGTGTAACCACAGCCCAACAACTGCAAGAAAGTAGATCCCAGGATCACATAGATCTGAATTCAATCTTAAGTTTCTTGATAATTAATATTCCTTGGGTTTGTGCCCCTACTGAAGGTAGGGTCATAGAGAATTATAGATTTAGAACTGAAATGACCTTAGAGACCATTAAATCTAGTCCCTTTATTTTATAAATGAAACTGAGGTCCAGAAAGCTTACGTAATTTGTCCAAAATTATACAGCTAATAAGTAGCAGAACTGGGATTTGAACCCAGACCTTCTCACTCCAGATCTACCACTTTCTTCATTGAAAAAAAAATTGAATTTGGCTTGTTTAATAATATTTTAACACCAGCATAATTCCAATAATATTGTATAGCTACAAATCATGGAACACCACAGTCTCTGAAGAATTGAAGTTGAAGATCATCCAAAGGGCAAGTGATGTGCGCGTGGTGGGTGTGAGTAGGCTGAAACACATTACAAATGAAGAATTATGCAAGAATCATCAAAGAAATGTATGCATAATCTGGTTATGAAGCAAGAGTGACATGTAGGCCCCCTCTAGGGTTATTCACCCAACTCACACTCGCATCATCAGGCTGGGTTCCCAGAGAGCAGGACTACTACTATCCTCAAGTATCTTGGAGCAACCCTGAAGGTCTGGAGTTTCTAGAACTGTGGTTCATATTATCTCATTTAATCCCTAAAACAACCTATCTTTGAGATAAATACTACAATCATTATTCTCATTTTATAAATGATGAAACTGAGGCTTAGAGAAGGCAAGTGGTTCATTGAGGGTCACACATTCAGTTAATGTCAAAGCTGGAATTTGAAGTTAGATTTTCCTGGCTCTGAGGTTGGTATTCTATTCTCTATGTCCTTCTGTCTTTTTAGGTCTTATCAAGTGTGCTCACTTCCCTTGTAAGAAACTGAGACTAAAAAAGACAGGAAATGCAGAAGTTTAATATATATAACCAACAATATAAAGAAGATGTGGCTAAGTTCATAGGCTATTAAGGAAAATCTTCCCTTCTTGAAGGTTCCACATCCTTAACCTATGTTACCATTCTTTCCCTATGGCACCACCCTGATGTTAAAGTTTTCCTTGTGGGAAAATAAAATTTGGATTTCTTAGAGATTCAGGCAATCTACTTCTCTAATAAGTTCCATCTGCCTTTCTCAGGGACCCATCTAGTCATGTCAGACCTATAAGACTCTCATTGAGGTGGAGCCACATCTCTCTCTATCCCTCAAAAAAAGGATCCGGGAGAGTTGACTTTCCTTTGCATTGGCCTGCATAGTCTAAACTCACAGTGGCATAGAACAAAAATCTAGGATTGTTCCTCCATGTTGTGATCATGTGCTTCACCACTCTTTGGATCTGGCTCCAACAGCTCCTGATTTAAACCCAAAATTTCTTTATGTGATTCAAGATCTTCTTAGAGTGGTAGAAGAACTCCTCCTCTTGGTCCAGGAACTCATCCACCCCAAATCCCCTGTCTTCATCCACTTCGTTCAGGGTTGCTGGCTTTTATCCATTCAGCTCCCAATTTAAACCAAGTCATTCTTGATTTGGTTGAAGAACTGCTCCATTACTCTGTTGCTATTAGGGCAGATATGTGGCACAGTGGATAAAGTCAGGAAGAACTGAGTTCAGGCTCAGACACTTACTAGATGTGTGACCCTGGGTAAGTCACTTAACCTCTATTCACCTCAGTTTCCTCATCTGTAAAATGGAGATAATAATGGCATCTACCTCTCAGGGTTGTTTTGAGAACCAAATGAAATCATAATTGTGAAGTACTTAGTACAATGCCTTGCACATAGCAAGTGCTATATAAATGCTAGCTACTACTACTACTACTACTACTACTACTACTACTACTACTACTACTACTTCTACTTACTAATATTACTACTATTACTACTACTACTTCTTCTTTGTCATCATCATCTTCTTCTTTGTCATTGTCATCTTCTTTGTCATCATCATCATCATCTTCTTCTTTATCTTCGTCTTCCATGTCCACGTACTATCATTTTCTCTGTTATATGTATACTTTCGCATTATCTGATTTCTCCAGTCAAAGCTTCATGTTTCTATGTTTCAATGCTACTGATACCTCTCCTGTTGCCCCCTCACCCACTTCTGTTACTATTCATCTGCTGGCCCTTCCTCATTAAAGTGTTATATCCTTTACAGTATGATAGCTAGGACCAATATGCTTCTGGGCTAGTCAACTCCTTTCAGTTCCTTTGTTAGACCCACAATTCTTCCCTGCCTACCAAAGGGCCCCTTATAGTAGACCACTATATAGATATCAAGTGATTGTCTTCACATTTAATGCTTAGGATAACTGAACCTAAGTCAGGTTGGCTGAATTTCCTTCACCTCAGGGTTCAATAACAGTGTTCTCCAAATCTGTCAGCACCTTTCAATTGCCTTTCTAACTCTCATCATCCCTTTCTTCCACCACTTCCCATGATTCAGGTCAGTCAGAAAAACTCCCAAGGTTCAAGAAAAGATGGAAAGCTCTAAAAACACTTTTGGGGGAAGAGACAGAGCTTTGCTTCTGGCAAGTCTTTTACAACTACAAAGCATGGAGAGATCTACATGAACTGATGCAGTGGCAAGTAAACAGAACAAAAAATATGTGTGTGCATTTATACATATGGACATATAAATACACTACAATATTGAAACTGAAAGAAGTAGCATGCACAAAAAATCAAAAGTGAATGTTGCAAATTATAATAAGCACAAATGTGACTTTATAGAAAAGATATAAGAAGACACTCCTACCCCCACCCTTTTGAAGAGGGGGAAAGTCCACAAGTGTTGTATGTCACTTATGTTTTAATACTTTTTGATGTACGGACCAATTATACAGATTGTTCATCTCGTTTTCTTTTTCTGTCTTAAAAATACTATGTGTTGTATGGGACTGCTCTTGGAAGAGGAGGGATTCTGGGGAAAACTATGGGGATATAAAAAAGGCATAAAAAAAACTTAATAAAATTTGAAAAACCCATGTCCCTGTTATATTTCTCTGTCTCATCTGTAAAATGGTGATAAGGCTTCCACCATTTACATAATGACTTTTGTGGTGAGAAAAGTGCTTTGAAAGCTATACAATACTATCTAAGCATGAGCTGTTATTATTCTATTGTTTCCAAAGCAAAGGTGATAAGTGGCAACTGAGACATGCCATAAACTTGTTCAGAATTAACCCATAGATTCCTTATAGTAGCAAAATTTCTTTGAGCTAAAGGTATATCTAATTCTCATCCAGGGCTATTCCTGATTGAACAAAATTCTTGAACAAAGGAAAGGCAAGGCATACTTTCAATTAGTTTTTATTACAATAAGATTTGAGTTAATGCGAGGAACCAGTCTCCTTCACATTACCAAACGGGGAAAAGTGTGTGATAATTTCCCTGTGACAGAGCTCTAGCCAAGAGTCCAGAAGAACTTAGTCAAAGGGCAAGGCTGTAGAATTTAGCAATAGCAAGCTCAGTCAATGCAGGAACACTGAGTACCAAAATTCCTTAAAAGATCTCATCTCCAGAAATTGCTTTTGTAAGTTGTGCTTTCTTGGGGAATACTGGTGAAGTAAAGTAGAAAAATGCTAGACAGAAAAGGGTTTTATTGAGCAAATAGCCACTTTCTATAACTTTTATACTGCTTTGAATGGTATTCTATATTGCTGTGAAATGTATTGCATATTAAGAATTAGTTGTAAAGCTAGATAAAAAAATATAGTTGACTGTTTAAGAAGGACATGGTGATGTCATTCAATTCTCTAGAAATGCCATGTACCTAAAGGGAACAAAAACTGCTCAAACTACAAGAATCAGAGGGGCATTGAATAGATGCCACCTTGTGTCAAAACAAGTATTCTCATACTAAAAGGGTAGACCGTAGACATTGCAAGTGCATATATTTTAAGGAGTTCTGGGGTATAGGGTCCAATACTATGGTTATGCCACAGGAATTATCAGTGATATGTCATACTTTGTAACTGATTCACTATTTTTGCTTTTATATTAATAGCTTAGTAGAGAAAAATAGGTGGTACCATGGACAGAGTGCTACACCTGGAGCAAAAAATGAACCAATGAACCCATGAAGCAATAAATCCAAGCATCACCTGGTAGAAACTACTACAGGTACAGATATTGTGACTAGAAGGAGATTAACAACTTCTGGAAGGCTAAGCTTATAACTATAAGCAAACAATATAATGACAACCATCATGCCAAGCCATCACTCAAGATTAGGCAGAAAATCTAGAAATTTTACATCCAAGGTTTCGTATGTAGTCTCTGTGTACGCATTGGACATGGTCAGGACATGGTGTCCTTTGGCAGCCTCTCCATCTAGTGAGCACAGAGAATTACAAACTCCTCTCTCCCTGCCCTTACTCTAGCTGAAAAAGGGGTTCTTTTTGAATCCCTGAAACATGAGGAGCAGAGAATCTAGTTCAGAGTTTCAGCAGCATAAGATGGGAAATTTCCTTCAGAATTCCTAAGCAAATGACTTTAAGGCATGAAGGTAGAAGGCTCAGTCCTTTGAAAGGACAATATATTTATGTATTTGTTCAATCAGATTTGACAATCTATTAGGAAGGACATATATTCTTCTGGCTTTAGGGAAAATGAAGATATAACAGGCAGAGGCAGAGGCAGAGGCAGAAATACATTGAGGTAAAGAGGAGAGTAGATTAGGGGCTCATACTGGATTAAAGGAGGAGGCAAATTTATCTGCTAAGAGTAGTAATGGGGCAGGCTTAAGGGCTCAAGGAAAGAAAAGGTTTAGAAAAGCTGCTTAGAGTAGTGCTTCTGGGAATTTATAAAAGCTGGACTGATGATAGGATTGTTGAGAAGCAGTGTGAATGAACTCAGTTGATGTTGGACAGCATGGATTCATAGCGGGCCAGGTTGGCCTGATCCTTCATCTTTCTTCAGCAGTGATCTGAAGCTTGGGAGAAGGAACTAACAGAAAAGGTGATTAGGAAATGTCTTGGCAGCCAAAGCAAAAATTCAAAGGGATATAGGAACCTAGGGTGGTAAAGAAGGCAGCACTGAAGTAGCTTAGAAATTGATAGTGTTTTAGTTGGTTTTGCGCATGTCTGACCCCACTTGGAGTTTTCTTGGCAAAGATACTGGAACAGTTTGCCATTCCCTTCTCCAACTCATTGTACAGATGAGGAAACTGAGGGAAACAGGGTTAAGTGACTTGTCCAGGGTCACATAGCTAGTACATATCTGAGGCCAGATTTGAACTCTGAGAGATTAGTCTTCCTGAGTCCAGACCTGGCATTTTATCCATGTTGCTGCCCCAAAGAACAGTGAAAAATCGAGCGCTATGGAGCCCAAGGGTAAACAAGACCACAAGTAGATCTGATTTGAATGGGTTAGTCTTATGTCACTAGGACTTCAGGAAATGGATGAATGGAGTGGAAGATAAAGTTGTTAGAACTTTCACATGAGTATTTGAGGGAATCAGATGGGGCAAAGGGACTGGTATCTCTTGGCATAAACTGTTCTATGCCTAAATGTGTGGTGACAGAGAAATGCAAAAGAGAAGCCACTTAAGCTTAGGATTTAGGATGGTGGTGCAACTGCTGGCTGCAAAAGCCTTTGATTTTTAACCTTGGATATCTTCCTATTGTTTAGTCATTGGAGTGTCGGGGATTGGGGATAGTGCTGTTCATAGGAGTCGGTGATAATTTGGGATAGAGGATTGTACTGTTCAAGATCTATGTGTATCATGTATTGGAATTAGGTATGTAAATGATGAGGCAACCTGGTGTAGTGGGAGAAACATGCTGAATTTGGAATTAAGAGGCCCAGGTTTGAAAGTCGACTTTGCTACTATCCAGTTAGGTGACCTTAGGCAAGTCATTTTCTGTCTTTGGGACTCAGTCTCTCAGTCTTTAAAAACAGAAAGAATTGGGCTAGATGATCTCTGAGGTTTGATACAGCTCTATGTTCCATAAAGACCCTATATTAACCTTTTATAACCCATAATAACCTTTAAGGTGCAAAGGGAAGAACTAGGTCAATGGAAAATTAAGCTTGGACTGCTTAGGTAACCTGTGCAATTGAATGGGAAGTATTTTCATTTCCCTAATGAATTCTCAAATGTGGATCTGATTATAGTAAAAATAACAGGTATGTTAAGAGTCAGTAGAATATACTGGGTATATTCTACTATTCTGGGTATATACTACTATTCTGGGTATACGGCAAAGGATAAGTTACTCCACCTAGGGTCATAAACTTTAGAGTTAAAAGGCATTTTGGAAATCATCTTACTTTCCTTCCTTCCTTCCTTCCTTCCTTCCTTCCTTCCTTCCTTCCTTCCTTCCTTCCTTCCTTCCTTCCTTCCCTCCTTCTCAACTTCCCCCCTTCCCTCCTCTCTCTCTCTCTCCCTCTCTCTCTCTCTCTCTCCATAGGGAGTCGTGTTCTTACCTGTGGACGCTCTGCCCAAGGGAATATAAATTTTGATCACTGAAATCTCAGAAGATATCTTGGGGTTGAAGGGGTAGATTTATTTTTTAAGGATTATGCCTTAAACCCAAATCACTCTGGCTGTCATTGATTGGCCAACAATAGGTCCCAGTCCAAGCCTTACTTGGTCATTGCTTGGTCTCCGGTGGCAGAGAATGAGTTTAAATAGCAATTATTTCTGTTTGGCAGAAACCACGAGGGTCATCCTATCCCAGATTAATTTTTTTTTTCACTAGGCAAAAAAGGCCATTCTTTGTCTCATTTCTTCCCTAGTCTTAATCACTGAATGGGCATTACCTCAGAAAAACTGAGGCCTGGGAAAGACCTTAGCTTGAAAAGCCCAAGGTCTCTCACTGCATGGGGCCGGGGTGGGCATCTCCAGTTGTCCTGATCTGTATCTTGCTACTGGATGCCACATGGCTCTGGAGGAGAGAGTGAGGCTGGTGACTTTGCACAGCCCTCCCTCACTTCAATCCAATTCACTTTTAAGTCATGACATCGCCTTCCTGATGTCACAGTCTTCTTCCAGAAAGAAGGACAAACAACAATAAGAAGAGTTTGAATATGAGCTCTGCGATTTTCTCATGTGAACTTGAATGTGGTCTTTTAAATGTTCTTCACTAAAGTGGAGGAACACAGTCATCCCAGGATAACATACAAAAGAACCCCATAAATAACTGTCAAGATCTTTTTACAACTTGACTTGCATCTCCAGCACTGGGAAGTTTACCAGTCCTCCTTCTTCCTATTTGAACCAAGAGATATGGAATCATAGAATTTTGAAATTTTTTGAGTTGGAAGAAACTTTTAAGCTGTTCTCTAATCCAATATTCTTGTGCATGAATGGAGAAGTTGAGGCTCAGATAAGATTCTTCTCAAACCTTGATGGACCAAATGTGACCCAGAGTGAAGAAAAGATTTTTCCAGTTATACAATTGAATGATTATGGAAAACCAAGAGGAAACAATTTTAAAAAGAAAACAAAAGAGATTAGAGAAGAGCTCCGTGGCAATGTCATGTTCTGTTCATGTGGTATACAGTCAATACTGAAGACGAGTAACTTGTTCAAGAAAGACAGAGGCCAGAGGAATTTGATCATCCTTGTCTGTGATTGAACAGTACAGTACAGGACAGAATTGACTAAGACATTAAGTATAAGTCCTCCTTCCATGTTGGATAAAAGCTTGTGCAGCTCACCAGCAATGACCAGTAGTAGGAAATGCCTATTTTGAGTTCAATGGAACAAGGGGTCTGATTGCATGACCTTAGTTAAAGCAATAATGGGTTTCATTAGTAATGATTATTTAATGGCCTTTACATAGCTGGACTCTGGTTCTCACTGCTTTATTTCGATATCCTTTTTTTTTTTTTGCTTTTCTTTGGAGGGGCAATTGGGGTTAAGTGACTTGCCCAAGGTCACATGGCCATTTTTTTTTTGTGCTATGTGTCTGAGGCCAGATTTGAACTCAAGTCCTCCTGACTCCAGGGCTAGTGCTCTATTCACTGGGCCACCTAGCTGCCCCAACCTTTTTGTATTTAGCTATCTTGGCTCCCAGACAAGAGGATGCACACTATAGACTGATACTAGTGTGCAAGAATTCAGAGTCACCATGAATCCTCCTTTAGGCATTAGGCATCTTTATTTCAGTGTTCTTAACTACCGTCTCTTACATAAAATAATAAATGCTGCCACTAATAATGAGTGATGGCTATATAAAGCTTTTCATTTTAAAAGTGCTTTCTATAAAGTATGTTATTTGATAATCACACTAACTATGAGGTAGGGAGTGTGATGATTATTAGCTCCATTTTATACATGTAGAAACTAGGTCATTCCAATAATGGAGCTAAATTTATGTTTAGTTATCAACATTTCTACTCAATCAGACTTAAATTTTTAAAAATTTAGTTTTCCTCAGACTGGGTCAGTGATTTCATTTGTGTGGGTTGTCCTTTGGTGTGGAAAGTCCCTTCACCCACATAGTCTTAGATTTGCCTGGGATCTAAGAGATTAAATGAATTGCCCAGGGTTACATAACTGATACAGATAAGAGGCAGTGATTGAACATAATTCTAAGACTAGCTATCTGTTCAATTACATTGTTATGCCTTTCACTTTTTATTGACAGCATACATTTATAAGAAAGAATGAGAGGGAGAGCAAGGTTGGAGATAAGCTTTCTTATAAGGGAAACCCATAGGAAAGTTAACTGTAAAGTTAACCAGCGTCTTTTGGGACTGTCACCTTACTTTGACCAACATTGCAATAAATAAATGCTAAATCAATATTCAAATAGCATGATGTTTCTATAATTTTGCAGCCCAATTAATATCCTTCATTGAATTCTCTCAGTTTCTTTGAAAGTTTATTATACTATTGGCAATGAGTAAACTCCTTCAGGTACAAAAGTGAGAACATAGACTCTTTGATGACTGGAATTGTGCCTTAATATTAAGTATGTCTTAGTATGTCTGCACTCCTAACTCCAGCCCACTTTGTACATAGTAGATGCTCAAGATGGGATTGTTGAATCAAATCGAGCAAGCTAAGGTGTGTATGTGTGTGTGTGTGTGTGTGTGTGTGAGAGAGACAGAAGAGAAAAGGATGAAGAAAAAAGAATGAAGGGATTTTATTGATATGAATACCTTAAACAGTAGCAAAGAATTTAATGGAGCAATATTGTCTCATCTAACTTTATTTATATGTCTTTCAATAACTTCTCTTTAGAGGAATCCCTCCCCAAAAATGCAGTGGAGAGATTCCTTTTCATTTCTTTAACATTATATGCACATATGTGCAACATTTGGGTCATCCATGACCCTATCATTTATTATTCCTTTTCTGATTACACATGTGGCTGATGGTATATTTTTAGACCATTTCTCCTGTATAAGTCACTGCTAGTAATATATTTCAACCTATATATGTCCATCCATGCTCCTTCCATTATCCTTTGGAAATGATCAAATAATGGTTTGCTAATTCCTAAATCATCCTTTATGCTATTGCTTAGAATGAATTTCCTCCTCATTCCCAAAGATAAACAAATGAGACTTTGCTTTCCTTTTCTTCCCTTCTTCTGCCTCTCCTCTCCCAAAGGAATAATTTCCAGGGAGTTATTCTCCTTGAGTGGTATTGGTGTTAACCCTGTGTTTCCTCTTGGCAGATTTTCCCACATGTTAATATTAACCATTCTTCCAGACTCTCAAGGGGGGATATTATTGAATTCTCAAAGCCAAATTAATTGGCATAGACAATGAGCAAAAGATAAACAGCAAGGCACCCTGAGGAGAGAGACGGGAGGCAGCATGTGCCAGGCAAGATAAACCACCACCACCAGTACTTTGACCATGATCTCCCCTTGGACCATGATGGAGACAGTCCACAACCCTAGACCCAAGAATCTTGGGAATAGTAATATCCTCCAAGACACTGGATCTGCTTCCAGCCCAGCTTTAGCCACCTTCACTGAAGGGAAAACCTTTGTCTATGTTCCCCTAAGTTTAAGATTTTAAAAAGTACCTCATCATGACTGTAATAACACTATGATGTTTCTGAAAGGGGAGGGGCAATTTTTTTTTGCCATTTCCGTATGGTCCTTTTTAGGACTTGGGACTTATTCTTTGGCTCTTGGTTTAAATAGCCTGTTAATATGGTATATTGAACAGGCAAATGGGCACAAGAGCCTTGCGAGTGGCAGCACTCACTATACCATCAGTCCTTTTTCCAGCTCAGTCGTCACATCAATCATCTGGAGAAACTACTCCTGTGGGGGAGTCAGCCATCTTTGCCAACTGCCTACCAAGCACCATTCATACATGTGAGGCTATCTAAGGGAGTCAGCAAGGCACCCTTAGGGAAGGAAAAGTAGTGCCATATGCACGAGGCAAGTCGTATCCACTGTGACCACCACTTCCCCTCAGACTCTGATGGAGAGAGCCTATGACCCTGAACCCAAAAGCCTTTGGAAGAGGAATTTTTCCAGACGAGTGGCAAATGGTTCAATACCACAAGATGTATAGAATGATCAGTGTTAAAAGGACATTAATGAAGAGTTAATGGTACCATATGATTTGTTGCTGTACCTTCAGGACCATGGGACCTTTCCATATGACTTGATGCTGAAACCTTCACATATATTCTCTGGACCACGCCCTCCCTGCCTCACCCAATTAGGTGAGCTCCTTCATAGCAGAGACTATCTCATTTTTCTTTTTGTATCCCCAATGCTTACCATGATGTTTTGCATATCGCAAGAGCTTAGTAAGTCATTCACTCATGTGCAGTCTTTATTCCACTGTATTGAACAACATTTTTTGTGTCTTGAGACTCTAGCCTTAGAGTCAGAAGACCTGTGTTCTGAACTGTGCCATTTGCTAATAATAATAACAGTGGTATATTGGCTTTAAAGGATGCACAAAGCTTTACATGCATTTACTTAATGTGTCTAAACATTCGTTTCCTTATCTGTAAAATAAGGAAGCTGGACTGGACGGTCTTGAAGGCTCCTTCTGGTTCTAGTTAAATGACTGTCTCACAACAACCCTGTGAAGCAGGTGCTATTAGTGCCTCCCTCCTTCAGTTTACAGAGAAGGAAACTGAGTCTCAGAGACTTCCTTGCCACAAAGTAAGTGTCTGAGGTGGGATACAAACCTAGATGCACTCCATCCTTCTGTCTGTCTATCTTTATATAAATATATATTATATATACAAATACACATTATATAATATACATACATATTTATATCAGTATCTCTATCTATATATTATATGTATATGCACACACATATATACATTATTTTTTGAATTGATTTGTTTATTTACTTTTACATCTATACATTATATATACATATGTACGTATATTTATATCTGTTTCCCTGTCTATCATATATTAAGCGACCACTAGCCAGGCACTGTTCTAAGGCACTGCAGATGCAAGTACAAAGCATGAAATAATCTCTACTTTCTAAGAGTTTGCTTTCTAATGGATGAAACAAATAAAAAATACATACAGCATAAGGTAATTAAAAGAAGGTAGTTTGGGAGGGAGGACACTAAAAATTGAGGCTTCATGTAGAATATGGTGCTTGAATAGAACCTGAAAAGGAAGAGAAGGACCCTAATAGGCAGAGATTAGGAGGGAGAGCATTCTGGACATAGAGGATGGCCACCTCAAATGCCAACCATGTGACTACACTGCCTCTTGCTGTCAGTGTGACTTTGGGCAAGTCTCTTGCTTTCCTGGGCTTCCATTTCCTCATCTGTAAAATGAGGGGGTTCACCGAGATGGTTTGGTAAAGCCTCTTTAGGCTTTAGCAACCTATGAGCCCAGGAGATTATATCACTTTGGAATAGCAGCATGACCAAAAGTAGAAATCTTGTCTCCAGGTTCTTTGACAAATTGTCAGCCAATGTCTCCGTTCAAAGACCTTCAAAGATGGGGAAGCTCTCACTATCTCCCGAGATAGCCATTGCCGCTATTGCAGTGACCTTGGTTAGCAAATTCTCACAGTAAAGTCAAGTTTCTCTCTTGTCCATGTCAAATCCATTGGTCTTAGCTATCCAGGGGCAACCAAAATGAATCTAGTTTGTCTTCCACATTACAGCACTGAAGACAGCAATCACGTCTCTCCACAATCTTTTTTTTCTCGAGCTAAACATCTCCAGTTCCTTATATAGAGCAAGTGGCAAAGTTTTGCATGCCTTCACTTCTTGGTCATTCTATCTTGAACATGATTCAGAGTGTTGATGTTCTTATAAAAACATTACATCCAAAATTGAACACAATATCCAGATATAGGCTGAGCAGGCAGAGTACGGTGGGACCTACCCGGTTCTGAACACTGTGCTTTTTATTTATGCTGCCCAAGACTGCACTAGCTTTCTTGGCAGCCATGTAATACTACTGACTCACTTTGAGCTTGTAGTTAGTACACAACAATCCCCAAGTCTTTTCCCCCATGAACTGTCACTAAGCCAGCTCTCTTCTATCTTGTTGACTATGAAAGATTCAGTTCCAGGGAAAAATGTCACACTTGGTACCAAGTTAATAGAAAACAAAAATCTATTAGAAGTATCATAGCTGGAGGTGACTTTGGAGGTTTCTAGTATATAACTCCTTCATTTTACAAGTGAGAAAATTGAGGCACACAGAAAGGCTAAGTGACTTGTTCAAGGTCACACAGCTAAAAAGTAGCAGTTAGGAGTTGAACTGCGGTCCTTTGACTCCAATCTAGAACACTTTCTACTACCCTACAATCTCCCCCTACTCCTTACAGATAACATCCAGAAAAGCAATAAAAGCCCAATATCATCTCTTGAAGTTTCCTCGTTATTTTTTTCTGTTGCTAACACCTTGCTTGAAAACTTTCTGTGGCTCTCTTTTGCTCACCAAAAAACCCAGAAATTTGTTAACTTTCAAGGCCCTCCATAATTTGGCTTCAGTGTAACTATCCAATCTTATTTCACAGTATTCTTTATGCATTCAATATTCCATTTAAATTGGAATGTCTTCACTCTTCCCAGATCTTATCCTACTCTTTCCATCTGTGTGCTTTTGGGCATTCCATCGTTCATGCCTGTGATTTACATTTCTTCCCCCCACAGCCACACCCTTCTCTACTGACATCCTTCCCTTTCTTCCCAGCCCAGACCCAGCTCAGTTGCTACCACTTTATGACAGTTTCCCCTGATCCCTTCAGTTAAGAGTGATCTCCTTCCTCTGTTGGATCTCTTGGGTCATTCAGTTTGATCTCTCCAATCTATTGATCACCTAAATTTTACTAGAGTTATTTGTTTACATGACTTATCCTCCTTCCCAAGTCTATTGCGAGCTGCTGGAGGGTTAGAACTTTGTACAAAGTAGGCACTCAGTAAACATTTCTTGGATCAAATTGTAAACTCTTTAGCTCAGAAGTCTTCTACCCTTAAAGAACTGTCTCTTTCTGAAAGATTCATTTCAAGGATGGGCATCCTACAAGATGAAGTTGGCAATCTGGTCACAAGAGAATTCCAGGTCAGAAGAAAGATGTTTCATTAAGATTTTCTTTTAAACCTGAAGGCTTCTGTTAGCCTCTTAGAGAAATGGCAAAATCCATTTTCTCTGAGCCTACTATTCTAGCCTCTAGCACATCCCTTGTTACATAATAACACAAATAAAGAACCGCTTACCTTAAGACTGCATCCCACATAGACTGTATTAGAAAGCATTCAAGGCCCTGGAATTAATTTTAAAAAGATAGGAAGCCAATGATAAGTAGCATCTCATTTCATACCACAAACCTGCCTTTGTTTGGCACATCGCACACCCTTTCTTCCAGTCCTCTCCCACCCATAATGCATATTTATATTAATGCTGCTCATCTGTTTACACTAATACTTTGTAAACCCTTGTTTCTCTTCCCAAAGATTTGTCCATCCGATTGTGTTGTGCTTTGAACAAAAGAGCAGAGGACTAAATAAACCTGCCTTGTAGGGCTGTAATAAGGTCAGCGTAGCCCATGGGCTGGAATTTGAGATTTCTCCTCTGTGCCATGCAGATTGAAAAAATAAACTCACATCACTGTTCTTTGTATTTGAATCAACATGCATTTAATAAATTCCTACTGTGTGCTAGGCAATGGGGCTGATCATGATCATTGTCATTATTAGCATTTAGAGAACACTTAAAGGCTCATCAAGTGCTTTGCAAATATCTCATTTTTATCATCCCAATATCCCTTTGAGGTAATTACTATTATTATTTTCTGAAATAATTTTTTGGATGGGGGAAACGAAGCATTTAGGGTTAAGTGACTTGCCCAAAGTCACACAGTTGGTAAGTGTCAAGTGTCTGAGACTGGATTTGAACTCCTGACTCCAGGGCTGGTGCTTTATTCACTATGCCACTTAGCTGCCCCTGGCAACGACTATTATAATACCCATTTCACCGATGAAGAAACTGAGGCAGGCAGTGGTTAAGTGACTTACTCAGGGTCACACAGCTGGTAAGTGAATAAGTGTTTGAGTGTATATTTGAACATAGGGTCTCCTGAGTCCAGGGGTCCTGAGTTTCCATCTCCTGTACTCTCTAGCTATTCCCAGGGAATTAGCCCATCAAGCTAGCTGTCCATTAAGGAGCTTATATTCTATTGAACATACTGTATATGTGCACACATAGATATAAGATAGCTAGATGGTACAGTAGGTAGGGCGCCAGGCCCATAGTCAGAAAGACCTGAATTCAAATGTGACCTCTAATACTTACTACCTATGTGACCCTGGGCAAATCCTTTGATCCTGTTTGCCTCAGCTTCCCCATCTGTAAAATTAACTGGAGAAGGAAATGGAAAACCTCTCCAGTATCTGCCAAGAAAACGCCAACTCAGGTCACAAAGAGTTGGACATGACTGAAAGGATTTAACAACAACAAAAATACATAGACACACAAAAAGTATATACTAAATAAATATGACAACAAGGTATTTTCTATGTGTATCCTATAACAGTAACTTCATTTCATTCATAATCACTTTGAAAGGTAGATAGTACAAATATTATTATTTACATTTGCTAGGTGGGAAAAATCTTTCTAAGGCTCTCAGAGATAAAGGGATTCACTCCTGTGGTGAAACTGGAATATAAACATCAGTTCTTTGACTCCAAGTTCATACTTTTCCTTTTCCCCCTATGGCTTTTCCAATTAAATGACATTGGTTTTCTGAATTAGTTGTCACTTTAATGAAAGTTGTCACTTGAATGATGCATTATTCGATACTGTATAGGAATACCCCTGCTTTGATCTCTTTTCTTCTTTGGCTTTTGTGGTTCTTTGCCCAAGTCTGGTTCTCTTTCCCCTTTCTCTCGATCCTCCCATTTTCTGTAGACTTTGACACTCTCAAAAGTTCTCTTTTTAGACTTCTGACCTTTTAACACTTTCTCCCTCGGAGATGTCACTCTTATGACTTCAATCATCTTCTATATATGAATGTCTCCCCAATCTCTGGCCCTAACCTCTCTCTGAAACTCTAGATTCCAAAATCTCCAAATGCTCACTGCATAGCTCTATCATAATGTTCCAGGTACCTCCACATCAGCATGTCCAAACATGAAACTGTTATCTTCCTCTCCCCTTCCCAATTCTTCACCTCGAAATTCTGATTTCTGTCAATAGCAGTGAGATATTTGCAAAGCACTTATTCAGCCTTAAAGTGTTCTCTAAATGCTAATAATGACGATGACCATAAGTATAACATCATCAGGGACTGTTCCATTTTGTCTTTGAGGCACCATTGCCTAGCACATAGTGGGCATTTATTAAATGCTTGTTGGTTCAAATACAAATAACAGTGATGTGAGTTTATTTATTTTTTTTCTTTTCAATCTGCATCACACAGAAGAGAAATCTCAAATCCCAGCTCATGGGCCACGCTGACCTGATTACAGCCCTACAAGGTAGGTTTATTTAGTCCTCTGCTCTTTTGTTCAAAGGACAACATAATCAGATGGACAAATCTTTGGGAAGAGAAACAAAGGTTTACATAGTATTAGTGCAAACAGATGAGCAGCGTTAACACAAACATGCAGTATGGGTGGGAAAGGACTGGAAGAAAGGGTGTGCGATGTGCCAAACAAAGGCAGGTTTGTGGAATATAAAATGAGATGCTGCTTATCGTTGGCTTCCTATCTTTTTAAAATTAATCCAGAACCTTGAATGCTTTCTAATGCACTCAACTCTTTCCATTTCCATTACATAGTGCTAACTTTAATAGAAAGTAGAATGAAATCAGTCACATAAAAGGTAGCAGCATGCCCCTACTCATCTTGGCTTGAAATAGTGGAGTTATCTTTAACTCTTCCCTCTCCCTCACCTGTAACACGGAATCAGTTATCAAGCACTTTAGTTTTCAAATCTATTCCTTTCTTTCCATTTCCACTGTTTTTTTTTATTTTTGGAGTGGGGAAGGCAAGGCAAGATAGAGTTAAATGACTTGCCCAAGGTCACACAGCTAATTAAATGTCAGTGGTCTGAGGCTGAATTTGAACTCAGGTCCTCCTGATTCCAGGGCTGGTACTCTATTTACTGCACCACCTACCTTATTCTACTCTTGTCCTGGCCCTCTTCACTTTCCAGTTCAACTATTGTAGTGTTCTTTTGTCTCTGGTTCTGGCAAAGATGCTGGAGTGGTTTGCCATTTCCCTCTCCAGCTCCTTTTACAGATGAGGAAACCAAAGCAAACAGGTTTATGTGACTTGTCCAGGGTCACACAGCTAGTAAGTGCCTTGAGTCTGGATTTGAACTCAGGTCTTCCTGACTCTAGACCCAGTACTCTATTCACTGTGCTACCAAGCTGTGCTGTGCCACCTGGCATTCTCTGATCATATTGCTTCTTTACTGAACAGGTTTCAGTGCCATCAGGATAAATTCCAGGCTTCTTCGGCTGGTATTACAAATTCCTTACAACCTAGCCCCAACCTACCCATTCAGCCTTATCTCTCACTCTAGCTATTCATGCACTTCTTGTATTAGTCAAACTAGATTACTCACCATTCCCCACATGGGCACTGTGCTTCCTCCACCCCCTTTTCCACTCCTTCCTTGCCTTTACACAAGATTTTCTCTTTGCCTTTTACAAAGCCCTATCTATCCTTTAAAGCTCAGTCACTTACTTTATTCCCTTGGCATTCTACATTTGCTGAACCCTTAATATGTGAAAAATGTTACATTAGGAAAACTAAGATATGATCCCTAAATTAAAAAAATTATGAACACTGAAGTATTCCTTGATTCTACCAGCTGGAGATCATTTCTAAACCTTCATAGGATGTTGTTTCTATCTCTCTTATATAACTGATTTCATTTTACTTTCTATTAAAGTGAGCACTATGTCATGGAAAGAGTTGAGTCAGGAAATGTAAATTTGAATCATGGCTCTGTCACTTCCTAGATTTATGACCATAGGCAAATCAGTAAACCTCTATGAACCTCATTTTCCTTATTGATTTAATGGAGAATATCAAGGTAAATATTTCATTTACAGGGTGGTTATGAAGAAATCACTTTGAAAACATTAAAATACTCATGGTCTACACCTGAGATTGTATCTGTCTGAGGTGAATTCCTGGTGGGAAAATATTCTCCATCATTGGGAATCATCTGTAATTCATAATGATAGAGGATTACTTGATAGCACTAGGGAATTAAGTGACTAACCTATAGTTCCCCAGCCCATATGTTTAGGGGCAGGACTTGAACCTTGATCTTTTTTTTTTTTTTACTGTAGAACTGGCTTTTTATCTGCTAGGCTAGTAGTGTCAAACTCAAATAGAAATGGAGCATGACAGCCTGATGTAGATGTAGTGATGGAAAAAACCACATTAACATTATTTATGTTCTATTGTATATTAGTTATTTAAAAATATTTTCCAATTACATTTTCATGCAAAACAGATTTATATTTCCACATTAACCATATTGCAAAAGAAAGTGAGAAAATTACACTTCAGTTTGCACTCAGAATTCATCAATTTTCTTTCTGAGAGTGGATAACATTTTTTCATCATGAGTCTTTTGTAATTATCTTGGATCATTATATCAGTCAGAGTAACCAAGTTGTTTGTTCACAGTTGATCATCATTACAAATATTGCTGTCATTGTGCACAATGATTTTCTGATTCTTCTCAATTCACTTTGCATCAGTTCATATAGATCTTGCCATGTTTTTCTGAACCTGCCCTCCCCCTATCATTACAGTACCATAGTTGTTGTTCAGTCTTTCACTCGTGTCTGACTCAATGTGACTCCACGGACAATGTCCGTGGGGTTTTCTTGGCAAATATACCAGAGTGGTTTGCTCTTTCCTTCTCCGCAGTGTCCCCATTTTGCAGAGGAGAAGCTGAGGCAAATAGAGGTTAAGTGACTTTGCCTGGGGTCAACGTTAGTAAGTGTCTAAGGCTGAATTTGAACTCAGATTCTCTTGACTCCAGGCCCAGTGCTGTATCCACTGCACCACCTAGCCCAATAATATTCCATCACAATCATATGCTGCAACATGTCCAATCATTCCCTATTTAATGAACATTTCCTCAGTTTCCAATTCTTTGCTACCACAAAAAGAGCTGCTATAAATATTTTTGTACATATAGGTTCTTTTCCTTTTTCTTTGATCTCTTTGGGGTGCATATCTAATACTGATATTGCTGCATCAAAGGTTATACACAGTTTTATAGTCTTTTGGGCACCGTTCCAAATTGTTCTCCATAGAGACTGGACCAATTCACAAGTCTATCAACCATTTATGAGTGTACCTATTTTCTCTCATCCCTTCTAGTATTTATCATTTCTGATAGGTATAAGGAGATACTTTAGAGCTGTTTTAATTTGCTTTTCCCTAAGCAAAAGTGGTTTAGAGCATTCCCCACCCCACCCCCCATTTTAGAGATAGCTTTGACTTCTGAAAATTGCCTGTTTATATCCTTTGACCATTTACCAATTGGGGAATGACTCTTATTTCATAAATTTTATTCAGTTCCCTATATATTTGTGAAATGAAGCCTTTATCAGAGAAAGTTAATGTAATTTTAAAAATATTCATTGTCTATGGTACCTCTTAGGAAAATATAGTTTCCCTGATTAGCTCTTTTAATTAGGTCTATTTTTGCTTTTTCTTTGTCTGAGATCATGATTGCTACCCCTGACTTTTATTTTTCAGCTGAAAAATAATGGATTCTGCTCTAGCCTTTTATTTTAATCCTGTGAGTGTCTTTCTGCATCTGTGTCTGTTGTAAACAACATACTGAAATGATTTAGAATCAGGGGTCAAATTCCTTCCTATGTCAAATTATGGTTGTCTTGGCCATGGGTGAGAAAGGATGGGCTTGTATAGAAAGGTGCTAACGAGGTCAAGGTTATGAATCTGTGTACAGACCAGTAAACTTGTCCTTTTTTGTGTGGATACACACTGTACCTTCCCTTTGGCCATCCTTCTTGAAAATACACATAGGAAGCTAGGGGAAAGCATATGGATGAATCAATGCAAATACATCTCCTCTACTAGAAAAATGACTTCAAAGTCCATGTCCTGCTGGTAGTGGTCTGCAGTATCTTCATACCCAAAGGACACAATGGTTTCCATTAAGTGATGACAGTAATTCATGTTTTTTTTTTATTTAAATAAATGATGTTTATAAAGAAACAGAAAATAAAAAAAAGAAAAAAGAAAACAACATATTGTTGGATTCTGGTTTCTAATCCATTCTGTTATTTTCTGTTTTATGGTTGAACTCATCCCATTCATATTCATGGTTATGATAACCAAATATGTTCCCTTTATCCTAGTTTCTTTGGTTTGTCCTCGTCTATCTCTTTATCCTGAGCCTCCTGAAGTCTATTTTGCTTTTAACCACTGCCTCCCCTAATCTACCCTCTCTTTTATTATTATCTCCCTCTGCCATATCTTTCACTCCCTTCCCTTCCTTTTTACCTATTGGGTAAGGTAGATTTCTATTCCTGTTCTGATGAGAGTGAGGTTTAAGGATTGATTGTCTGCCACCAGACAACCCATTTCCCTCTCCATTATAAAAGTTCTTCCTTACATAACTCTTTAAGTGGAAAAATTGTCCCCATTCTACCTTTCCATTTCTCCTTTTTCCCCCAGTGCATTCCTCTTTTTCACTTCTACTTTTAAAAATGTTAATGTAATTAAAAAAATTTTTTTTGCTTTCAGTTTACAACACTCGGTTTCACAAATTTTTGAGTTCCATATTTTCTCCCCCTCCGTCTCCTCTCTCCTCTCTCTCCCCATGGCAGCATATAATTCAATACAGGTTGTACATATACCTTCACATTGAACATTAGTCAAGTTGTAAAGAAGAATTATAACCAATGGAATGAATAACAAGGAAGAAGAAACAAAACAAAACAAAAAAGAGAGAGAGCAAGTAGTTCGCTTCAGTCTGCATTCAGACTCGGCATCTCCCTGGATGTGGATAGCATTTTCCATCATGAGCCCTTTGGAGTTGTGTTATAACCTAGTTTTGCTGAGAAGAGCCCAGTCTATCAAAGTTAGGCATTACAGATATGATGTGTCTGTTACTGTGTATAATGTTCTCCTGTTTCTGCTCCCTTCATTCAACATTAATTTGTATAAGACTGTCTAGATTATTATGAAGTCCGTCTGCTCCTCATTTCTTATAGCACAATAGTAATCCATTACATTCATATACCACAACTTGTTCAGTCATTCCCTAGTTGAAAGATATCCCCTTAATTTCCAATTCTCTGGCACCACAAAAGAGTTGCTATACATATTTTTGTATATATGTGTCATTTTCTCATTTGTATGATCTCTTTGGGATATAGCCCTAGAAGTGGTACTGCTAGGTAAAAGGGCATATACATTTTTATAGCCCTTTGGACATAGTTCCAAATTGCTCTCTAGAATGGTTGGGTCAGATCACAACTCCATCAGCAATGCATTAGTGTTCCAATTTTTCCATATCTTCTCTTACATTTATCATTTTTCTGTTTTATCATGTTAGCCAATCTGATTGGTAAGAAGTGGTACTTCAGAGTTGTTTTGATTTGTAGTTCTCTTATTAATAGTGATTTAGAGCACTTTTGTATATGATTATAGATATCTTTAATTTCTTTCTCTGAAAACTGCCTGTTTATATCTTTTGATCATACATCAACTGGGGAATGACTCTTAGTCTTATACATTTGACTCAGTTCTCTGCATATTTTAGAAATGAGGCCTTTGTCAGAGACGTTAGTTGCAAAAATTCTTTCCTAACTTTCTGTTTCCCTCCTAACCTTGGTTATGTTTGGCTTTATTTGTATAAAACTTTTTGGTTTAATGTTATCAAAATGATCCATTTTGCATTTCATAATGCTTTCTATTTCTTGTTTGGTCATAAATTCTTCTCTTCTCCATAAATCTGAAAGGTAAACTATTCCTTGCTTTCCCAGATTGCTTATAGTATTAGTCTTTATATCTAAATTGTTGGACCCATTTTGACTTTATTTTGGTATGATGTAAGATATTGGTCTATGCCATGTTTCTGCCATACTATTTTCTAGTTTTCGCAGCAGTTTTTGTCAAATAGTGAGTTCTTATCCCAGAAACTGGAGTCCTTGGATTTATCAAACAGGAGGTTACTACAGTCATTTACTACTGTGTCTTGTGTACCAAATCTATCCCACTGATCCATCATTCTATTTCTCAGCCATTACCAAGTGGTTTTGATGACTGCTGCTTTATAATATAGTTTTAAATCTGGTATGGCTAAGCTACCTTAGCATAGCATTTTTTTTCATTAATCCCCATGATATACTGGACTTTTTGTTCTTCTAGATGAATTTTGTCATTATTTTTCTAGTTCTATACAATAATTTTTTGGTAGTTTGATTGGTACTAAATAGGTAAATTAATAAATAGGTACTAAATAGGTAAATTAATTTAGGTGAAATTGTCATTTTTATTAGATTAGCTTGGCCTAACCATGAGCAACTGATGTTTTCCCAGTTATTTAGATGTGACTGTATTTGTGTGAAAAAATGTTTTGTAACTGTGTTTGTATAATTTCTGGGTTTGTTTTGTCAGGTAGACTACCAAATATTTTATAATTTCTACAGTAACTTTAAGTGAAATTTATCTTTCTATTTCTTGCTGTTGGGCTTTGTTAGAAATATATAAGAATGCCAAGGATTTATGTGGATTTGTTTTATATACTGAAACTTTATTAAAGTTATTTATTATTTCAAGTAGTTTTTTGCTTGATTCTCTAAGATTCTTTAAGTATATTCTCATATAATTCACATACTTTTGAAAATTTTTTAGATCATCTCAACATAATCAACTCACACTCATACCGTTTGTCTATGTAGGTTCCTTCTAACTGCTTTAATAATAATAAAGTTCTTAGGAACTATGTGCAACATCTTCCCATATAGAAAAGTGAACAGATTAACTTTATTGAATCTCTTATGATCACTCTTTCATGTTTACCTTTTTATGCTTCTCTTGAATCTTTTGTCTGAATATCAAAAATTTTATTCTCTTCAGGTCTTTTAAAATCAGGAATGTTTATAAGTCCTCTGTTCATTAAATGTCCATTTTTCTCCTCTGAAGGATTATTCTTGGTTATAATCCAATATCCTTTGTCTATTGGAATGTCATATTCTAAGCCCTCTGATTCTTTAATTTGGAAGCTGCTAAATCTAGTGTGTTCCTAACTTTGCCTCCACAATATTTGAATTGTTTCTTTCTGGCTGCTAGAATATGGTTATAATATTCCTGGAAGTTGTCATTTTGGGATTTCTTTGAGGAGATGATTATGGGAGTTTTTCAATTTCTATTTCACCTTCTGGATCTAAGATATTGGGGGTGGTTTTCTTTTATAATTTTAGAAATATGATATCTAGGGTCTTTTTGTGGGGGAGGATCATGACTTTCAGGTAGTCCAGTAATTTTTAAATTACCTCTCTTCTATTTTCATTAATTTTCTGATTAGATAGTTCATATTTTCTTCTGTTTTTTCATTCTTTTGACTTTTATTGTTTTTTGAAGTCTCATAGAAGCATTAGATTCAAAAGAAATTATTTCCTTCAGAAAGCTTTTGTATCTCCTTTTGCATTTGGCATGCTCTGTTTTTAAAGGAATTCTTTTCTTCAGTGAATTCTTCTGCCTCATTTGCCATAAGGCTGATTCTGGTTTTTTAAGGTATTATTTTCTTCAATAGTTTTTTTTAACCTCTTTTACCTTTTTTACCAAGCTGTTAATTCTCTTTTTATAATTTCCTTATAACACTCTTATTTCTTTTCCCATATTTTCCACTACCACTCTTATCACTTTCTTTAACTTCCAGGAATTCTTATTTGGCTTATGTCCAATTAGCAGGAGTTTTTTGAGTCTTTGGTTGTAGCTGTTTTTATATTATGTTTTTCTTCTGAGTTTGTGTCTTGGTCTTCCCTGCTGCCATAGTAGCTTTTTATGGTCAAGTTTGGTTTTTTTGTTGTTCTTCATTTTTTCCCCTAGCCTATTTCTTGACTTTGAACTTTATGCTCTAGTTGGATTCTGCTCACTTGGGGGTGGGGAGACAGCTGTCTCTAAATTCAGACTGGGAACAGAAACTTGGTCTTCATCTTTAAATCTCTCATAGTCTCTGGTTGAGGACTTTGCACATAGTAATTGCTTAGTAAGCATTTATTATTCTTATTCCTTCTTACCTAGTTTGTGACCATTCTATTCCAACTCAATGAATAGCAAATATTTGGCTCTGGCTTATGCAACACAAGTCTATATGCATCTTAAAAATAGCTCCTTATCTATTTGGCATCTTGTGGCTCATGAGGCTCTATGGGACCCATGAACAAAACCATTAGTAAGGTGGAAGACACAGAAATAGAGAAGGGTGTTCCAGCCTACCCATCTAGCCTTGTCTCTCATTTCTTACCTTTACTTACTTTTAGTGTAGTCAAATTGGACTACTCCATCATTCATTCTTATCTCACTCTTTCCTTTTTCAACAGCTAGACCCATGCTGTTTTTCCAACCCTGGAATGAACAGTATTTGCCATAGCCATAGTCTTCATGTGATTAAATGATTTCCTTTCCTCAATATTAATCCTGACTATCCTCTACAATTTCCCCTAAATCAAAGTGATTTCTCTTCTGTTCCTTAAAGTACTAGACTTTCCTAGACTGCATCCCAGTACTTTTGTCATAGTTATTTGTACGCTTGTCTTCTTCTACCTCCCCAAGTATGTAATAAACTCTTTGAGCATAGGGTCTGTATTGTATATGTTTTCACATCCTAAGTACATAGAAGAATGTCTTATAAACAGCCAGTGCTTAATAAGTGTTTGTTGTCCTGAACTGAATTGGAAATCAAGTGTCTCACCCAAGCAGCTGCTCTCATTTTTCTCTACAGAAACTCCTTTGCCTATTTCCTGGGTCATAGTGAAAGCTCTGATTCAGTCATCGCATAAGTATAGTTCAGATTATTTTCCCCTACATGCAGTACGGTACATTTACCCACACTCAATCTCATCTGTCATTCTTCTTCCTACTCATACATCCTTGAGTTCTTCCTACAGTATATCCCTATGGCTTGGCATTTCACCATCCAGAAGAGCTCCGAGTCATCTGCAAATTTGGAGATGTCACTGCATACTTACTCCTCCAGATCATGTATAAAAGTCTTATATAAGACAGGTCCTAGGACTGATCCCTTCCCCAAACCATGACAAATAAGTCTTCTCAACCTCATGGTTGACTCAATTTAAAAAAATAGTCTTTGTTGTAGAAACTCACTAAAGGTGTTCCATTCAGCTATTAGAGGATTAATGTTACAAGTGCCTGTAGTTGGAGGGAACTCGGTTGTGTAGGAATTGGGAATGTGAGAATCAAAATCAGAGCGAAGCCTCTAGGATTGTCAGGAGTATGGGTTTTGGTTTACACTAGTGAGATAGGAAGAATGGAGTTGATACGCCAAGAAGGAAGCATAAGTTGGAGGTTTTGAGGTGCAGGCTTGATGGAATATTTAGGGTTCAGAGACCAGGACAACAGGAATTGGAGAACTCAGTTTTGAGATTGGCAAAAGGGTCAGTGAAGCTGCATTAACTCGTTAGTTGGGGAATGGCCAAACAAATTATGGTATATGAATGTCATTGAATACTACTGTGTTTTAAGGAATGATTAATGGGATGGTTTCAGAGAAATCAGTGAAGACTTGCATGAATTGATGCAGAATGAAATGAATAGTTCCAGGAGAATGATTTATACAATCGCAACATTGTAAAGACAACTTTAAAAAGAATGAGGAGCTCTGATCAATGCAATAAGTAACCATGATTCCACAGGATCAAAGAGGAAACATCTACTTTCTTCCTGATGGAGATGATAGACTCAGGGCACACAATTAAATAGCTTTTTGGAAATTACCAATGCAGGAATTTGCTTTTTTTTTATCATGCATCTTTGCTAAAATGATTTTGTTTTTGTTTTTCAGTTAGAGTGATGTAGAGAGGGAGAGAAAATAAATACTTGTTAATTGAAAAAATGAAATTAAATTTTTAAAAGAGCTGTATCAAGTCAAAAACTCTGAAAACCATTTTGTCAAACTCAGGTATACTTTGACAGAACTTCCCCTTTGTAACATTTTAAATCTGTTAGCTAATACTCTTTCCACTTCTTAAAAGAAGTAGAAAATTTTTCTTAAATTAGATCTTAGATGATTCCTTAGAGATTATGATTGTTGCGCTCAGTACTCTAATGTTACAGATGAGTAAACTGAAGCCATAAAAGAATAAATGACATATCCAAGACTGAACAGGTAAGAAGTGGCAGAGCTAATATTTGGTTCTTTGATTTCATAGCCTTGGAGCCAAGATAGACGATAGAGGTTATGTAGTATAACCCCTTTATTTTATAGATAAAGTGAGGCCCAGAGAGGATAAGTTATTTGCCTAAGGTCACATGGGTGGTAAATGACAGGGCCAGAATTTGAACCGTGGTTCCAATGACTATGTTGTTTCCACTATCCTACAGATACTTCCCTCTCATTCTCTTCCATACGCCAAACCAACTTAGATTCTTTTAAATGCTGGGACTGGTATAAAAAGGTCTCGAAATGTGAAATAAATGAAATGTATTGGTTCCTCTTTCATCCCTATTTAGAATCCTCCCTTCAATGAACTCTACTAAAACTAATCAGAGATTCTTCTAGTCTGCCCAGTACAGAAATGGATTTCAGGCTAAGGCTCTCAGGCCCCTGTTGGTGCCATTCTTATGCATAGGAGCCCCACTTGTAATCTTCCAGTCCTCCTGCATAGAGGATTATTGTACATTATTAGTGCATAGCACATTATTTTAACAGGCAGTTTGGTTCCTGGACAATGTCATTTGGAATTTCCTCCAGACCTCAGTGCAGGTTCCAGTAAGAGACTTAGACATCCTTCCTTATTTAGTTCTAGAACATAGCATGTATTCAAACTTCTGTCCTAGGTCTTCTAACCTGGATTGGGAGTGAGAATTTCTCTTAGCGAATTGAGGATAGATATAAAGATGTCATTCTAAAAACATCCTTTCAGTCTTTCTGCTCTTCATTTTCCATCCTCTGGCATTATCTTTTTCCCTGGCTTTCTCCCTTGGTGTTTAAAGAACCTTTCATATATTGTCTTTAAAGTTCCTTACAAGGTGTTTTTTGAATAATTTTTAAGTTGTTGAAGTTCTAGTTTACATGTGTCTCACTCTCTTGACTTCTCTGCTCTTTCTCCTACTCTGTCATTAGGGGAAGGGAACCTTAAGGAAGGCCTCTCTTTGAGGAAGCCTGCTTTAAAGTAGCAGAAATTACCACTCTGCCCTCTTTGTAAAGGAACCCAGTAAATGCTTGGGGGTGGGAGAAACCCTTTAGTCTTTCAGAGGCAGTTGTTTCCAAAGAGCCAGGCATTAGAGGAAGTTGTGGTTGCTGAGACCCTGGAAATTTTTGAGGAAATTGGAAACTCTTTGGTAAAAAAGGGTTTGATTTGATTGACTTCAGAAAAATTTATTAATCATTTGCTAGGTACTGAGTATACAAATTTAGAACAGTAGCTTGCCCAGCACAAATAGGCTGAAGCCACAGGGGCTGGCAGCCTTCACTAGTCCCTGTCCTATACCCATCCATGTGGTTTGCCCTGGGTTCATTGCTCTGGACTTGCTTGTCTCTTCAATAGAGGAACTAGGCTCCCCAGTGCTTCAATTCCACTTCCACCTCAGATTCCTGAGGAACAGATCTATTTTGGGCTAGTCTAAGGAGTTCTGGTTTAGGTGGCAAAAAAAAAAGGAAAGTAAAAAAAAGGTACCTACAGAGTACAAACATAATCAGTTATAATACAGGTAGTTTTATTCCCACAAAGGAAAAGAATGATAAACAGTAAAGAATCATAACTGATAGGCTATTATTCAAATTTTATTGTGACATTTGCAACAGGGCTGCTCATTAACTCATTTTATCTCCATTGAGATCAATGACAAGTAGATTTTTTTTTCCTCCTTGAACTTTCTCTGGTTCCTTTAGAGAGGTCTTTCCTAAAATTCCCTCCCTAAGGAGGAGTAGCTAGCTTCCAAGTCTGCTTTGAAGTCAGAGGGCAGTGGTGGGGCACTAACCATCCCTCATTCCCACTTCCATTCTCACAGGCTGATGCTATTTATTGTTTGCTGTTACAAAACTGAATGAGTGAGTGGGCTTCATTCAAAGGGCAGGATGTTGGATAAAAGCCTCTAGTTCATAGGTTCAAAGGGAAATAAACCTTTGCAGTGTTGTTTCTTGCTACAACATTTCTCCAAATCTCCTATGGGGTTGTGGAGTCTTTTTTGAAGACCTAAGACAATAAATCCTTGGTTAACTTTCTCAAATATGTTGTACCCTTGAAAGTGACTGCTTTTTTTCCCCACCCTGTAACCTTTGAATAGCTAGGCAGAGGAGGCATATTTCATTATTATAGTGCAACATTCTTTGGAAGCTATGAAATAACAAATTTTATCTCAGCAGCTTCATGGCAAAATTAATCTTACTAGAATGGATCTTTATCAAGAGGAAGGGTCTTATATAATTCCACCAAAGACTGCTTTCATTCATCTTTAGAGAGCTATTCAGACCCTTCTGTGAAAGGAAGAAGGCGGGACCTCTAATGTAGGTATTAGCAAAGCCAGGAATAGTATTTGCCTAAACCTCCCTTCTACTGGTTGTTGTCCAATCATTTTCAGTCCTGATTGACTCTTCGTGACCCCATTTAGGGTTTTCTTGGCAAAGATACTGGAGTAGTTTGTCGTTCCATCCTTCAGCTCATTTTGCAGATAAGGAAACTGAGGTAAACAGGGTTAAGTGGTTTGCCAAGGGTCACACAGCTTGTTAAGTGTTTGGTGCCAAATTTTGTAATATTAATAGCTCTATGATGCATAGCTCATATCCATATAGAGCTTGTGGTTAATTTGCCAAGTGCTTCCCCCACAACCACCCTTTGAGGTAGGTTTGGCAGAGATGATTATTTCCGTTTTGTTGATGAGGAAAAACTGCTCAAGGAGGTCTAGTGACTTGGGCAAGGTCTTACAACTAGCAAGCGCTGGAATTTCCTTTTAAACTTCAGGTGTTCTATCTGACCCCAAAGTTAAGAGTTCTTTCTAAAAGGATCATTTCTGGTTTTGCTCAGCCCTCCCTGTCACATATGCATACATCACCATCTCTGCAGGCACTGGAAAGCAGGAGATATGTCAAAAAGACTTTATGAAAGGCACTTGAAAGGAGATGGACATCTCTTCACAGAATCTATGGCCCCTACTGTCAAGAAGACACTAAAATAGATAATGAAAAGGGGAGGGGGCGCAGCGGCGGCAGCAGGGAAGGGCAGTCTGAACAGAGAAAGAAGGGAAGGTGACTGTTGTTGAAGCTAAGCCCGCGATTTTTCAGGCAGATATCCTTCCACATTTGGTTTTCATTCCCATTTAAGACCTCCTTTCTTCTTCCCCAGTCAAAGATCACGGTGTAAGCACCGTGTGAATGAATGGGGAGACTGCTGATTGCGGAAAGAAGCTGTATACAGGAGCAATGGGGATGGTGTCATTGGGGTCTCTGTAGGAGTTGGGATCCTACCCTTGCAGCTGCAGTGATACCCGAGTCCTGCAAAAGAGAAGCTGCTTGGGGTAGCACTTGGGTTGGCCCTAATGTAAATAAGAGGCGGGCCGAGGAGTCCAGTCTGGCTCAGTTATGCAAAACGGGAGCTGGGGAGTTGGGGCAGCTCCGGCCACGTTGCGTATGCGCGAGCAGAGGGGGAGGGGTGTTGGGGAGGTCTGAAACCGCAGAGGGAGTGCGAATATGTAAATGAGAAGCCTGGGATGGGTGTGGCCTGGAAGAGTAATGCAAATGAAGGGGGCGGTCCCCCCGATCTCCGCCTCCCACCCACGCAGCTGTGGACAGCGGTGCAGAGCGCAGCTGGAGAAGCGACGGCAGCTGGGGGCAGTGACAGCTCGAAGCTCCGCTAGGCTAAGCGGCGGGGCGACAAACCGCACGGTGAGGGAAGGAAGACCGAGTGGCCCCGGCAGCTGCTGTCGCCTCTTTCCCAGCCCCCGGTACCTCTCCACTCTTTCTTGCGCGCAAGATGGCTGACCCGGCTGCGGTGCCGCCGCCGAGCGAAGGCGAAGAGAACACGGTCCGCTTTGCCCGCAAAGGGGCCCTCCGGCAGAAGAACGTCCACGAGGTGAAGAACCACAAATTCACCGCCCGCTTCTTCAAGCAGCCCACCTTCTGCAGCCACTGCACCGACTTCATCTGGTGGGTGAGCGCGCGCGCGCGCGAGGCGTCCCCCAGCACGTCCTCCCCGGGGGGAACTCAGATTCCCCACTCCCCACCCGCTCTGGGGTGCACTCTCCTCTGGCCCCCCTCTTACTTCCCGCTCCATCTCAGAGGCCCCCCCCCCTTCCCTTTCACCCGCCGGCGGCTGGCGCAACCTCCGCCCTCCTCCTTGGCCACTGCTGCAGCAGAATCCTGGCCCCAGAACCTGCCCTTCTCTGAGGGATTTGAAGTGCCCCACAACCCCACTTGGGGGACAGATGCCTCTGTTGTAACCCATCCCTTGCTGTCCCCTGTTGCTACCAAGGCACCCCCGCCCTCTCCTCGGCCCCGGCTATAGGGACCTCGAGCCTTAAGCCCGCCTGAACCATCTCCGGTTTGGGAAGCGCGCACTGACTCCGCATCCCGGGGCCACCGTGGGAGCCCCCTTTGAGCCACTAGTTAGCTTCCCCCGCAGCCCTGAGACCAACCAATAACTTTGCGGCTCCACTTCTGTGGGGAGAGGGGCGGGGCGGGGCACGGTACGGCTTCCAGGCTCCCCGCAGCTCCCTGGAGCGGGAGCGCACCCAGCTTCCTCAGGACCCCCGGAGGGCAGGTGGGAGATAGAGAGAAAGGGAAAGGAGAGGGCGGGAGAGAGACTCTCAGAGTAATGTGTCTTCCCTCTCCTTTTGCAGGGGATTTGGAAAACAGGGATTTCAGTGTCAAGGTAGGTGTTACCTGAGAATTGTACACTGCATAGACCCTTGGTGTGTGGGAACAAATGTCTGCCTGCGGTTTGTGGAAGCAGACCCGAGTGTGGGTGGGTGTGAGTGAGCGTGAACAGGTGTGTGGCTAAGCCCAGAACCGGTCCATATAAAGTTTGGGACCAGTAGGTGGGTGATGAGAAGCCCTGGTTTTTAGCTAGGGGAGCTACCCGGTATCACTCTTAAGATTAGAGCCCTTAGCGTCAGGAGGAAGGCCCTGGGGAGAGAAGGAAACGTTTCTTTAACCCCCAGGGTGACACAAGGAAGGAAGCTGAGACTGCCCCAGCCCATGGGCCACCCACCTAGGTGGGGGCTGGCTGGCTGTTGTGATGGTGCTCACACTGAACTTCCTGTCACACAATTCCATCTCCAAGCCTCTGGGGGGCCAAGGAAGAGATGTCTTTAAATGCCAAGAAAAGGTGGTTCCTTCTGTGTTCCTCTCCTGCTGCCCTTCCTCCCTCAATGAATATTTCTCCAAAGTATCAGAACAGTTAATTGAGGCTGGAGTGTCATCAAGGTCCTGTCTCAGCCCTGAGCACATTGCTAATCACCCTCCTTGAGAACAAAAAAAAAAAGCAAAAACCAAAACCAAAACCAAAAAACCAAAACAGACTACAGAAAGATTTTGGTTATCAGTCTTGATTTGAACGTTCAAATTACTCATAAGCCTTTTTTTCTTCCCCCATTTCAACTCCATTTCTTGTGGTACTTGGTGCATCTCTGCCTCCATTTTTCTGGCAAAACTGTGAACGGAAGACTTGGGTTCCAGTAACTGCCAATTCTCCTCTTTGGAGCTTAAAAGAATCCAAATCCTTTCTGAAACTTTTCTGATATGGCTTGTTAGGGCTACAGGTGGTAATTAAAGTCAAACACTGATTTTTCGAAACTGTGTTCACAACAAAAACACAACAATGCCATTTGCCAGTTCTACGTATCCGATGATGTTAGTGATCCATAACTCATTAAATCTCTTGAGTTTGGCCAGTAAGTATTTTTCAGCATTTATTTCCAAGATGAAATCAGGTATTTCAGTGTTTACTGTTTCATTAAGGTGTTTAAAATTTTTTTTTAGAACTGAGAGGTAATTGAGGCTTTTCCTGACAGAATCAGAATCACGATGTTGAAACTGTATGAGATCTTAGCGATCATTAAATAATAGAATCATAGGATTTTCGAGGTAGAAGGGACCTTGGGAAAGGTCATTTGTCTGATCTTCCCCTTCTTTTTTCTTTACAAAAGAAACTGATGTTCAGAAATGTGAATGACTTATTCAAGGTCATACAGCAGAACTAGGTTCTCCTGACTCCAAGTTTAGTGCACTTTCCCCCTCCTGATTTAATAACCTTAAAACTTGAAAAGTTTCTTTTTCAACTTTAAAGCATCATATCAATGTTGAATCGAGCACTGATACTGTAGTCAGGAAGACCTGACTTCAAATTGGCCTCAGACACTCTGTGACCCTGGACAAGTCACTTAACTTCTATCTTCCTCAATTTCTTTCAACTGTAGAAAGGAGATAAGAGCAGCTATCTCGAATTGTTGTTGTGAGACCAAATGAACTAATATGTGCAAAGCGCTAATTGGTAGTATGCCCCCAATGCAGTGGGTGCTTAGCTTATAAATGCTTTCCTCCTTTTCCCCTGTCTCATTTTACAGTCACAGCCCTGGGAAGGATGGGTGATGTTATCCCCATTTTACAGATTAGGAAATTGAAGCACAAAGAGGTTGAGTGGTTTACCCATGATCATACAATTAACAAGTGTGAAAGATGGGATTTGAACCTAGATATCTTCCTCATTCTCAGTCCAGTCTGCTACCTGATTTACTGAGTTGCTTCTTCATGCCCAGAGTTAACAGGATGCTTTAATCAGATGAGTGAGATTGTCATTTTCCTTTGACAGGCAGTGATTTCACTTATTCTTTTAAGTCAGTTTGAGAGGGTTTTTTTTTGTTCTTTTCTTTTCCTGAGCCCTCAACAGAAAAAACAAAACAAAACACCCAACCAAGCTCAAGTTAAATATAAATATAATTTCAACAGCTAAATATTTCAACAAGGTTGTGTGGTGATCAGTGAAGCCTTTGTACATGAGTAAATTTGCATTTAAAAACTGACCAGAGCTACCCAAGTTTGCAATTGTTTAATAGTTGGAGAGTGTCAGTACCTTGTAAATGAGGAAGGTTCATTTCATTTTAGTGGGCACTAAGCTAGGCCTAGACTTATTTTTGCTGTTTCAACAGCTGCTTTTTCAGCCTTCCCAGAAGGTAACCTGGCTATATTTTAAAGGCTAAGATTCTTAGAGTAAGGAAAATCTGCATTCAAATATTGCTTCAAGTGCTTTCTTACTGTGTCACACTGGTCAAATCACTTGACCTTTCATCCTCAGTCTCCTAATCCATAAAGTAGGGATGATAGTAGCATGTGCCTCATAGCATTATTATGAAGATCATATAAGATGGTTGGTAAAAATGCTGGTTATTTTCAATCTCTTTTTTAGAGCTATCTTTCACGTTACTGAAAATTCCTTACAATTTCTTATTTTGGAGGTAAAGGGATGATGTCAACCTTTTCACTGCTAAGCTCCTTATCCACATATTAGGTTGACAGCAGCTCAGCTCACATTTACATAACACTTTGAGATTATAAAGTGCATTCTTCCTAACAACCCGATGGGATTGATAACAGAAGTTTTCTTCTTCCTGTTTCATAGAAGAGGAAGGAGAAACTGAGATGTAGAAAGGTGACTTCTGGAAGTCACACAGCTAGCAAGTATTGGAGCTAGGACCTGAATTTGAAGGCTTCTGATTTCAATACCAAGGTTCATTCCATTCTGTCATACTACCTAGTATTTAGTTACCTATTATTAAAGATCAGAGAAGTCATCAAAATCATAAGGTGTGGTCTATATTCTTGCCAAAGTTTCCAGATGACTTCACATCTGCAATGGATAGGAAAAATCATTTAGATAAATCTTGGCATTCTTCTCTTCTAGAAGTGGGCACATTTTATTGTTGGAACTTTATAGTTTGTTTTATTGATGACAAATAACATTGGGCAGCTAGGTGATGCAGTGGATTGAATGCTAGGCCTGGAGTCAGGGAGATCTGGGTTCAAATTTGGCCTCAACCTCTTACTAACCATGTGCCTCAGTTTCCTCATTGGTAAAATGAGCTAGAGAGGGAAATGGCAAACTGATCCAGTGTCTTTGTCAAAAAAACCTCAAATGGGGTCACAAAGAGTTGGGTGTGACTGAACAACAACAAGAGCAACAAACATTTTTTTCAGGTTCCCAATAAAATTTGCACATTTTCAGTATAGAATTCTCTAGCCTGACCCTTTCTCAGTCTTCTGACACCATGGCCATGATGTTGGTGAGAGTTAAGAGCTGGGTGGGACCAGTTATGTAGGTAGGTTGCTAAAGTAGGTAGGTAGGTACAGTGAGATTTCATGGTGAATCCCATAAGTCCAGTTTCTAGAAGGATGTGATTTATGGCCCCCTGAGCTCTGGCTACATTTTGCCATCTACTCCTCCTTTTTCTCTTCACTACAGGGTTTTCTGTTTAGTCTGGTTAGAGTGACAGGTAGGTCGGATGGATAAGAACAGAAAAGATGGGCTCAGGAATCAGGATGCCTTGAGGAGGAACCATGAGAAGGAAAGGGAACTTGGTGGTAGAAGTAGAAGACCCCAAATGGTATTAGATGGAGAAGTTACTACTTTTGGTGATGTCTCGCATAGAACCATCCCTGTAATCACATTTCCCTTGTCTATTCCTATTGTTCCTCTAGTTTCAGTGAATTACACCATTTTAGAGACAGAAGGACTATACAGATGACTCCTAGCTCAATTTCCTCCTCAGTTTAAGAATATAACGTTAACAAACTTTTTCATTGGTTATCTTCTGTTTTAATATCACCTTCATTTCCAAATATATTACTCCTCTAATCTTCCATTTCTTTCCCTTGTTATAACTATCCTCTGTAATGAGGAATAAAAAGAACGAGGGGAAAAAGAGCAGGTCAGCAAAATTAATCAATGTATCATTCATTGTTTCACACCCTGGTCTCCCAATTCTGCCTCCATCTTGGCTCTTTGGTTTGTTTGTTTAGTTGTTTTTCAGTCATGTCCAACTCTTTGTGATCCCTTTTGAATTTTCTTGGCACTGATACAAGAGTTAGTTCCTTTACTGGCTATTTTTACAGATGAGGAAACTGAGGCAAACAGGGTTAAGTGACTTGCCCAGGGTCATAGAAGCAGTAAGTAACTGAGGTTGGATTTGAACTCCCAAAGATGAATCTTTCTGACTCGAGGCCCAGCACTCTCTCCACTGTACCACCTAGCAGCCCTATAACAATCTTGAGAGAGCTTATTGTCTCATTAAGCAGTTCACTGGACCCATGTAATTGTTTGAGGTTCTTCCCTACCCCCACTGAAAGCAGCCTCCCTGTATCTTCTACTGATTAAGCCTGAAACTCCATAGACTAAGCCTATACTCTTGTGTTCCTGATAGCATTTTCAATATGTGAAGACAGCTATCATGCCTTCTTTATTCCAGAATAGAGACCCACTTCTCGGAGGTGTTCCTTTATAACTGCACTGTTCTTAGTTGTATTCCTCTTGCCAAGCTTTACTCATTAGGCATAGAGGTATTTGTGTAGCCCACAGATAAGTGAAGAGGGTTAACTATTAGTAGCCATTAATCAGTTTGTTGGGCCAAATGAAAAAGTGACTTGGTCACAGTGCACTCGTCTGCCAAATTAGAAGTTTAGGTTATATTGTCCTTAATGTCCCTGCCAGCTATGATTCTGTTCATTCGTTCCTCTCCTGAGGCCCCTTCCTGCTTTAATTGTTTATGGTTCTGTCTAAGTTCAAGTTCAGTTTGTTGCAAAATCTCAGAGCTGAAAGAGAACTTAGAGCATCTCTAGTTCAACTCTTGAATTCTCAGGAATGAGGAGAAAATTGAGATTGAGTGACTTGTTCAAGGTCATGCAGATGACCCTTTCAGAGTCTAATGACAAAAATGCAATGGACGTCTTTAGGTTATGATGAGATTGTCTGAGAAAGGGAGTGGCTTTATTAGCAGCAGTTGATAAGAGTCTTATTTTCGATTTTATGGTATGGAATAGAGGTCTGAAGATCTTTCTCTGTGCAACATAATACCCAAATAAATATGGAAAATGTGACCTTTTTGGAATCTAGTGGATATTGTAGACTAACTCTAAGATATTGACTTTAGGAAAAATAATATTTTCTGAGTACCAGTGATGTGTGAGGTGCTGCCCAGAAACACATTGCAAGGAGTTCATAATTTGGATGGGAAAACAGGGAAAAGGATCTACTCTGGGGAAGAGAGTTGAATTATTGTTTTTAAGTATAATAATGTACTTTCAAATACTCTTGTTGATGAGTTCTTGGGGGTATAGTTGAAAAATATTCTGACCTATGTACTATAGGAAACATATCTTTGGAATCTAGACATCCTCCTTGAAACCTTTTCTGTCTACAGGTAGTTAAATCATTGACTGTCCCATAAAATCTATTGTTCAGCATTCCAAAATACTCCATTGCCGACTGCAGTCTTAAATGGAAGTTATGATGTTCAGATTTTAGATGACACATCTATGATCTGATTCCCAATGATTTTAGAATTTCTTTCTTTGATTTCCCACAGCCCTTTTTCTCCTGCTGAAGAAGCTCTATGCACCTCTGTATTTGTCTTTGCATAAAATTTAAGTGAATTTAATTTAGTTTTGAGATATTTTCACTCTTCCTTAAGAGAAATGAAGATGGTAATTCCAATTCCCATATCTGTGAACTCAAGGGATTGGATTAGCTAATTTCTGAAGTCCCTTTCACTTTTACTTTACTTAGTGGAAAGAAGCCTGGACTTGGAGGCGAAAAAGAACTGGGTTGAATTCCAGTTCTCCCACTTATTAGCTAGATGACATTGGGGGAAGTTATTCTGGGCCTTCATTTCCTGATCTGTAAACTGGGCATAATGCTAGATTCATCACTTCCCCCAGAGGGTTATTGTGAGGCCAAATGAAATAATGTCATAATAATAATAATTAACATTTATGTTGTACTTTAAGGTCAGTCAATATCTTAGTTGACAAGCATTTATTAAGCACGTACTATGTTCTAGGAACTGCTTAAAAGCTGGCTCAGCTAGGTGGCACAATGAATAGAGTGTTGGACCTGGAGTCAGGAACACTGGAACACCTGAGTTTAACTTGAGCCTCGGACACTTACTGGCTGTATGACCCTGGGCGAATCACTTAATCTCTGTTTGTCCCAGTTTCCTCATCTGGAAAATGGGGATTGTAATAGCACCTCCCTCTCAAGGTTATTGTGAGGATCAGATGGGATAATATTTATAAAGCCTTAGTGCAGTACCTGGCACGTCGTGCTATATAGATGTTAGCTGCTAGTATTGTTGTTGTTATTGTTATATAAAGAAGCCAAAGACAGTCTTTGCTCTAAAGGAGCACGCAGTCTAATGGGGGAGACACGATGCAAACAGTTATGTACCAATACAATATAGATAGGATAAGCTGGAGATAATTAACAGAGTAGGGTGATTGGTAAGGCTTCCTGTGGAAAGTAGTCTTTTATTTGGGACTTGGAGAAAGACAGAGAGGCCAGGAGACAGAGATGAGGAGGGAAGACATTTCCAGACTGCCAATGAAAAGTCCAGATGCTTTATGTAGATTATTTCATATGAGTCTTACAACAACCTTTGAGGAAAGTTTCCATTTTACAGATATGGAAACTGAGTCTTGAAGGAGTGACACGCCTTGTTCATGGTCGTCTGGTTAGTAAGGGTTGGAGGCAGACTTTGTATTCGGGTCTTTCTGCTTCTGGATCCTAACAGCCAGTGCTAGGCTGCCTCTCTATGGATGAAGGTGCTTTGGAACCACCACTGACAGGAAAGTAGGAGTGGAACCCAACATAGGTTTTACCTGAGCATCACTTACATTATGACCCTCTCTCTCTTGAAAGAAGGTCCGGTTGAGCTAATGGACAAAACGGTCTTTGCTAGACATTTCCATCGAACTCTGAATGAAACTTCTTCTTAAGGTGGTAAAAGACCCTTAAGGTGGGATGGAAATGTTGTGTTTAAAGGAGGTCAGGAGTTGTTAACTCCTTAACTGACTAAATTTCAGATAACAATCTGACTTTTTGTAGATTTGAGGTGGAAGAGTAAACCCTAATTATTAAATTGATATAAAAAGAAAAGCATTTCAACAGATGTCTATTGAATGAACAAGAGAGATTAGTGAATGGACAGTTGAGGAAATGGTGGATGAGGATGCAAAGTGAGATAGAAAGAGGGCTGGTTTTAGAGTCAGAAAACTCGGGACCAAGGTGAGACCTGCGGTACAAGTAAGGCTGCTCTGAGCTTTAATCTTTAATTTAAAGGTACCTAGGTAGTATGCTAGATTGAGCACAGGATTTATAGTCAGGAAGACCAAAGTTCAGAACCAGATGTAGTCGCTTACTGACTGTGTGACTCTGGGTAAGTTACTTGACTTCTGCCTTAGTTTCCTCAGATGTAAAATGAAGGTAATAATTCTACCTACTTCAAAGGGTGATTGTAAGGATCAGATTAGATAATATTTGCGAAGTGCTTGCCACAGTGCCTGGCACATAGTAGGTGCCTGCCTTTCTTCTTCCCTTGTTCCTTTGTTTATTCATTCATGTCTTCCTTTCCTGCAAAAGGGGGTTAATCAGACTTATACCACCTGCCCTCTAGGGTTATGCGGAAAGTGCTCTGGAACCTGCAAAATGCTGTAGATGGATGTCCCAAGTATTTTCCAAATACTTCTTTAATCCTAAGGCTCTTCCAATCCCAGTCCTCTGTTGATTATTTCCAATTTATCCTGTTTACTGTATTGTATTTGTACATTATTATTTGCAAGTTGTCTCCCCCATTAGACTGTAAACTCCATGAGTTTTGGGATTTAACAATTAGGGATTCATTCCTTTGTCTCAAGCCTTGTTATAGACACTTGATGAAGGGTGAGTTTTTCCTCCACAAACTTTCATAAAACACAGATCACTGTAGAAGACATCTGGGGAATTTCTGAAGTTTTGATAGGACACCGTCCTTGTGCTTAGGGACCTTGAGCTCTACTAGGATAAGCAAACACAAACATTGATCACTCTAACAGACAGTATTCTAAGGTAAGTGTGTTAAAGAGCTTCAAACCAAAGTGCTGCACAGGGTGTCCTGTGGTGTGGGCACCAAGGAGATCCCATGGGGGATGGGATTTCCTAGTCACCAGAGATCAGGTTTTGATAGTGGTGAATAGAGAAGAAAACACAAATGTAATGGTCTTAAAGGGAAGAGTGGGAGGGGGAGAGGGAATACCAAAGAGGAGCTTTGCTGTCCTTGGCTCTATTATGCATTCTAACTCTTCCCTTGGTCCTTCCGACAACTGAATTAGAGAAGAGGAAGGGTTACACAGAGAGAAGAGTTTGGAACTGGGAATCATTCCAATTTGGGTTGGGATACTGCTTTTGCCACTTAGGAGCTATGTGGCCTTGGGCAAGTCACTTGTCTTTCTGTTTGCTCCCCTGTAAAATGGGGATGATGATACTTGGACTACTTGCCTCATGGGGTACTTGTCAGGCTCAAAAGACTTAATACTTTCCCATAGGAATATTGTTGCAAAATGGTGGTTGGCACTAATCTTTAACCAATGGCTTTACATAGACTTTTATGGGACTGGCCAGAAATCTATGGGGCAACTAGGTGAAACAGCGGATAGAGTGTCGGACCTGGAGTCCTCAGACACTTACTAGTTGTGTGACTCTGGGCAAGTTACTTAACCCTATTTACCTTAGTTTCTTCCTCTATAATATGATCTGGAGAAGGAAATGGCAAACCACTCCAGTGTCTTTGCTAAGAAAACCCCAAATAGGGTCATGAAGAGTAAGACATGACTGAAAATGACTGAACAGCAACAACAAAGAAATGTAACGTTGATTTTTATGAAAATGCATTACAAGTTTCAAGCAATTAAATTACAAATGTTTAACTTTTGGGGGAGGGGTGTGGGGGGAGAAGAGAAACTTTAGTTTTCTCATCAGTGAAATGGGCATGATAATCATGAAGCTGCCTACTTCAAAGGGCTGTTGTAAGGAGCAATTAAGTTAGCTTTATAGTTTTAAAGCATGCCATCTGAAAGTGAAGGATGATTATGAGAAATCAGATATGTTTATCTGAGTCTGTTTGGGGACTTAGGGGATCTGTTTGTCTTATAGAGGGCAGAAAAGAGGCCCAGGCCAGGGCTGGAACAAAGCAATATAATTTCTTTTTGAAGTTTATTATTGCAATTTTATTTTAATAGGTCATCACAGCCTCCCTGTTTGATTCTCACTTTCCCATTCTTCCTCTTGCCAGATGGGTAATGTTGTTCTCCTGAGCTGGAGGAGGATGAAGAACACATTGTTTTCATGCCACTATCAGCCCCTCTCATTAAGCTGTTTTATATCCTATGTGTGGACTCCCAGAGTAACAGTGATAAAGCACTTCAGTTGTGTGTGGTTCGAGGGACAGGCAGCCTACCAAAGGAGCTGCCCTAGGGGAAGTGCTGACCCAGGGGAAATTAGCTTGCCTCCCTCCCCAGGGACTTTTCAAGTTGGAGGTTCTGAATTTTACCCATGAGCCTTTGTCTTGGCTTTCTTTCAGTTACACTTCTGCAATAAGATAGCGCCAAAGCCCAGAGACAGTCATGTATTCATTTGGCAGATATTGGCTGCAGTGGAGTGAAAAGATGCCTGGGTTACTGGTACCAGGGAGACTTGAGTTCTAGTCCTAACTCTACAACTGGCAAGCTCTGTAACCTTTGGAAGATCTCTGCTCTTCTGGGTCTGTTTCCTCTCATGTGAAGTGAAGGTTTTGGATGAATTGATCTCCAGGCTTCCTTTCCATGTCAGTATCCTAATTTCTAAGCTACATCTTCCCTCTGAAATAATTTGGTCTATTTAATTTAGTTCAACAAATATTAAAAGCAACCAGTCATGCAATGCACTGTGCTAGACAATGGGGTTAAGGAAGAAAGGGAGGTGAGGAGCAAGCGTTTATTAAGTGTTCGCTTTGTGCCAGATACCTTGCTAAACCCTTTGCAAACATCATTTCATTTAGCCCTCACAACAGCCCTGGGAAGTGTTATTATATCCATCATAAAGTTGAGAAACTGAGGCAAGAAGAAGTTCACTGATTTGTCCAGATTTCTATACCTAGTATTTGGCTGTTGGCTATATAGAAAAAGAATTGGGTTTGTTCTGCCCAAGAGCACTAGCTTCAGAGCAATGGATATAAGCTATAAAGAAGCAAATGTCAGCTCTTCATGAGAAAGATCTTCCCAGCAACTGGAAGGAAAGTGGGATGACTTTGGTGTTAGTGAGTTACGTGTTACTAAAGATTTGCAAGGGAAGTCATGTTGAGTGATTATTGGGCATGTGGTAGAAGAGATTGCTGTAGTTCTAGTGCAAGTTGGAGCAGCTGATGTCTGAAGTCTGAATTTTTTGAATTGAGCATGTGGAAAACAACCAGGATGATAAGAGGACTATGCTATATGAGGAACAATTGAAAGAACTAGGGAGACAAAAGAACACTTAAGGGAGATAAGATTGTTGTCCTCAAGTATTACAGTAAAGGAAAGAAATAATCTTCTATTAAATACCTACTACGTGCAGGCACTGTGTGTAAGAGCTTTCCAAATATTTGGTCCTTACAACAACTTTGGAAGGTAGTGACTGTTAATTATCCTCTATATGGTGAGGAAACTGAAGCAGAAAGGGGCTAACTGCATTGCCAAGGGTCACACTAGTAAGTGTCTGAGGCCAGATTTGAACTCCCATCTTTCAGAGTTGACTCCAGGCTCAGAGCACAATGCAGTGTACCAACTAGCTGCCTAGGGTCATCTTGTGGAAGAAACATTAGTATCATTCTGCTTGTTTCTAGGGAGGAAACTAGAATCAGTTCATGAAAGTTAAAAGGAAGTGAATTTCACCTTTTCCTAACAGAACTATCTCAAAGATACAAAGATGAATTGTCCCTTCTCCATGTATACAAATAGCTATAATAAAAGTTAGGAAATGATTAAGTGCATTGGATCATAGGACATTAATTCATATATGGAAGGTGCCTTAGAGGTCATCTAGTCCAAGCCCCTTCAGATGACGAAACAGTGGTCCAGAGGTTAAACAGGTGGTACAGTTGAGATTTGACTACAAATTCAATACTATTTCTACTGCATTATGCTGCCTCCTCATGAAGTTCCTCTGGAGCCCTGAGATATGTTCCACCTTGAAGGTGGAAAAGGTAATTTTGAGCTGAAGTGACTAAGAAAAGCTTTATCGAAGTATCTGCACCTGAGTTGAACTTTAAAGGGAGGGAAATTTGAGAAGTTGAAATGGTAAACTGGGAGAGACATTCTAGTCGTAGGGAACAATATACACAAAGATGAGAGAAGACAGAAAAAAATGGGAATGGCTAGGTCATTCTGACTGGAGAATAGTTTGAGATAAGTAGTAGTAAGAAATAAGGAAGCAGTGGTAAACAGGAGCCACATTATGTTTAATATTTCTCCTTTTTTGCATTTGTTTATGAACTTTTTAATGTTCTAGTACATAAATTTCATAAAGGTGCCATGCACAGCTAAGCAATATGTATATTCCTCTTTTGCCATTTGATAATAGCCAAAGATCTATTATATTTAACTTTTCTAAAATTCTATTTAGGTCCTTAACTTGTTTCTTGTTTCTCTTTGGAGACTGAGATTATAAAGGACCTTTTATGCCAGGCTAATGAGCTTGTTTTATTTGGCAGGCATTGGGTAGACACTTAAGAGTTTTGATCATGGTAATGGCAAGACGAAACCTGTGTGTATTAGATTACTCTGGAAATGATGTGATTGGTGGATTAGAGAGAGGAGGCACTGAAGAGATGGTGACCAGCTAGAAAGCTATTGCAACGATTCAAATGAGAGGCGATGAGATTCTGAACTGTCGTGGTAACAGCATCAGTGTAAAAGGGAATATATGTATACACATGTCATATATATATATCCATATATATCTATCCATTTATCTATCTGAGAGAGATTTCTATAGAATTGAGAGGACAAAATGACCTATTTGACTGGAGATGGGAAGGTTGAAGGAGCAGTGGAGTGATTCTGAAGTCTTATGCCTGGGGTTTTAGGAGAATATTGATGATATCAACAGAAATACTTAAGATTTGAGAAGGTTTAGGTTTTAGGAAGGAAGGTGCTTAGTTCATTTTTGTACATTTTTGCTGTTTTTTGTCCTTCGTTTTTGAAGAGGGCCAATGATATCAGGAAGCTGATGTCTTGACTTGCAAGTGAATTTGATTTAAATGAGGCAGAGCTGTGCAAAGTCATCAGCTCCACTCTGTCCTCCAGAGTCATTGGAGTCCAGTGGCAAGACATAGATCAGGATGAGTAGAGATAGTCCAGGATGCAGCAGGAAGATGCTGACTTTTTTAAGCAGAGGTCTTTTCTGGATCTCGATTTGTCTGAGGCAGCACCCATTCAGTAGTTAAAGCCTAGGTAAGATTGAGGCAAAAGAGGATCTACTTTGCCCTCACAAAGGAATCTTTCAGAATGGAGAAGACTGTGAGAGCCAGAACAGAAAATTGCAATTTCTACTCACTCTGAGCCATCAAAACCCAAACATTGAGGAAGTGTGCAAAGGCAAATGCTAGGAACTAAGGCTGTAAAAATAGTTCTGGGTCAAATTGTGGATAGTCCGACATTCAAGACTGAGAATGGATTAGCCCAAGGTCCTAGTCTCAACTGTCTTACTCTTGGCTTTGTGACCTCAGGAAATAATTAGGCCTTTTGGCCTCTTACTTCTCATCTGTGCAGTTGGGCAATGCTGTTATTTCCTAACAATTAGAATTTTCCAGAAGTTGAATGGACTATCTCAAGAGGTCATTGATTCCTTTTTCATTAGAGGTCTTCAAAGGAAGGTTGTATGAAGCTTATCAGATGTATCATAGAAAGGATTCATTTTAAGGTATTGATTGGACTAGATGGTCACTGAGGTCCCCTCTAACTGTGAAATTTTGTGATTTCAATAACTTAAGATTGCACTGTGACTTTTCGGACACCCTATAACAGGAAGGTAGGTAGTATACAGGATGAATTGAAAACAGAAGAGATTGGAGGCAAAGATGTCCTCCTGGAGACTCTTATGGTAATCTAGATATGAGGCATTATTGTGGTGATTATGGGAATGGAGAACAATGGATGGATATGAGAGAGATTGAAGGAACAGGACTTGATGACTAAGTGAAATACCAACTAAGGTCAAAGTGTTGGAATTGGGTGTTGAAGAAGCGCCTTAAAAAATTAGCTTCCACTAATGAAAGCTCTTTGAAGCTGTTGTCTTAGCTTAAAAAGGAGACATTTGTATTTTCATGTCAGTCTTACTATTGATTGATCTATTTTTAGGGTGGTTGCTAGATTATTTTTGTGATTCTAACAATGTGTATCTATTGCATCTTTAGGAGCATTGTATAACTGGAGAGATAATATCTCCTTTTTTTCTCTTGCATAATTTAAAGAGGAGGAGTCAATATGTAGTGTTTTTCATTTACAGTCACTTTTTACTGATTTCAGCTATTAATTAACAAGTGTTTCAAATTATAGGATGTCTGTTTGAAGATAATTGGAATACCTAAGTAGGAATTCTTAACCTTTTTTTGTGGCTGCCATGAATCCCATTGACAGTTTGGTGAAACCCATAGACCCATTTTCATCATAATGCTTTTGAATGCATAAAATAGAATACAGAGGCTCACAAAGGAAACCAATTATTCTGAATTATAGTTATCCAAATATTTTTAAAAAAACAAGTTCAGAACCTCCAGGTTAATAATGCTTGATCTAGAATGTTAAAGCTGGAAGGGACACTAGAATATAAGACATGAAATATTACAGCTGGAATATCTCTCAGAACCTAGAATGGTCAAACTGGGAGGGACTTTAGAACATAGAATATAGAATGTTAAGTTTGGGAATAATTTTAGAATGGGAGTTAATTCAATAAAAATTTATGAAGCATTTACCATGTGTGCAAAGGACCATGTTAGATGTTGGATATATAAAGATAAGGGACAGCTAGGCGGTGCTGTGGAGAGAGTGCCAGTACTGGAGTCAGGCAGGCCCAAGTTCAAATCCAGTGTCAAATACTTACTAGCCATCTGACCCTGGACATGTCACTTAACCCTATTTGCCTCAGTTTCCTTACTTGTAAAATGAGCTGGAGAAGGAAATGGCAACACACTCCAGTATCTCTGTCAAGAAAACCCCAAAAACGGGTCACAAAGAGTTGGACACAACTGAAATGACCAAAAGGAGGTTACATTTTTTGCAGAGAAGGGATAGGTTACAACATGTATTGATATGATTATACATAATTGGGACTTGAGATCTACATTTTTTTACTGTGGTAAACACATTTTCTGTAACAGGCACAAATACTGTGTCAGATTAGCTCTGTCTTCTTTTTCACCCCTGTACATGGGGAGTCCTGGAGGAGGTGAACTTGTGAAAGGGAAACAGCTTTGGGGTAGGGCAAACAACATAGGGTCCAAGAGCGATTCAAAGATCAAGCTGGAAGTTTATGAATAGAGCCTTTGGTGCCTGCAGATTTAGGTAGCTAACAGAGATGATGGGAGCTTCATAGCCAAAGGAAAGGGAGCTATATAGAGGAAGCAAGGAAATTAGTGGGTAGTTCTTGGTGGGAAGTAATCGGGAGTAGTAGCAAACTGAGCAGTAGGGGGCTTGTGCAAACACCATGAAAAACTAAGAAAAATTTTCCCCTTTTGTCTGGGTTTTGTTTTATATTGTATTATGCATCACAGGGACCATGCAGAACACTGAAGAAATGGGTCTAGCCAGAAGGGGAAAAAGGCTCTTGAATTTCTGTGGATTTTGGTATAATGCTTTTGCTGTCCTTGACTTGGTTAAAAAACAAACAAACAAACCTCTATGCTTGATGCCTTTCTTAGCATAAGAACTTGCAGGGGATCTAACATTTCCTTAGTGGAGAATGTCATAGTCTGATGTTGCTAAGTGTCACTTGGGTAGTAGCAAAATGAACCAGATAAAAAAGTTGTCAGAGGCACATGAGACACAAAGGCTTATTAGGGGCTTACCCCTCATGTCAGATCTTTGCCACCAGGGCTAGACTTATGATTTCATTGATATAGGAAACTCTGATGAGGAGACTCCCTTTATTAATGCAAGTTGACACCTTCTCCCAAATCTAGCTTAATTGCTTGCTTGGAGCAGTGGTATCAAACTCAAATAGAAACAAAGACTACTAAGCCATCCATAAGGATCCCTGTGGACCACAGAGTAGCTTAGAAAACCACATATTAACATCATCTATGTTTTATTGTATTTTATTTAAATATTCCCCCATTACATTTTAATTTGGTTCCGATTGCACTTGGCAGTGTCATGGGCCGCATGTAACACCTGGCTGTGAGTTTGACACTTCTGGACTAAATGGCTTTTCCAGGGTCACACTTCCAGTGGCAGGACTTAATCCCAGATATTCCTGCCTCTGAGGCTTTATATCATAGTACCTGGCTCCCCCCTTCCCCCTTCTCTTCCTCTTTCTCTCCCTCTTTCTCTGTCTCTGTCTCTGTCTCTGTCTCTGTCTCTGTCTCTGTCTCTCTCTCTCTCTCTCTCTCTCTCTCTCTCTCATACACATACACACACAGTAATAGATAAGTACAAAATAGGGGTTTGAAGTTGTTGCTATTCAGTCATTCTACCATGTCTGACTCTTCATATGGACCATATCATTCATGGGATTTTCTTGGCAAAGATACTGTAGTGGTTTTTCCATTTCCTTCTCTAATGGATCATGGCAAAAATAGGTTAAGTGACTTGCCCAGGATCACAGAACTCGTGAGAGTCCCAGGCCGTATTTGAACTCAGGTCTCCTGACTCTATCCATTGAACCACCTAGCTGCCTCAAACAAGAATTAGAGGATGTAAAGAAAATACCCAGGTAAAGTGCTCTTTGAAGATTTGAGAAGGCAGAGAATCCTTTTAGCTAGAGGGAGCAGAGAAAGCTTCATTGAGGAATTTGGACCTGAGTTGAACCATGGAAGAAGAGGAGGATTCTAAAAATAGAAGTGAAGAGGAAAAGTACATTCTAGGCATGGAAAGCAGCCTATATGAGTGCATGGAGGTAGGAAATGGTATGTGTATTCTGTGGAAAAGCTAGGAATCTAACTTGGCTGGAATGCAGAGTATGTGATAGAGAGTAATACAAAATAAGGTTAGAAAGGTAAGCTGGTATGAGATTCTGGAGGGTCTCAGATGGCATGCTAGCATTTTAAATGGAATGTTAGAACTGGAAGAGACCTTAGCATGTAGCATGTTAAGAGCTGAATGTCTCCCTTTATCTCTTGTTATCTAGTCTCATTTATAGATAAGAAACAGACCCAGAGCCAAGAAGTGATGGCTCAAGATGACGCAGGTTTTTATTTGTTGTTTTGTGGCAGACCTACTTTGCCTAGCTCCTAGGGCTGTGTTCTGTCCATTCTACCACCCTCCTGCTATTGAGTATCCTCAGCCATGTCCTGGGGATAGGCAATGCGAGAGGCATGACAACTATTAGACATAGTTCTCCAGTGAGATCATATTCTAACTGAGGAACCTAGACACATATACAAAGAACAAATGGACATAATTCATATCAGTCTTCAAGGAAGCCTCAGGAGTGGTACGACAGAAAGATCTGACCTTGGTTCTATCATAGTCATCATTTTTATTAGTGACTTAGGTCAAGGCATAGGAAACATTCTTACCAATGTGAGTGTATGAGAATCACAAGAATCTGGAAGGAATTATTAATAAAATAGGTAACTGAACTAGGATTCCCCAAATTTCTACAGATTGGGATAACAGACTAAGTCTAAAAAGAAATTTAACAGTGTTATCATTAAAGTCCTATACTTGTAAATACAATGGGAGCAATGTGGATTGACCCCTTCTTATAAAAAAGGCCTGATGGTTTATTAGACTTCAAGTTTATTATGAATCAACTGTATAACATGATAGTCAAAAGGTTGCATTTGCAGAAGGATAATGTGGAGAATGAGGAAGTTCCTAGTTCTTCTACCTCCTGCTCTGGCCAGACTACACTTGCAGTATTGTGTTCAATTCTGGGTATCCAGTTTTAGGAAGAATGTTGATAAGCTGAGTGTGCCCAGAGGAAGGTATAACCACATAGTAAAGGAACTTAAAACCATGGCATAGGCAGATACATCAAAGATGATCAAGATTTGAACTAGGAGCAATGGATGAAACTTGAAGAGGCAAATTTTGACTTGGTAGAATGAAAAACATCCTAACATTTAGAGCAGTTAAAAAATGAAAGAGACTACTTTGGGAAGTTCTTAGGTGGAGAAGAATTTATCAATGTCCAGGTGTTGTTGTAAGGAAAATGGCCATTTAGGGTATGGGTCTGGAATGGATAGTTTCTAAGGTCTCTTCCAGCTCTGGGATTTAGTGGCCAGGAAACCCATGATCAAGGACCAAAGTAAGTGCCTCTGTGCCTCAAGGCCTCTGAGGAAGAGACTGATTTAAGGAAGAATATTAGTAAAGATGACACTGAACCTGAGGCCTTGGAAGAGGTAGGAACATGGAAGTAGAATTAGAAGGAACCTCAGACATCATCTAATTCAACCTCCTCATTTTCACAGATGAGGAAACTGAGTTCCAGAGAAGTAAAGTATACCAAATATGGAGTTAAAGTTTAAAGTCAAGTTTTTTGAGTCCCAATTCAGGGCTGAATGCCCGGCAGGATTTAGAGACCTCTTCTTGCCTGATGTTATGGTACCAACTGTATTATATAGAAAACTCCAGAAAGTAGTATCATTGTCTTTTATCTTCTTTCTCCTCCCTCTTTCTCCTATCCTACACCAACCTATTTCGAAACTTTTTGAGGGCCTTTCTTACTGTGCCACAATTTCTTTTTTCAACCTAGTATGGGATCTCTTCGGTAATAAGATAAAACTATTCTGTCTGTGGGAACTCGTGTCTTTTTTGAGTAGGTGAAGAGTTTGAGAAATGAATGAAAAAAATAGAAATGGGAACATTTAGGAATACCTCTCTGAAAATGAAACTGGTATAAGCAATGTGGTTTAGTTGGAGGAACACTAGGTCTGTGGTCAGGAGACTTAAACTCAAATCTAGGCTCCCTCCTGACTTCCTTTGTGGCTTTCGGCAGACAATTTCATTTCTCTAGGCCTCAGTTTCTTCAAAGGGCCTTTCCAGCCCTGAATCTGTTATCCTTTGGCAGTATCTAATCTGGTTATTTTGCTATTTCCTGTGAGATGAAAGTCTAAGTGGGGAGAGGCTACATATAGCATTCATTGTCATACTCTCCTGCCCTCCTGCCACACCACATACCCATAGTCCATGCAGTCCAACAATAGATAAAGTAGACTGGAAATAATAATTCTAGGGTCTTATTGACATTACTGGCAAGTAGAGCCTGAAAAGGGAAAGACAGTATCTTATATTTAGATTTTAGGGTGACTAGGTTAATAGGATTTATATCTAGAAAGAATTATAGAAGTCATCTAGTTTAACTTTCATTCTACTTATGTAGAAGCTAGGCCCAGAGAAGTTAAGTCACTTGGATTCAAATCCAGTTCTCCTTCATTGTAATTCAGCAAACATTTATTAAAAAACTACTGGGATGCAAGATACTATGCTGAATTGTGCACTCTGTGCAACCTGCCATTTTACTGGGGGAGGATATAAAACACGCACACACACACACACACACACATACACAAAGTGAACTAGCAACTTGAGGGATTACGGAAGTGGTATCTGAGATGAGCCTTGATAGAAAATACAAATTCTGACAGAGATGAGGAGGGAATACATTCTAGGCACAGGAGAAAGCTTATGGTAATGAACAGAGGCGGGTGCTGAAATGTCAAGTTCATTGAGTATATATGATGGAAAATAATGTGAATGAGAATAATGGAAAGGTAGATTGGAATTAGGATTAGGTTCTAGAGAAATCCTTGAATAGCAGGATAGAGTTTGCATTTTATTTTAGCAGTTATAGGGGGCCACAGAAGTCTTTTGAACAGGAAAGTGAAATTGTAAAATGTGCTTTAGGAGGATTATTTTGAGGAAACAGACAAGTAGGAGAGCTTTGAAAGTTATATATTGATTTGCAATTATATATTTAAAAGGAAAGGCAAGGTAAATTTAATTGAGATTCACAGTTTCATATAAATCTTTTTCTGTTCTGCTTTTTTATAGAAATATTTTACTTCATATTCCTTAATTTAGCATAAGAAAATAATGGAAAATTATTTTAATGGCTGTGTTGAGGATGGATTAGATAGAGAAGAAAGACTGAAAGCAGTGAAACCAGTTAGGAGACAATTATAATGATCCAGAAGATAAATTTTTTGTTGTTTAGTCGTTTCAGGCATGTCTGATTCTTCACGACCCCATCTGGGGTTGTCTTTGCAAAGATACTGGAATGCTTTTCAATGTCCTTCTCCAGCTCATTTTATAGATGAGGAAACTGAGGCAAACAGAGTTAAGTGACTTGCCCAGGGCCACACTGCTAGCGAGTGTCTGAGGCTGTATTGAAAATCGATTAGGAGGGCCTAATTTAGGGTGGTGACCACATGTGAATGAGAAAAGGGAATAAAAATGGAAGATGTGAAGGTAGAGTGGAAAGTCTTGGTAATAGATTGTCCCTTCTTTGGAGATAAGCTTAATCTATATAGTTACGCAGCTTTTAGTTTCAATAGTTTTATTGCTATTCTTTCCATTTATATTGCTGTAGTCATTGTACACTGATCTTCTTGGCTCTGCTTACTTCACTTTGCATCAGTTCATGTAAATCTTCCCATATATCTTTGTGTTCATTATGTTTATAATTTCTTAGAGCACAGTAGTATAATTGTATTTCTGTGAGTTAACAAACATTTCTGCTCCTCAGAGTCTTTAGGTGACAATTTACTTGAACTTTATCAAATATATATGAAGAACAATCTTGATCTTATAGTATAACCTTTGTCCCATCAATATTTTTATCAATTGTTATAAAAAGGAAAAAACGTTCTTTTAAACAATATTTATGGCTTATAGTATACATGTAACCTCAGATAAATATGGAAATTATTTTTGGCTATTTTGATTGTTGTTCTTTGTTCTCAGAGATCAAAATGACATTACTATGTTGGAGTTAAGGTATAGTGTGTCAGAGTGTAGCTGATCAGATCACTATGAGCTTGGAAGGCTCTGTCATAGATTGGGCAGAGATAGTCCACATGAACATTTGGAGGGGAGATGTCTCTACATTTGAGCATCTCATATTTCTTTTGTGCTACTGCAGTTTTGATTTCCTCTTGGAGCACACAGCCCCTTCTTTGATGAGGGCATGCCATGTTGGATAGTCCTCTGCCGGTATATCCCATGCCACACCATCAATTCCAAAGTTCTTCAGAGAGACCCTGAGAGTGCCTTTGTATAATTTCTTCTGTCCTCCATGTGAGTACTTGCCTTGTGTGAGTTCTCCACAAAGCAGTCTTTTAGGCAAATGTTCATTTGTCACTGGAACAACATGGCCAACTCATTGAAGCCTTTCTTCCAGGATCTGTTTAATAGCAAAGACTAAACCAGTTCTTTGAAAGCAAATGAAAACCTGAACTACCTTGGAAGGAAGTTTCCTCTCCTTGAATGTCTTCAAACAAATCCAGTTTTAGTCTTTTTGTGAGCTTCAGTCCTGCATCACCAACTATCTCTTGGACATATCAAAGTGGATTTTCTTTTCTTTTTGGAGGGGGAAGGCAGGGCAGTTGGGGTTAAATGACTTTCCCAAGGTCACACAGCTAGTAAGTGTTAAGTGTCTGAGTCTGGATTTGAACTCAGGTCCTCCTGACTCCAGGGCTGGTGCTCTATTCACTGTGCCATCTAGCTGCCCCCAAAGTGAATATTCTAGAGGCATCTCAAACTCAACATGTCCAAAAGAGAGCTTCCTATTCCCTTTTCCGCAATGCAAACTTGCCCGTCTTCCAAACTCCTCTGTTACTTTTGAGGGCACTACCATCTTTGTAGTCACCAAGGTTTGGAACCTTGGTGCTATTCTTGATTCTTCACTATCTCTTGAGATACCAACTGTTGACTTTTCTCTCTTCACCACATTTCTAGAAAACATCTAGTTCTCTCTAAAGTCACACAGTCACTACCCTAGTTCAGATCCTCATCACCTCATACCTAGAATGCTGCCTCCTGCTTGATGTCTCTACCTCAAACCTCCTTCAGCTCTGATATTCTCTCCATACATAGTGGTCAGAATGATTTTCCTAAAGTTTAGGTCTGATAAGGTCACTTCCATGCTTATCAAACTCCAGTAGCTCCCTATTGCTTTAAAAATTAAATAGAAACTCCTTTCTTTCACATTTAAAGCTCTTTATACCTTAGCTCTGTTCAGTCTTCTTACAGTTGACTTCCTCAAATTGTGCCAGTGTACCATATTGACCTATACTCTGCTACACACCCACACCAACACCCACACCCACACCCACACCCACACCCACACCCAGACACATTTCCCATCTCCATGCCGTTGCACTGGCTGTTTCTCATCCCTGGAATGTCCTCCTTTATCCCCCCCCCCCCCCACACTTTTTTTTTTTTTTTGAAATCCTTGGATTTCTTCAAGACTCAGATAAAGTGCTTCCTTCTTCTTGAAGCCTTCTTGGATTTTTCCTCCTTATAGTGCACGTAAAAATACTCTTATCTTCATTTTGTGCATATGCTGTTTGTATTTATATGTATGCTTGTCTCTATCATTAGAAGGTAAGCTCCTTGAGGGCAGGGACTTTTCACTTTTGTCTATCTTTTGTTCTTTGCACAGTGACTGACACAAGCAAGCACTTCATAAATGTTTTTTTTTGGTTGATTGATGAAAATTATTGAAATCTCTTTCAATTCTATGTGAGAAATCTATAAGTCATGTCTATCCTTTGGGCCTCAGTTTCTTCCTTTGCAAAATTATGGGATTGGAATATAGGTAATAGAATTTTAGTGCTGGAAAGGACCCTAGAAACCTTGCAGTCTAATTGCATTTACTGTGTAGACAAGGATGCTATCTATCTATATGACCACATATAAGTCATCTATTCTCTGAGACTCAGTTTCCTACTCTATAAAATATTAGGATTAGACTATAGCTTACAGAATTTTGGAGCTAGAAAGGCTCCCCAGAACTCATTAATTCCAACTCCATTTACTTTGTAGACAAGGAATCTGAGGGCTAAAGAGGTAAGCTGACTTAAACAAGGTCACACAACTCAATCAGTGGAACTGCCTAGGTGTCTGGGTTACTATTAGTATTTTCTCATGTTTTCAAGCAAATGCTACTGCTGACTCTCATCTTAAAATGCTCTTTATGGAGCCATCACATTCTAACATTCTCTGCCTTATGCTCTAAGGTTCCTTCTAGCTCTAACATTCTATAAGGATCTGATTCTAATCTTTCTAAAACATTCATATTTATGTTCACTGAAATGTAACTTGAGAAAACCGTAAAGTTACAAAGACAAATAGTTTCCAAACTTACTCTTTCCATTCCACCCTTTCCTTTGTACCCAGAAATAAAATTCTTATATAAGATACAAATTCTTCTAAAGTCAAAAATTAGAATGACAATGCCCTTTGCCTTCCTACAGAGGCATCTGTTTTATATTGGCCACAGAGACTATTTTAAGGGTTCAGAGTTTTAATTTATCCCCAATGTGACTGAAGTCATATTTCTTTTCCTTCCTTGTGGTAACATAACTAATTTTGTCTCTGACTTCCGTAGGATTGAGATATCAAACTCTAGACAGTTAAAGTTGTTAATTACTTCCTAGGCAGCTCCCATTGTACTCCCAAGATATGAATAGAATATGGGTAAATATAAAAAGTATGTTGCTTATTTTAGGTTATCATAATGTGATCAGCTCTTGTCTGAACTACTTTTGGGAGCTCTTATTGACTTTAATTCACATCTTTATTGAGTGTCAACCATGTGCTAGGGTACTTTGTTGGACAATGGGAGAAGATACAAACATGAATTGTGTATTCCTTTTTATAGCAGAAAAAGTTTTATTTCCATGGCATGTAGTAACCACTGTCTACCCCACTACCCACTTTCATCTTCCTCAGAGCATAATAAATGCTTTTTCCTTCTTCCATTTCTCCTCCCCATCCCCTTCCTTCTTGCCTTCCATCCTCTCCCAGCCCAATTCATTGAATTATCTACCCTCTTTGCTGTTCATCCTACATCCTATTACAGGATGGATTTCTAGCCCATTTTTGTGTATTGGACTTCTTTGGAAGTGTGGTGAAATCAGTGGATTCCTTCTCAGAATGTTTTGAAATTAATAATTTATAAAATAAAATGTATCGGATTACTAAGGAAACAAATTATATTAAAATATAGTTATCAAAAGAATCCTTGGCCTCTTCTGTATCTTTTTGTCTTCAGCTTCAGTGGAATGGATTTGTTCTAAGTTGTGTGAGTAAACACTATATAGGCTAGTGGTGGTGCCGTGGATAGAGTGGTGGACCTGGAGTTAGGAAGATTCCTTTTCATGAGTTCAAATCTGGTCACAGACACTTACTAACTGTGTAGTCCAGGGCAAGTTACTTAACCCTTTTGGCCTCAATTTCCTCATTTGTAAAATGAGCAGGAGAAGGAAATGGCAAACCACTCCAATATCTTTGCCAAGAAAACCCCAAATGCGGTCATGAAGTCAGGCACCGCTGAACAGCAACAACAGAAGCCAAGTTATGGAAGACTTGGAATTCCAGGCTAAGCCATATGGACTTTATTACATAGACAGTAGGGAGCCAGTCTCCTCCTTATATCCCTAACACCCACCATTGCTTTTGAGCAACTTCTTCAGAGATTAAGAATGTTTTCAACTTTTTCGTTCCCCATAGATCCTTCCCTTTTGTAAAATATCAAGGACATAGCCACTTTTAAGAAACCCTCATTAGACCCTTGGGCATCCACCAGCCATGTCCCCATCTCTCTCCATCTTCTCTCCAATAAGCAGCATACTATATTGGGTAGAATATTGAATTTGGAGCCAGAGTGACTTGGGTCTGAAATCTGCCTCCTAGATTTACTAGCCATGTCCCCTGGAAAGTTGCTTAGCCTCTTGGGGATTCAGTTTTGTCATCAGTAAAATGAGAAGGTTGGACTCAGTGACCTCTGAAATATTTTACATTTAGACATCTTTGCTCCTCTGATCCTGGAGTGTGCCAATTCACCCATTTCATCATGGACTCCCTGTCAGCTAACTCTATTGGATCCTTGCCAATGCAGCTTTCATTCCCTATTCTCTGTGGCCATGCTTAAAAGGTCATTTCCCCCCTGCCAGATCTAAACAATGTTTTTTTTTCTACTTTTCTCCTTTCTCTTTGCAGCTTTTGAATACAATCCATTGCAACCCATCGCATAAAAAAATACTCTTTTGACTTCTTCTCCTTGTCTCTCTGGCTATACCATCCTTGCTGTTCCCAAGGTACTTTTTTTTTGAAAATCATTTAAATCTCTAAGTAACCAGAGAAATACCTCAGGGATATGTTTTTAGCTCCTTCTCAGTAGCCCCAGGAAGGTAGTGTTGTAGCTTAACACAATGCCCAGCATGTAGTAGGCCCTTAATATACACCCATTGACTGATTGACTTATAGCAAAAGGAAGCTTTCTGAGAAGACCTGATATCTAGTGCTAGTTCTACAGCTAATAAACTATGACCATGAAAAAGTTTCTTCACCTCTCTGGGCCTCAGTTTTCCGCTCTGTAACGTGAAGGGGTTAGATTCAATGATCTCTTAAGGTGCCTTGCGTCTCTGACAGTCCTGAGATAATCATTTGTAATCCTGAAATATGTCACTGAATCCCATGAATACATAGATGGTGCATAGTAAATGCTGAGTGAATACCTTGTGAATACAGGACATAGATACTTATATGTCTGACACTGACCTTTCCCTTTCAGGTTAGTTAGTCTATACCAGGCATCTAAGACTGCCCCACTCTCACTCGAAATAGACAGTATAGAATGGCTTTACAGGCAAAATCAAATGCTATCCTTCCCTTGTGTTCAGATCATACATTGAATCCAGCAACTAATCTGTTATCTTAAATAAGAAAACCCGGAGCGATTTTATTCTAGGTCTTTTTTTTATTACAAGTTTCTGGTCTGCTGATAAATATTACATGTTATCTTTCATGATTTTTTTCTTTGGATCTTCCTTTTTCTTCCTATCTGTTTCTTTTCTCATCTGGACTATGGCAACCCATTTCTTCCCAGACTCTTGGTTCAACACTGCCTTTTCTTTTTTCAGATTAGGTCAAGAAGCATTGATTAAGCAGCTACTGTGTGCCAAAATTCTCCTAAGCATTTGGAATAGAGGGGCGAAAAAATCCTTTCCTTTCAAGGAGCTCACTGTCCCATGGGGCAGATAACATGCAAGGGACTCTGTACAAACATCTGTTACTTCAAACAAATCACCCCAGTTCTGGAAGACTCTGCATTGACTTTCCATTTTGATATCCATGTCATTTCCTCAGGTGAGGATGAATGATGAACCTGGAATACTTAGCTAGTAGTCTTACCTTCTAGAGATAAGTGTGATTTAATTCAGTCCAAGAATTACACTAATCCCATCCAATAGATCTCATCCATAGTCCTTAGGCTTCTAGGTCCTTTACCAGAGTCTCTTGTTCTTTTTTCCTGCCACCTCCTACGTTTCCAGGCCACCTCCTTTAACTGACTCAGGCACATGTGCTCAAAGGCTTTGTTCATCCTGCTCCCACCTTTGAGGCTTCTTCCAAACTGGACCATCTGCTTGGCATGTACTACCTCCTTTCCCCTGCCCCCTAGACAAGCTGTCTCTCTTTTGTCATTCAAACACTTCCAGGAAAGCTTCCTGAGTTCTTTAGAGAAGAGCTGTTGACTTTCTCTGAAGGAATATGAATCTGTCATGGTAATCCACTTCGCTTTCCACCCCCTAGACTCATTATATATGCTAGAAATGTGAGCTATGATTGTAAATTATAAGGCCATTTAAAAAATATGCTCCTTAATAGTTCCTGGAAAAGAACAATGGATTTGGTATTGAAAGAACTGTTTTTAAATCCCAACTCTGACACTTAATATCTGTGTGGTGGTAGGCAAATCATTGAATCACTGAGATCTGGAATGTCCTCATCTATAAAATGGTGATAAAATATCATTACTATTGGGGTATAGTGGAGAGAATGCTCTACGTGGGAGTCAGGAATAACCTGGTTTTTGAATTCTTCACTTGACCCTTAATATCTGATCATAGACCTTTAACTTCTGAGCTTTGTTGTCTTCATCTCTGAAATATGAGGAGAGAAATACCTGTAGTAGTTACCTGCCAGGGCTGCTGAAAAAGCAAATGAGATACATTGGAAGACTTTTACAAACCCTTAAGGAAAACAGTTTGCATAGTGGTTGCAACAATGTAAATGGAAAAGAGGAGGATGGGGGTAGGAGGGGAATCATCTCATGCTTTTCTTTTTTTGAATTTATTTTTAGTTTTCAACATTCATTTCCACAAGATTTTGAGTTACAAATTTTCTCCCAATTTTCCCCCTGTACCCCACCCCAAGAAAGAGGACCTACTGAATACCTCTTCCCCCTGTCTGCTCTCTCTTATATCCTTCCCTATCTCTCCTCTAACTTTCTAGTAGGGCAAGATGGATTTCTATATCCCAGTGTCTATATATCTTATTTCTCAGTTGCATGTAAATAATTTTTTTGAACATTTGTTTTGAAAACTTTGATTTCCAGGTTCTTTCCCTTCTTTCCTCCTCACTCACCCCCACTGGGGAGATAAGCATTTCAATATAGGTTGTACATATGTAGTTGCACAAAATGTTTCCATAGAAATTATATTTTGAAAGACTATATTTACCCTCCATCCTATCCCACCCCCTGCTTATTTTATTTTCTACTTTGACCCTGTCCCTTCTCAAAAGTGTGTGCTTCTAACTACCCTCTCCCCCAATCTGCCCAATCTGTCCTCCCTTCTATTATCCTTCCTCTTTTCCCTTTTTCCCTACTTTCATGTAGGGTAAGATACACAAATAGTGTGTATGTTATTCCTTCCTTAAGCCAAATTCAATGAGAGTAAGATTGACCCATTCCCTTTCACCTTCCTTCTCTCTCCCCCTCCATTGTAACAATTTTCTCTTGCCTCTTTTATATGAGATAATTTACCCTATTCTATCCCTCCCTTTCTCCTTCTCCCATTATATTCCTCTCTCAACTCTTAATTTTATTTTTTGATATCATCACTTCCTATTTAATTGATCCTGTGCCCTCTGTCTATATATACATATACATACATATACACACACTCACCTATGTATTTATATACACATATACCCTCCTATACATACATATATATGTATGTGCACATATATATGCATATATATATTCCCTTCAACTATCCTCATACTGAGAAAAGTTTCATGAGTTACAATTATAATTTTTCCATGTAGGAATGTGAATAGTCCAACTTTAATAAGTTCCTTGTGATTTTTTTCCTGTTTATCTTCTTGTACTTCCTTTGCTTCTTGTATTTGAAAGTTAAATTTTCTGTACAGCTCTGGTTTTTTCATCAAGAATACTTGAAAGTCCTATATTTAATTTAATGACCATATTTTCCCCTGAAGCATTACACTCAATTTTGCTGGGTAGGTGATTCTTGGTTTTAATCCTGGCTCCTTTGACCTCTGGAATATCATATTCCAAAAGCCCTTTGATTCCTTAGTGTAGAAGCTGCTAGATTTTGTGTTATACTGATTGTGTTTCCACAATACTCAAATTGTTTCTTCCTGACAGCTTGTAATTTCTCCTTGACCTGGGAACTCTGGAATTTGGGTTGAGAAGTCTGGAAACTGCCACAGCTGCTGGAGATTCACTATCCTGAAGTCTGCTCTGGCCAGTCTGTGTGGCTGGTTGGGATGCTCCAGGTCTGGGACCACGTGACTAGTGGGACCATGGGACTGTGCTAGGCTCCCAGATCAGTGTGATAGACCCTTTGTGTTGACCTGCCAGGTTGCCTTTAGCAAGAGATTTGTTTCCCTCTGTCACTTTGTGGGTTCTGTAGCTATAAATTTGTTTAGAGCCATATTTTACAGTTATTGGAGGTGGTTGCAGCAAGAGCTCAGACAAGTTCCTGCTTTTACTCTGTCATCTTGGCTCTGCCCCTCCTCCCCCATATGATTTTCACAACAACCATGAGAGGTAGGTGCTATTATGAACCTCATTGTATAGTTGAGGAAACTGAGGCAGAAATTAAGTGGCTTGCCCGGGTCACACAGTTTAGTAAATGTTTGAGGAAGGATTTGAACTCAGGTCTTCCTAACTCTATTTCTAATCCTCTATCCTCTAACAGGTTTGGCACCTGTTACCAACAAGAAGAACCTGATGCTAACACTGTCATATAATGAACAAACTAAGTCCAAGGAAGAGATGGAAAAAAGTACTTTTATCTTTTTAGAGATAGAGGATGATAGGAATGGAACACTGCATATGCTGTCAGTCTTGGGTAAAGTGTTGGTTTTGCTGAGTTGCCTCTCCCTGGTCTCACCCCTCTCCCCTCCCCTTTTTGTTTTTTTACTCTTTGTGAAAGGGGATGACTTAACTAAGTAGTGGGGAGAGGAGGGATATATTTATGAATGAAAGTGATAGCAAAACAATAACAAGATAAATGTTTACAACCTGTAAGTACTAGATTACTGTCATCTGTAACTTAAAATAGTGAAAAATTAAGTTTCAAGTCCAATTTAAACCAACCAGCACATATTACACATATGATATGTGTAGGATACTGGGGGAGTTTAGATTAGATAAGGTGATCGTATAGCCAGTGAATCAGAAGTCTGGGCTCTGGTCTCTCCTTTTCCCCTCACATGCCATATTCTGAGCAAGAGAAGATATTTGAAAGAATTCACTGTGTTTTTTTTTTAAACATCACTTGGCCTACTTTCAAAGGGTAACTGAGATATACATTAATTTTGATTGTGAATGTCTGTTGTCTTTTTTTTTTGCTTTTTGGAGGTCAATTGGGGTTAAGTGAGTTGCCCAGAGTCACATGACTAGTAAGTATGTCAAGTGTCTGAGGCTAGATTTGAATTCAGTTCCTCCTGACTCCGGGCTGGTGCTCTACTCACTGTGCCACCTAGCCGCCCCCATGTCTGCTGTCTTTAAAGAGAATGGTAGCTAATAAAGTGTTCAGATCCTCTTCTTTTCTCTAATTGGTAGACCTGATAACATTTCGTAAGCTCATTGACATTGAGACATAGAGTTCATACTACCACTTGTGTATCTCAAAGTACTTGAAGTTCAGAGGGGATACAGAATACAAATTACTTTCAATGGGCAGAACTATTTTCTGAAATTTGAAATAGATTTGGTACCTTTCACCTCTGTGAGTTAGGCAGGGTCTTTTCTTTTGTGGCAGGAAAAAGTTGGGAGTTGCAGAAGGATGGGACTTGGGAAGGCTGAGAATGTGTTTTTATGAGTTAGCATTTCAGAATGTCAACTAAATCCTATGAAAAGAGAACTGTGAAATACTAGGAGAATGATGGAATAGGGAATGATAAAGGGTTTGTTCTATGATTGACTGAAGTTTGAGTGTTCAGAAGGATCATTTTTTTTTCCAAGGACTACAGAAAAATGAGAACATCACCAAATACGAACAAGAAGGAGGAAAAAAGAGGAAGCTTACTCTGAAAGATGCCTGTTGGGTGGTGGCCATAACCTCATGTGGGAAGTATTATTGGTGAATCCAGCTTCTCATGACATTGTCAGATGATTTGGAACAGAATCTCAAGTCCCTTTCAGCTCTAAACCTATGATCCTATTAAAGACATCATTATTAATCACTAAGGAAAAGTTACCAAGTATTTTTAAACTCAGGAATTTAAACCTCATATACAAGGTCTCCCAAGTGTCTTAGTGAAGTTTTATGTTTTAGTAGCTTAATTCAGTCAATCGATGGATATTTATTAAGCATCTACTATATTTTAGGCATTGTGCTAAGTGCTGGAAATACAAAAAGAAGCAAAAGTAGATCCCTGCACTGAAGGAATTACAGTTGAATGGAGAAGACAACATATAAACAAGCATACATAGAACAAGCTATATGCAGGAAGACTAGGAAATACTTAAAAGAGGGAAAGCATTGAAATCAAGAAGGGTTAGGAGTTAGACTTCCTATAGAAAGTGGAATTTTGTTGGAATTAAAAGACATCTAGGACGGTTAGTAGTCAAAGCAGAGGAGGAAGAACATTCCACTTATGGGGGAGAGCCAGAAAATGTCCAGAGCCAAGATTGTAAAATGTTAGATTTGAAGGGAGTTTTGAACATACAATGTCAGAGCCACCTGAAATCTGTCTAACATTCTTTCCCCTCCCCCTGCACTGAGGTCCATAAAGGTAGTGGTTTGACTGAGGTCACATAATAAGTATAGTGTCAGATTTGGGACTTAAACTGAAAGTTGTGTTTTACTTTTACAGAGAGAAGAGACCCCTTATACACCAAGTTACAGACAAAAGGGCAATCTTTCTCAATATGTTGAGGTCGACAAGCTTAGAGTGAGCGCTCACTACCACAAAGGAAGCCTATTCCAATGTTAACTCTAATTGCATACGTTTTTTTGTTTTTGGTTAGTGTGTTATCTTTGAAGACTCAAAATTATGGTGTGATATACCTGAACCTACACATCACTTTATTTAATGGGATCTTGTTCTTACAAAGTATTGGCATTTGCTTATCTTTAACATTTCATAAGCCTTCATTGATGTCCATAAAATTAATATTATAATATAGTGCGTGGCCTATTGCATCCTCTTTATAAAGCTCTATAAAGTTAACTTTCAAACATATTGCCTCAATATGATATATAGTACCTTCGAATTTGATTTGTTTAACCAATATTTACTGTTTACTGCAAGCAAGGTTCATTCAGTCAATAAATGGTATGATCCCTTGTCCTCAAGGAACTCATAGTTTTGTAGGAAAGATAAGACATATATACAGATACATATAATACAGATTACAATCAAATGTATACATTATTGAGTGCTAGGAAATAAGATGAGGGAGAAGTCACTTCTAGCTGTGAGGCTCAGAGAAACCTTCATGGAGAAGATATTTGAGACAGACTTTGAAGGATAGGTAAGGTTTCAGTAAGTGGAGGTGGGGAGAATAGTCTAGTCATTAATTAATTTATTGTTGTTCAATCATTTCAGTTATATTTAACTCTTCATGACCCCATTTGGGGTTTTCTTGGCACAGATACTGGAGTAGTTTGCCATTTCCTTCTCCAGCTCATTTTACAGATGAGGAAACTGGGGCAAACAAGGTTAAGTGACTTGTCCAGGGTCACCCAGCTAGTATGATAAAGTCATTAATTAACATTACAAATTATCATCAGTGAACTATAACATTAAAACTGTCTTTTCATAGTTCTACATATTTAAATAATTAAAAAAACCATTCTTTTAATTGACTCTTTTTGTACTAAGTAGCTTGACATATAATAGGTCTGTGTTAGGTATTATCAGTAGAGTAAATCTCTTCTTCCTTGTACAGAAGATGTCTTGGAATGACATGGATTTGAGAAGAGGTTACTTTATTAGTTGGGTTTATGTTGACCTTGGAAAGGCAGGGGAGTGAGCAGATTGAGAGGACTGGAGAAGGTGCTTCTCTGAACTGCAGGGAGATATGGGATATAGTATCTTAGCCTACATGTGGGTCAAAGTTAGAATGTGACCTTACTTATAGAAGCTTCTCACGGTAAGGACTTATAAGAGCAGACCTTCATAGTAGGAATTCTCTGTGTATTGTTTATTGCTATTGGGAAATAAATGAAGGAAGATGAATGAGTTATTACCCTGTCAACATTTTTTTGCTCTTTTTTCACCTCCTACTGAAGAATGTTTTTTATTTCTCAGGGGACTGTCACCTGTTTTAGATTTAGGACACTTTAGAGTAGACATCAGAAAGGAGAAATATCTCAGGTCTTAGGAGGAAAAAGAAACCAGGAAAAGAGCCATTCCTGCTTATCTTTGTTGTTGCAAACACCAGAAGGTGCTTGGGGATAGTGGGATGCTACCCATGTTGACTTAACATCCTTTCTGAAACATTGAGCCTGAAAACTGCTTTCCAAATGATGTTGACTTGTTTGGTGGGCACAGACCGTCTGCTTATACCTCACTCCTGGGGCAGGGAAGGGAATTTTCCAACTATTCTTTGGGGGAAATTAATGAACCTGTTGTTGGTTATATCAGAAATTTAGTAGTTTGGGGAATGAAAGGAAGGAAAACTCCCTTGTGATTCCCTCTGTTCCATTCCTTATGGGAAACAGTTTGTTTTCAAGTAAGCAACCCACTGGGATATGATCAAAAGTCCTGACTGTGCCATTCCTTGACTTTGTGACCTTGGATGAGTCATTTTCTTTCTCTGGTTGTCAGTTTCCTCATTTCTTTTTTTTTCTTTTTGGAGGGCAGTTGGGGTTAAGTGACTTGCCCAAGGTCACACGGCTAGTTTTTTTTTGAGTTAAGTGTCTGAGGCCAGATTTGAACTCAGGTACTCCTTACTCCCGGGCCAGTGCTCTATTCAGTGTGCCACCTAGCCACCCCAGTTTCCTCATTTCTAAAATGAGGGGATTTGATCTCTGAGATCCAGTCTTCTAACACTTGATCCTTCCCACTCCCCATGTATTCTGTGACCCAGGAATAGTGACTTTTTTGCTTTTTCTCCCATATTAAATTCCTAACTACATTTTCACTAGCTGTCACCCATGCCTATAATGTTCCCTTTCTGCTCTACTGCTTTCTGCCTTGCCCTGACTTCCTTTAAGACTCAGCTCAGGTTCTACCAGGAAGCCTTTCCCTGAACTCCCTTCTCCTTCACCTGGTATCTTCTCTTTGATATCATTACCTTCTGTTTATACTGCATATAATATGTAAATAGTATACAAATGTTGTCTTCCTATCAGAATATAAGCTTCTTGAGTGCCAGGATTGTCTTTTGTCCTTCTTTGTATCATCGGCATTTAGCACAGTGCCAAGAACATGGGATGTGCTTAATGAAGACTTGATCAAGGTGATTATTACCTAGAATCCTGGGGAATTCTGGGAATTAGAAAGAAGTTAGCCTTAATGCCACTTCTGTGGTTCAGAAGAATGCTTCAGAGAAGAAAGACAGCATAAAAAAACTGGAGGTGAATTAAGAAATTCTGGTTTACATCAATATCCATATATGGCCAGGATGGTCTAATTCACCTGGCAAGGAGATGGAAGATGTAGTTTCATCAGCTGTTTGGTGCTTACAGTTGACATAGTAGTAGGGAAAAAAGGATGAGATTTCATGGGAAGCCTAGGTTCCCACATAGGAGCGACATTTTGGTTCCGTGGTGTTCCACTGTGTTGTTCCATTTCTCCAGGGAGAGCCAGGCACCTCCTGTGTTCTGGTGTTACATGTGCTTCCCACTTCTTGACTTCTTTCCTTTAATTTCCTGTACCTATAAAACAGAAATTGTAGTGGCTTCCTGTCTCTATTGCAGTGCCATCAGTGGGGATAAAATGACAGCTATAAAGGCACTCAGAGCCTTTTGGGACAAATGGAGGAGCTCTATAAATCCCAAACTTTCATCTCAGCACTTCAAAACATTCATGGTTCTATCAGCAAGAGTATTCCCTCAAACCTGGCTGATCGTTAACTCCTCTGCCCCTTCCTAGTTATTCTTCCTGTCTTGTTTCTCCTCCCCAGTGCTCTAATTTCCCTCCTCTCTGCACTTTCCTAGGCTGGTCCTTGGAGGACAGACAGGCAGTTTGTTGCTCTAGCCTGTAGTGAAGTCTTTGTAGGCTCTGTCAGAGCTCACATCCTGCTGATGTAGCTTTGGAGGGTCACCCCTTTGGTATGAGGGAGAGTTGGAATGAAAGCCACAGGATTATAGCTTTAAAACTGAAAAGGACCTTAGAGGTTATTTAGTCCAATCTCATTATTTTACATATTTAGAAACTGAGGCCCAGTGAAGTCAAGGGACTTGTCTGAGGTCACACAGGTGGGATGCGGCAGAGCCAAGATTTGAACCCAGGTCTTATGACATTGCTCAGCTTCCCTTTAGTAGAGGTTCATCTGAATGCATACTAAATAATGACTAGGCCTTATAATGTCCTTGTGAAGAAAGCAATTACCTGGATGTATTGACAATAAGATTCTGTTTATTCAAATTCTACCCTTCTTCCAAGGATCCCCTTATAATGTTATCTTCTCCATGAGTTATTCTGGCTCTTCCTCACTTCTCCTGCAAGTCAGAAATGAACTTTTGCTCCTTAATCTCCCATAGAATCTTCTACTTCTTCTACATACTGATACTGTTTTATATTGGTGTTCTATGTATTCTTGTTTATTCTAGTTGTCCAGTGGTTCCAATTGCTTTTTGTTCCTTGAATCCCTTTCAACACAAAAAGTGTTGTGAACTACCAGGGATATTTAATAGACTACTTATGATATTCTTTCAGAGTTATCTAGTAAACACTTAGAATAATAGTTTATGTTTTCTTGTTGGGACTGTCCTATATTTGTGTGGTTTTTTATTGCTGATTAAATGGTTGCTTCCCAGGTGGCAGGAGACAGAACTTTCTGCTACCTTCAGGTAAAGTTGACCTTGTTGTTGTTTAGTGGTTCAGTTACATCTGAATCTATGTGACATGTAGATTCTACATATCCATGAGGTTTTCTTAGCAAAGATAGCATAGTGGTTTGCCATTTGCTTACACTGCATTCCCAATTTACAGATGAGGTACTGAGGCAAATGGGGTTAAGTGATTTGCCCAGGGTCAAACAGCTAGTAAGTGTCTGAGGTTGGATTTGAACTCAGATCTTCCTGGTGCTTTTTTCCCCTGGACCACCCAGCTGCCACAAAAAGTTAGTCTAGGGTGCCTTTATTTGGCCTTGTCCTGCAGAATGGGATGGCTATACCTGCGGGGACCTCGAGAATTTTCATGGTTTTAATCACAACTAGTGGTTGTGATATTGGAGGAAGGAATACTATTGAGAGTCTGAACTTGTCCCAAGGGCTTTGCATCTCATACATCTTTACCAACGTGGAGCAGGCTAAATTCCCTTTCTCTATGTGGAATCTAGAAAAGAACATTGCAACTGAAATCAGAAGACTGACATAAGTAAGTGATATAATGGCAAGAACTAGAGTGAAATCCTGGCTTGGTCACTAACTAGCTATGTCATCCCAAGAATAAGCAGATGATTTCATCTCTCTGGTCTTCAGTTCCTCCATCTGTAAAAAAATAAAAAAGCAGTTGGATTAGATGATCTCTGAAATCCCTCCAGTTCCAAATCCTTTAATTCTATGACCTAGTTTCAAATTCTACTTTTGTCACTTATTAACTGTATGACAGAGCCTCAGTTTCCTATTCTATAAAATGGGGACAATAATATTTGTAATGCCTACTTCACTAGATTTTCTGGGGAAAATCTCAAAGTGCTATATAAATGGGAGCAGTTTTTATTTTTAATATTTTCATTCTATTGAACTGGAGAGTGAGGCACAGGCAAGAAATGTTCTTTGCTCCAGGTCACCCAGAAAAATCCCTGGCTCTTAATAACAACCCTTATGCACAGTTCTGGGCAGCATAGATTGGCCTCAGTACTATTCCTGAAATCCTGCCAGACCCTTCTTAGGAAGTTTAAATGTAAGCCTATTAAACTACAGTGCTATCAGGGGATATTGTTAAGGACAAAGGAAACTAGGCTGAATTCAGGTAGCTTTAATGGATGAATTTGAGCTGGGTCCAGGAGGAGAGCTTAAAAGAGTTATGAACTGATTCTTTCCCTACCTTCTCTTAAAAAACTATTTAGGAAATTTTTAAGCCTTTGCTGTTCCTTGTTTTGCCAGGTATGTGAGAGCTCTTGGGAAGAACAGATACGTGGTTTTAGCTAAAAGGTCCTAGGATACGGAATTAGCTATTGTAATGATTGCATTTGGACAATTCTCCCTTTTCCCCATCACTACCCTAGGTTTGAGGCATGTTGTGGTGTGGATCAGCATTCATGCAAAAGCATAGCCCATAGCTCTACCAATGTATTTTTTTCTTCCTTCCTTCCTTCCTTCCTTCCTTCCTTCCTTCCTTCCTT
>CM053599.1:111581593-111611546 GCA_028646575.1 Pseudocheirus occidentalis | reverse complement strand
ACATACATTTATATTCCCTTCAACTATCCTCATACCGAGAAAAGTTTAATGAGTTACAATGATCATTTTTCCATGTAGGCATGTAAATAGTTCAACTTTTATAATTTCCTTATGATTTCTTTTCCCTGTTTACCTTCTCATGCTTTTCTTGCTTCTTCTATTTGAGTGTCAAATTTTCTATTCAACTCTGTTTTTTTCATCAGGAATGCTTGAAAGTCTTCTATTTCATTGAATGACCATATTTTCGCCTGAAACATTATACTCAGTTTTGCTGGATAGGTGAATCTTGGTTTTAATCCTAGCTCCTTTGACCTCCAGAATATCATATTCCAAGTCCTTCGATCCCTTAATATAGAAGCTGCTAGATCCTGTGTTATCCTGATTGTGTTTCCACAATATTAAAATTGTTTCTTCTTGACTGCTTGTAATATTTTCTCCCTGATCTGGGGGCTCCAGAACCTGGCTATAACATTCCTGGGAGTTTTCTTTTGGGGATCTTTTTCAAGAGGTGATCAGTGAATTCTTTGGAGTTCTATTTTGCCCTCTGGTTCTAAAATATCAGGGTCATTTTCCTTGAGAATTTCTTGAAGGATGATTTCTAGGTTCTTTTTTTTGATCATGGCTTTCAGGCAGCCCAATAATTTTTAAATGATCCCTCCTGGATCTATTTTCCAGGCCAGTGGTTTTTCCAGTGATCTATTTCACATTGTCTTCTATTTTTCCATTTGTTTGGATCTGTTTAATAGTATCTTGATTTCTCATAGTCACTAGATTCCATTTGCTCCAATCTAATTCTGAAGGAGTTATTCTCTTCTGAAAGCTTTTGAAATCCTTTTTCCATCTGGCAAATTTGGCTTTTTAAGACGTTCTTCTCCTCATTGGCTTTTTGGACCTCTTTTGCCATTTGAGCTAATATATTTTTTTTAAGGTGTTATTCTGTTCAGTCAGGTTGTTGACTCTCTTTTCATGATTTTCTCGCATCATTCTCATCTCCCCAATTTTTCCTTCATTTCTCTTATTTGATTTTCAAAATCCTTCTTGATCTCTTCCTTGGCACGTAACCAATTCATATTTTTCTTGGAAGCTTTTGGTGCAGGATTTCTGACTGTGTTGTCAGAACTCCCATTCCATGCTTTGATCCTTTTTGTCCCTCAAGAATGAACCTAAAGTTGGATGGTTGTGCTTGCTTTGCTTCCTTTGCTTGCTCACGTTGCCACTCAATTACTTGACTTTTGAGCTTTTTGCCACAGTAGAACTCTGCTTCCAGAGAGGAGAGCTTTGTCCCAAATCGCTAGGGTTTTTGCAGCTGCCAGAGCTATTAGGAGGGTGTCACCCCCACAAACTGCTCACTGGTCACACAGCTCAGGACCACCACCCAACAATGCGATCTAGATCCAGGCAGGTTAAAGCAAGAGAGATTGCCCTCTGAATGTTCACTTCCCCCTGCCCCCTAGGCTCTGAAGCAGCAATGTAGAGGTGGCTGCAGGGCTGCCGCACCTCTGTCACTTCTAGCTCCAGGGTCAGAGACCAGACCTGCTCCTCTGTCTGCCCCCAGATTCAGTAGAGTTCTACACAGACCTCTCACTTTCTCTTTGGCATTTATGGGTTAATAATTCTGGAAACTTCCACTGCTGCTGGTGATCCGCTCTCCTGAAGTCTACTGCAGCCACTGGTCAGGCCCACCCTGCGGCTAAAATCCTGGGCTCACACAAGGCTGGGTTCGGCTCCCAGTGTGCTGTGATGAGCCCTTCTGTCCACCTGCTGCACTGCCTTCAGCAGGAGATTTGTTTCTCTCTGTCACTTTATGGGTTCTGTTATTCTAAAATTTGTTTAGAGTTATATTTTTATAGGCATTTGAGGTAGTTAGGAGGGGAGCCATGGAGTTTTACTGATTATACACTGCAATCTTGGCTCTGTCCCCCTTGATTCAACTTCCAATCTTATAGAAGACACATAAAGAAGGCCCAGAGCAGTGACTAGTACAGTGTTAAACTGATAGTGGTAAGGGCAGGACTAGAACCCAGATCTGCTGACTGCTAGTTTTGTGATCTTTCCACTGTACAAGTCTTTTATCAAGACTTCCAATTTATGTATAGAATGAAATGAAAAAAAAGTATATATGAAGCACTAAGTAGCAAATCTGATCAGCTGTTGGGGCAAAATCATTACTAACTAAGCATGTGTTTTCAAGAAAGGGGTTTTTATCATTTCTTCCCACTCTTTGAGGAAGAGTGACATCTTCCCTGTACTATCCTTGGTCTGCAGGTGGTGCCTTTGGCACACCTTTGACTAAAAGGAGGAATTGGGGATCCTTTGAGATCATTTTGAGCCCCTCAAGACCTGAGAAAGGCCTAAAACTTGAATTGGCCAATCAAGAGAAAGATATTTCTGGCCTACTTTGAACTTGCTACAATAATGCCTTGCATGCTCTGGCATAACAGATGTGTTTTGCTTTACTCTTTGAGTGAACCCAAGTTCTTCTGCTGGATTTTGCTAACTGGGAACATTCTTCTGACAAGGACTAGGCCCACTGGACAATTCCCTTATCTTATTTTAAGACTCCTTTGTTGGTCACTACCTTGATTAATGGCATCTTTCTTTCCTGATGTTATGTTTTGTTATATTATGTCATGTTAATGATAGAAAAAACACTGACATCCTGGAACTATAATTTCAAGGGATACTTTGACACTTCTCCCTATCTTGTTATTTATGATCTGTCCTGTTAAGAAGTGACTTTCTCATATTATGGTTAACACATATGGAGTCTATAATTTTGACACAGGCATCCTGAAGAAGGAAGGGAGGGAAGGGGTGAGAGGGAATTGCCATGAGGATATAAGGTCCCTTTTGTCTATCTGTCCTTGGGTTCCTTTTTACAATGAACTCCCATGCATATCTCTCTGTGCATGATTTGCCAGGTTTGAGAGAAACAAACATGTACATGCAGCCTAAAAAAAAGTATTTTATTTCTGGAAACCTCTGTAGTCCTCATCAGATAGCATCACACTTAGCAAATTAATTTATAAGAGAGAGGAAAAAGCAGACACTCCTCTTTAGGAATTAGAATAGCATTTCCATAAGCAGGTGTTTTCACACAGATTTGTTCATTTGCTGCCAGACAAATGAGTGAATAGCTGATAATCACATAACTATAAACCTAGACATTTATTCAGGTTATTAAGTGGTGATGTAGTCCAGTCAAGAAGGTACCACAGAATCTCCACTCATCCCAGACTGAAAAGGTACTGTGCTGCTAGGTTTTAGAGGGCCTTGAGTGCTAGACTAAGGAGTTTTTACTTAGTATCTAGTCAATTGGGAGCTCTTGAAGACTCTGAGCAGAGATGATGAGCTCTTCTGGGTCATGTGTCTCATTTTCCACAATGTCTAAAGTAGGGTTTTATACATAGGGGCTTCATATGTCTTAAAAATGTATATCTCAAGAAAATCTCTTCTTTTTGCCTTCATTTTCTGGTCTGTAAACGTTTGGGGTGTAGGAAGGGAAGAGGGAGGGAGGAGGAGAGACATCAGTACTAAGCTGTCTCTACCCCTGAGGACTGAATGAGTATCTAGTAATCATTTTGACAGTTGAAGAATTATTATTTGTAACTTGTATATCTCTGTTCCAATAGCAAATGCTACAACTTTTCATCCTACATGAAAGTATCACAGAATTTAGAGTAGGGAATTTTTTAGAGGTTATTTGACTTTCATATCTGGTGTCTTTCTAAAGAAGCATGCCATACTCTGTATGGTATGCACAAAGTATGTAGAAGTACAGGAATTTTTGATAGTAGAAAAAGGTTATAGGGATGTCATGTTATTTCATGGCTATAGTTTTTTGAGGACAGAGATAGTTGGGGGAGAGGAGGGCACATGACAAGGTGCTCCTTTATGTTAATCAAGAGAGGTCAGATTAGTTTAGGAGATATTAGGCATAAACACATTCATGGAGAAATGGAATGGGACAGAAATGAAAGGATCTTGTTACCAAAATAAAAGTGATGATTGTTGATTTTTAGAAGCATGAATTCCATGTTAATTCACTAGTTACTTTGATCAGTTTTTTAAAAATGAAATAGAACTGGTTTTAATTTGGGAATGCTTTTTGCTAGATTGTAGAACATATGAGAAGATTTTTGAGCAGGTGAAATGGCATGGTCGGACCTGTGCTTTGGAAAAATTATTCTGTATGCTGTGAAAAGAAGACTAAAGAGAAGAATTATTGGGATGTAGGCAGACCAACATGGAAGTTACTGTAATAGTTCAAGTAGATGGTGAAGATGCCTTGAACAAGGGTGTTGACAGTGTGGGTGGAGAGGAAATGATGGAAGAAGAATTGGGAAGATTTGGCACCTGATTGGATATAAGAGGAGAGGGACTATGACCACTTGGGAGGATGGTACTTATGCTCTCAGCATAAATGCTTGGCAGGGGCATGATTTGGTGTAAGATAATCAACCCTTCCCTTTGATGGTCCAAGGAAGATGTTGAGTTTGAGATGCCTATGGGAGATCCCAGTGATGTCAAGCAAGTAGATGATGAAGAGAGACTTGACTTCAGGAGAAAGATTAAGGTTACAAATCTATCTACTAAATACCTCTCTGTTTCTTGTTCTCTTTATCTCTGACTTTGTCTGCCTCTGTCTTTGTGTCTACCTGTCTTTGTCTTTCACTCTCTCTTAGTTATCAGCATAGAAATGATAACAAACCATGGGAGCTGAACAGGCCACCCAGAGCAAGATCATAGAGGGAAAAGGTACAAGATAGAACTCTGTAGAACACTAATATTAAGGGAGAAGGAGATGTCTGATGGTCCAACAAAGGTGACTGGAAAAAAGAGTGGTCAGATGGGTAGTATAGCTATCAGAGAACAGTATTGTAGAAGCCATAGAAAAAAGAGAACAGGGATAGGGTGATATTTGGCAGTGTTAATTAATTATAGAGAGGTCCAGGAGAATAAAGACAAAGAAACAGCTATTAGATGTAGGTGTGGAAGAGCCTGTATTTGAGTCAGAAGATTGTGGTTGGATTCCATGCTTGATCTGTCACTGTGTGATTTGATGAAGATATAGCTTATACTAGATGTGTACAATGTCTCTTTGATCCTTTGATTTATTTCTGAAACCCCTTTCTGTTCCAGCCTTCCTTGATGTTGTGTTTGAGAGTTGGAGGTGGAGTTCCAACTCTGACATCTACTAGCTGGGTGGCCATGTAACCACTGTCAGATTGTTACCAGTACTTCTGTTTCCCCTGTCAAATTTAATTCAGCCAGCTATACATTAAGGACCTACTAAATGCATATACAAAGATAAAACAATGCAGCCCATGCCCTCAAGGAACTTTATTCTTTCATGAGGAGAATTGATGCAGCATATATCCAAATAGGTAAAAACAAAATAAATTTAAGGAGGGAGAATACTGCGTGTGTGGGGAGGATCAGAATTAGGCCTCAAAGGAAGCTATTCAAATTTCTAAGTTGGAAAACCAACATGGTAACAATCAGTGTCGATATGAAAGTTATTAAGTTTGAGGGCTTGAGTTAAAGTTGACTCTGAACTAGATACTGAAGAGGAAGAATGATCTGGAGACTTGTCAATAATAGCACTCTTCCTATTTGGATATTTGATAGATAGAGTGTTGGGTCCTGTAAGCAGGAAGACTCATCTTTTTGAGTTCAAATCTGACCTCAGACACTTACTAGCTTTGTGACTCTGGGCAAGTCACTTAACTCTCTTTGTCTCAGTTCCTCATCTGTAATGTGAGCTGGAGAAAGAAATGGCAAATGACTCCAGGATCTCTGCTAAGAAGACTATAACTGTGGTCATGAAGGGTTGGACATGACTGAAATGACTGACCAACAGTGATGACAATAACAACAGGAAACAGGAACAAATATCTATATGGAGGGATAGAATTAGATGGTGAGAACTTTAAAGGAGGAGAATCCTTAAGTGATGGTGGTAGAGAGTGAGCAGATTGAGAAGAACAAAACTGAAGAAGAAGGGGAGTTTATCATCCCCCAGCTCCATGCTTTTGCACCAATCTTCCCACATTCCTGGAATGACCTTCTTCTTGACCTCAGTCTCGTAGAGACATTCTCTTCAAGACATAGCTCAAGTACTACCTTCTACATGAAGCCTTTCCTGATTCCCTCTCTTCCAACCCTGCCAATTGCTCATCCCCTCTCTTCCTGATTATCTCATAGTTAACTACTTTCTCTTAGTTTGTATTTATTCACTATATATGCTTGTCTTCCCCATTTGAATATAAGCTCATTGTGAGCAGGTGTTTCATTCTTTGCATTTGTATCCCCTAGCCCACCACACATATTGTAGATGCTTAATAAACGCTTCCTGCTTGTTCAATTAACTAACTGAAAGGCAGGGTTTTAACAAGAGAATTGTCAGGGATGAGGAGAAGAGGGTGAGTGCTGGGGAGAGGATATGACTAAATTATATAGGGATCAAAGTTCACAACAAAAAGCAAGGGAAAAGTCATTTTACTTGGGCAGTGGCAGAGAGTAGGCAGGGCATGGCTAACCTTAAGGCAGGGGCTTATATTGAAGTTAGAGAAGATTGCCGACTCACTTGACCCCAAAGTTCTCACCCAGATGCTGCTGTGAAGATGGTTTTGTTGACCAAATTGAGGCTCATGTGTGGACTGGAGAATCCCAGGGTGAAGGAGATTTCTGCTAATGGTATCTGCCAGGTTTAACTATCTCCCCTGAGGATAGAGATAAAAACCTGTCGTTCTTTCCCTGCCTCATTTTTGTTCTGAGGAAAAATTTCAATCTGTATACTTAGAGCATCATAAATTTAGAAGTGGAAGGGGACCTTCAAGGCTAGCAAGTCTAACCCCTTTCACTTTACAGAAGAGGAAATGGAGGCACACAGAGAAGTTAAGTGATTTGCCCATATTTTATCCCCAGACTAGTTTCTAGGTCCGTTTCTCATAGTATGATCAGGGAAACTAGAGGAGCAGGAATTATTATTGGTTTCTTTCCCTTTCCTACTTTAGAACAGATGTAAAGGAGTAGCGATTAATTCAAAGCCACTTTGGAAAATAAGGTTGAAATCTCATGCCAAGATGAGGGTAGCTCTTCCATTGTTTTGGGGGGGGGAGAAAACATGTATGACTCAGAATAACTTGTGCTGTGATGTGAACAGCATCATAGATGTGTCAGAAAAGTGCTATTAAAGGATGGAGTACTTTTAACGTTTCTTGTTGTTTACGTCTTCTTGGTGAGGTAAACACAGATCTACCTTTCCCAAGTACTTTTAGGTACATGAGTTTAGTCCTCCTGATGATTGAACAGCTCTGATATTTCATGCATGCCTGGGGTAGAGAGAATTCCACTAGACTAGGGGTCTTGTGTTCCAACGTCGTTTCCAGTTTTCCCATTCTGTGTGAAATGTTCTAAGGTCTCTTCCCACTCAGAGGTGCTGTGGTGCCTGCCAGTGCTAACATTCTGTGATGGCTTAAAGTTGGATGTCTGAATTTGAAGTGCTTACCTACCTTTAACAAAAGATGCTCTAACTGTATTCATGGTTTTTGTTACTTCAGTTTTCTGTTACTTAATTCTGTCCCTCTTCCTCCCCCTCCTCACCCCAGTAACCTTAGGGGCAGTTGCTCTGTCAGACATCTGTCCTCTCCTGGTGAGGCTTTTAAAGTTAAATAAGAATCATACAAAGTCAAAAGCAGTAGTGAGTTGTGGTTAAGAGAGAGGAAGTTCAGTATTCAGGCAGTTTTCTTTAGAAGAGAGAGAGAAAAAGAGGAAGCTGCCACTTTCACTTTCTATCTAGTCAGTGTTTGGGATAGAAACTGAATTGGAAAGACCATGCTTGGGCAGTCTGCAGCTAAGCCTTGACACTTTGGCATTAGGAATCTCATTTCCCCATGGGGACAAGGATGGGGGACAGAAGGGTGGGAAGAACAGCTGGAATTTGTTGATTAGGGCAACACTGCCTGAATCCATGGGAAAGAAGCACGACAATTTTTTCAGTGTTGTTTCTTACTCAGCTTAGGTACAGACAACTTTCCTCTGATTCACTGACCTTCCTGACACTATAGCCTCATTGGTTATGGAATGTTTGAGCTGGATGAGGCTTTGAACTGAATGTTAGAACTGCTGCAAATAGAAGGTTGGAAGTGGAGAGGACCTTAGAGTTGTCTAGGCCAAAGCCTGCCCGCCTTCCTTGCTTCCTTCCTTGCTTCCTTCCTTGCTTCCTTGCTTCCTTCCTTCCTTCCTTCCTTCCTTCCTTCCTTCCTTCCTTCCTTCCTTCCTCTTCTTTCTTTGTTTCTTGTTTGTTTGTTTGTTTCTCTCTGTCTCTGTCTGTCTCTGTCTGTCTCTGTCTGTCTCTGTCTCTGTCTCTGTCTCTCTTCTGGCCATGAAGATACAAAGAAAAAAATCATTCCCAATTTCAAGGAACTTATATTTTGTAGAGCAAAACAACATATAGATAGAAAATATATACAAATTTAAATACAAGGTAGTTTTTCAGGGAGTGTTCTAGGAGGTAGGGAGATCAGAAAAGGTCTTTTTTGGAGACAGTATTTGAGATGAGCTTTGAAAGAAACTGGGAGTTTGGAGGGAGGACAGAGAGCATTTCAGATGTGGAAATGATGGAAAGTATGGATTCAGAAAAATACATGAAGACTTATGGAAACTGATGCTGAGTGAAGAGGGTAGAACCAGAAGACCATGGATGAAGCATGCCTCCCACTTCCTGACAGAAGAGAGCACTTGAGATATGGAATGAGATAGATATTTTCTGACATGACCAATATGTGGACTTATTTTGTTTGACTATTTTTATTTGTTGGAAGGGAAGTTTAAAAAAAATGGGAGGACCATTAGAAAGGAGTTAGTGTCAGAAAAGAAAGCAATTGAGGCATTTAAAAACATACTGAAGAGGACCAAAGGGATTTGACTGAGATATACCCACATGTCAACTTTAAAACTAACATCTTAAAATGTTATTTTTTTTAAAAAAACCAAGCTTTTTGTAACAGAGATTAAAGGTTTCATTAAAGTCCTCTTTGTGTTCCTGGATTTAAGGATGTTCATGTTAATTTGTGTTTGTCAAGTATGAACAGAATAACAAAAAATAAAAACTATTTAAAAAACAAGTTCAGGTGAGAGTTGATGAGGGCTTGAACTTGGAGGTGGCTATTTGAATAGGGAACTTGGTGATGTGGAAATGGAGTTGACAAAACTTGGCAACTGATTGGATAGGTTAGAGGGAGGGTTAGAGGATAGGTTAGAGGGAGAGTGAAAGGGTGAGGATGGCTCTGAGGTTGCCAGTGTGGGTAACTGGAAGGATGATGGTACCTTGTAAAGAAATAGGGAAATTCAGCATGGCAGTCAGTCAATAAGCATTTATTAAGTGCCTACTGCTATGTTCCAAGCAGTGTACTAAGCACTGGGAGTGGGTTTTAGGGAAAAGATAATGAGTCATTTTGGACGTGGTGAATTTGGGATGCCTATGGGCCATTGATTTTGACCATCCAGTAGACAGAAGCTTTAGTTGAGGCTTTGCTTCCGGTAGTATTCTTGCAGGTTCAGGCCAGTTCAGTGTCATCCTGTCTTCCTTATTTTGGAGTCTGTTCTCCATTGCCACTGACATCTGCAGCTTTTTCTAGGCTGCCTGTGTTATAACAACTCCCACAGTCCCCAGATTGGTCCAGGATCTTCCCCTCCTCCTCAGCAAGTCCATTCCCACTTGGCCATTCAATCTGGAAGCCCTTTCTTGTTCCTCCTATTGTACTTGGGAAAAGACCACTATGCTCCTTTCAGAACTGTCTGCTGCAAATGAATTACCAACATTAAAAGGCAATTGTTAATTAACAATGGGAAGAAGATGTCAGCCTCTTAGGGCAGACAATGAGATAATACCACTGAGGTTCATAATTTCCTTTTTACTAAGTAACAGTGCAGGGAAAACTACTGGGGGAAGGCCAATGTTGACTCTTTAAAGTGAATATTATTGATTTTTTCATTCACATAGATGAGTTTCAGATAGTTCTAAGGACACTGGTGTCCTAAAACCTCTAGTTTCTGCCCTCTAATCCATCCATCCATCCATCCATCCATCCATCCATCCATCCACCAACCAAAATAAAACAAAACAAAAACCTTGTAGTTAGATTAATTTGATTTACTCACAAATATTATCATGTTACTCTGTTCAAAACACCTCAGTGGTTCTCTTTTGCCTGCAAAAGTAGGTCCTGATTTCTCAATCAGGCATTCAAGGCCATCAGCAGTCTAGAGCCATCCTAAATTTCCAGGCTTTTTGCTTATCCCCTTCATCTAGTCCATGTTTCAATTGAATTGTACAACTTGTTTGTCCTAAACACATACATCTTGTTTTCCTTTCCTTGAGCCTCTGCTCACACTATCCCTTATATCTGGAAGATAGCATCTCTTACCCATGCACATTTTTATCCCTTGAGTTCTACAGCACATGGAATTCACAAGTGTCTTGAGAATTGCAAACGAATATCATACAAAGGGCAATGGATAGGATCATGACAAGTGTGAGTAGATTACTACATATAGCTAAGAAAGAAAGAATAGGAATAAACGATGTCCTCATCAAAGAAATGTATAATTGGAAGAGGAGAGGCTAGTGATACATTTGACACATAGAATGTTCCGTTGGTATCCTCACGTACAGAACAATTGAGGAAGCCTTCAAACATGTTTTTTTCTGAACTTAGTTAATATGATATATCGACAAGCTAATAATCAATGCATAGAAACATATTAGCTTTAACATATACATACCATATGCTGGATGTGATGATTCCTTGAGAGCAGAAATTTTGTTTTTGCCTTTCTTTGCTTCCTCAGTGCTTATCACAGTGCTCAGATCATATTAGGTGCCTAATAAATGCTTGTGCCTGACACAGGATGGGTAGGCAAAGATGGGCCATGATTCGTATCTTTGCAAGAAACATTCAAATCTGAATCCATGGATTCATTTGAGTATTTGAGAGTTCTCTCTCTTCCTTTAAAGATTCAGATGAAATATGATGTCCTTCTTGAAGCCTTTTCTGACCCTCCCTGTCCCATCAGTGCTCACCGCAGCATTTGTACATAGTTGTTGCTTAATAGATATTTGTTTGAGTTGACTGGGCTAAGGAGTGGATGTGGGGAAGAGATGGTAGTTGTATGTGAAAGGGAGAAGAAGATGTATGGGCAAATGGACTTTCTCTGCATTTGTGTTTTCTCCTGTCTACCCTACTTTTGGATGAAAATAAAAACTGAGGTAAGGTTTTGAGCCAGGCTAAAGTCTACTGTTGATCTCTCTTTTCTGAATCCTCTTATGTTGAAGTGATATATTTATTCTTTTTAAAAAAATTTATTGACTTGTTTATTTACTTTTAGTTTACAAGATTCATTTACAGAATCACTTGAGTTTCAGATTTTCTCCCCTCCCTTCTTCCCGCCCCCCCCCCCCATGTTGGCATGCAATCATGTATGGGATCTGCAAACACTTTCACATTGTCCAGTAGTCTGGTTGTATAGAAGCGTTGTAACCAATGGAGCGAATAATGGGAAAAGAAAAAAAAAGAAACAAAACTAAACATGGAAAAGAACAATATCATGTGTTGCTTCAGTCTCCTTTTAAACTCTGCTCTTTCTAGATCTTTCTCTGAGTGTAGGTATCGCCTTCCATTTTGAGACTTGTAGAGTTGTCTTTTAACTGTGTGTTGCTGAGAAGAGTCCAGTTTATCAAGGTTGGTTGTCACACATATGATGTATCTGTGACTGTGTACAAATTTTTCCTGGTTCTGCTCTTCTCACTCAGCATCAATTTGTATAAGCCTCTCCAGGTAATTATAAAGTTCATCTCCTTCCCATTTCTTATAGCACCATATATTCTTAAAAGCCATACAATCTAGCCCAAGTGAGCTTTCTATTATAAAGTGTGAAAAGAACCCAAAGACTGACATATCTAATCTTTTCTTCCTCTTTGCTTCCTCTCCCCCACCTCCCTTTAGACCATTAGTTCTTAACCTGGGATATATTCTTACAATTTCTTTTTTTAAAATGATTCTATTTTAAGATAATTAATTTCCTTTGTCATCCTGTATATGTTACTTGTGCATTTAAAAATGAATCAGAAAAGGGGTTCATAAGAATCACTAGACTGTCACAGGAGTTCATGACACTAAGGATACAATTCTGAGTAGAGATCAATAAACTTCAGCAGACTGCCAAGGGAGTCTGTGACACCAAAAATGTGAAGAACTCTAGTTTTAGACAATACACCCAATCAGGATTGCTGGCAGTGGTGGGGAGGGAGCAGGGCAGGATTTACTAGTCACAGCACTTGGCTTAATGAAGTTGGGTGTTTTTTTGTTTGGGAGAAAAAGGAGGCTATTGGTCCTTTGATGACTGTATTTAAATATATGAAGGATTTTATTGAGCCAGATGAGGATTAGTTGCTTTTCCATTATTTGTCCACAGAGGACAGAATATGAACTTGAAAGACTAAAGTAATATGATGTTTATAAAGACTTTCCTTAAAATGCCCCCGTAAGATAGGTAATACAAAGATTCACCTCAGTTCTCAAATATTAAATGTCTGCTGTGTGCAGAGCACTGTGACAGTGTAGATGATAGAGGTGGGTAGGGAAGATAAACAATTTAGACAAGACAACGTTCAAATCCCACCTCTGACAATTATTATATGACTTTGGCCTCAGATCCCACATCTGTGAAATGAGAAGGTTGGACTAGACCTCCACAGATTTATGATCCTATGAAATGTCCGCAGTCTAGTTGGCCAATGGGGCACATAGAAAGATGTTACATATCAAGATTCTTACACAACCAAGGTGGAACTAAAATACTCTTTCCTTATTGACTGGGAGCTCAAGAAAGGCTCCCTAGATAAGGGTGCATTAGAGTTAGGCTTTCAAGGCTTTATAGAGGCAGTTGTTTGTCCTTTGTTCTCAAAGAGGACTAATGACATCAGGAAGGTGATGCCATGGCTTGTAAGTGAATTTGGATTTAAGTGAGGAAGGGTTGTGAAAAGTCACCAGCCTCACTTTCTCTTCTGGAGCTATCTGGGTCCAGTGACATGATATGGATCAGAATGCCTGGAGATAGCCCAAGATGCCTTATAAAAGCATAATGCTACATGGAAAGAATGTTGGATTTAGGGTATCACAGAGTGACAGCATTTGAGAGTTGAAAGAATGTTCAGTGGCCATCTAATTCAACTCATAAATCAAAGGAATATCTACTCTAACATAGTCACAAGCAGTCACTCGGCCTCTGCATGAAAAGCTCTAAGGATGGATGGGGAAATCTACCATTTCTTAGAGGCAACTCACTTCACTTTTGGATGGCTGAGGGTTAGCAAGTGTTTCCTGACATCAAGCCTAAATTTGACTCTGCCACTTGTAACACACTGCTGCTGGTACCCTATGATCAAACAGAACAAGCCTAATCACTCTTCCACGTGACAACCCTTCAAATACTTTAAAATAGCTACCATTTCTTCTCCAGGTTAAACATTCCCAGTTCCTTCAATAGATCCTTATAGGTCATAGCCTCAGAGGCCCCATTCCCCATCTTCCTGCTTGTCTCCTGCTTATGAATGTCCTCTTTAAACTATTGCCCCCAGAACTGAATACAGTCTTCTAGAGGAGGTCTGATGAGGTCAGAATACAGTGGAATTCTTACCTCTCTATTCCTGGAAGCTACGTCCCTCTTAATGCAGCCTAAGATGGCATTAGCTTTTTTGGCTGCTGCAACACACTGCTGACTCATACTGAGTTTGTGATCTATGAAAACCCCAAGATCCATGCATCCCCCACTTTGTGAAGTTGATGATTTGTAACAAAGTGAAAAGTGTTACATTTATTCCTACTGAATTTCATCTTATTAAATTCAGCCCAAAGCTCCAGTCTGTCAAGACCCTTTTGGATCTTAACTTTGGCATCCATTGAGTTAACTATCTCTCCCAACTTTGAGTCCTTGGCAAATTTGATGAACATACCATGTATAACTTTATTCAAGTCATTAGTAAAGATGTTGTCAAGTACAACCCCCTGGAGTATTCTACTGAAGACCTTCTTGTGCTCTGCATGGAACCATTGACAACTACTCTCTAGTTTGACCTTTCCAACCAGTATTGAATCCAGCTTTTTGTGTTATTGTATAATCCATATCTTCTCCAAAAGAATAATATGAGATGCTTTTATCAAAAGATTTGCTAAAATCTGTTCACATATCTATCCATAGCATTTGCTGAAATGCCATCCACATCACCACTCTCATCTACTACTTTAGTAAGCTTGTCAAAAACAGAATAAAATAAGCGACTTTTTGATAAAGCCAGGGTGATTTGTATCCAAAGCTGCTTTGTTAAGATATTTGTCATCTATCTTTTAATTTTTTACTGACATCAGTACTAGAATACCAATTCTATAATTTTCTGACAAATTGAAGTCAAGACAAAAGGCCTTCAGTTTTCAGATTCTGACCTTTGCTTGAGTTCTATTTCACTGCTTACTACCTATGACCTTGGACAAGTCAAAATGACCTCACCTTTAAAAGCCTCTGTTTCCTTATCTGCAAAATTAGAATATGGGACTAGATCAGCACTTCTTAAATGGTGGGTTGTGACCCCATGGGGTTGCGAAAAATTTGGCAACAGTAAAAGGTTTCTGTATATACAATAACCAAAAACAAGTTAAAAATCAGATGGGTAATGAATCTGTGGTGTTTCTGGCAGCACTTGCCCGTGTTACATCATGCAACTTCACTGCAGCCTTGGTTCTGAACACATATGTGTACTTTATACTGTATATACAGTCACACCCATGCAGCACTTGATGAATGCTGCCAAAATGCAAAAAGAGATTGTGAGTGGAAAAAGTTTAAGAAGCCCCAGACTAGATGACCTCTAAAGCTCTTACGACTCTAAATCTGTAAGACTAAGATGGTGAGCAAGGGCCTTTTAGTGTAGGGAATTGTTTAGGTAAAAGATATGGAGATGGAATGTACGGAGTCTTTTCAGGGACCAGAATCTAGTTTGCTTGGAATGTTGAATACATGGAGGGCAATAGTATGTAGCAATTCAAGAAAGGTAATATAATCATTTCATAAATGAGAAGACTGAAGCCCAAAGAGATCTTGATCCCAACATCCCTTCACTCCAAGGCTAGAGCTATTTTTATGATAACATGTTGCATTGATGAAATAATATTTGTAAAGCAATTAGCACAATGTCTGGCACATAGGCACATAATAAATGCTTTCCCCCTTCCACTTCTCCCTTTTGACAATTACCAAGATACCCTGGTTGCTTACTGGTGGTATTGAAAGTGGCTACAATAAGCACTGACAATCTAAGCAGTCTTAGAATAGGTTAAATTGCCTCAAGATACAGAGATGTGATTATTCTCCAACCTTTTATTATTACTCAAAGATAATTGAGTTAGATATCTCAAGAGTAAAGCCTGTTTAATTATTCATATCTTTTTCCAGCAATTGGTGACAAGCCTTTCTTTTGGGAGACCATAGTAGAAGGTAGATGAATCTTCCAGCTATTCACAGAGGGGCTTCCTGCCTTTAGATAGAATGTCATCCAGAGAGCTAGCGTCCCCTCTCCAAGGAGCACAACTGCTCTTTAAACAACTGCTTTTCAAACTGAGGGATTTGTTTCCAGAATTTTTTCCCTCTGAATCCAAGCTGCAAATTCCCTTTAGTTCCCTAGCCCTTAATTTATGTTTCCTAACCTTATTCTATCAAGTAACAGCTGCCAAAAGTAGCATTTTGCCCAGATATGGTCATAGCTTCAAAGAATGTGAGCTCCTGATACCTATAACCCTACAGATCAGCTATATATTGGTCTCCTTATTTGACAGATGAAGAAACTGAAGCTCAAGGACGGGCAATGATTTTCAAAGGATTACACTGTGGCAGAACAGGAACAAGAATGTAGTTCTTGTGGTTCCTAATGTAGCTTTCTTTTCACTATTGTGTCAGGAAGATGTTGAGAGGAAAAACTAGTGAGGTTATAGAATGGGGGCAATTTCCTTTAAAAATGACCCTTCTTTGCTGTATTTGTATGATATCCTTTTTGGGGGTGGTGGTGGTAGGAGAGATAGCTTTGATTTCATGGTAGAGATATTCCATTTTGCAAAGCAATTCATGATAGAGCTATTCCATTTGCAAGGTTGATAGAGAGCAGGTGGCTTTGTTCCCAGTTTACAAATTAGAAAACTGAGAAACCGTCTAGGCACACAAGTGGTAAATTATATTAAAACATCACATTTATATAGTGTTTTAAAGGTATACCAAGCACTTCCCTCATAACGACCTTGTGAAGTGGGTAGTGCAATTATTGTCTCCCACATATTACAGATAAATAAATTGAGTCTTTAAGAGGTTCAATTACTTGCCCAGAGTCAGAGAATCACAAAATCTCAGAGTTGGAGGGGAACTCAGAGACCATTTAATCTAATTCGTACCTGAGTGTGAATCTCCGCTACAACTTACTTGAGAAGGTGCCGTCCAACCTTTGCTTAAAGACCTCCCAAGAGGGGAAACCCATTGTCTCCAGAGGTGGCACATTCCTCTTTTGGACAGTTCTCATTGCTAGGAAGCTTTTCTTTGTATCAAGCCAAGTTTGCTGAGACTTCTTTCAGTTTCTGTGACATTCTTGCCCTCAAGCATTCTTCTATTGTGCTGACCCCTTCCTGCCATTGGTGAGTTTCTCTAAGTGCCTCTTTTGGTTGTGGAGTCGGTCTGGCCAACCTTCATTCCCTGGTTCCTTTCTGTCCCCCGCCTTCCCCCTCTATCGACCTTCCCCAAAATTCTGACCATGGAATTCAAGACCATGTCCCAGAGCAAGTACCTTCTCTTCACCTCTACTTTTCAGCACCTCTTCATATGTTAACTTTACCCGTTAAATCGGGAACTGTTTTTTTGCTTGTATTTCCATCTCCAGCACTTAGTACAGGTTCTGACACATAGTAAGTACTTAATAAATTCTTGTTCCTTTGGAACTTCCTCCTTTTGCTCCTAGCCTGCCCTTTGGGGCCAGTTAGAAAAAGTATAGCCCTTCCCATTCACATGACAGTACTTCAGATACTGGGAGACAACTCTCATTTCCCAATCAGACTTCTTTTCAGGTTAAACATCCCTGATTTCTTCAACTAGTCCTCATGTCAATGTTCTTTCTAAAGTGTGGCACCTAGAATTTGTCACATTCCAGATATGGTCTGATTTGATCAAAGTACAATGGGTCTATCACCTCTTTAGTTTGGGACTCAGGGCCCTTTGTATTTAGCCTATAGTTGCATTAGCTTCTGTGACTACCACATTATCCAGGAAGCTAGGTAGTGCCCCAGATAAAGCCTATGCCTGAGGTCAGGAAGATCTGAATTCAAATTCTGCCTCAGACTCTTACAGTTACCCTGGACAAGACATTTAACTCCTGTCTGCCTCAGTTTCCTCAGTTGTATGATGAGAATAATAATAGCACCTATCTCCCTGGGTTGTTGTGTGATACAAATGAAGCATTTGTAAAGTGAGTCCCTGAGATGTTTGTAAAACACTTAGCACTGAGTCTGGTACGTTGTAAATGTTTAATAAATGCCTGTTGACTAACTGACTTTAAAGGAACAAAGATTTAAACTCCTGTGCTCTTAAGCCATGGGAAAACTATTTGCATTATATTTTCATATTACTTAATATTTTCTTTTCTTCTCTTTTTCCCTCTCTCTGCCCACAGTTAGGGAGCTTATAAGTTGCCTTTATCTGGAAGGATATCTTAATATGAGACCTATTTTCAGAAGTGACCAATATGTAGATTTGTTTTGCTTGTCTTTATTATGAAGTGGGGTTCTGAAAAAAATTGGGGGAATAGGAGTAGTTATAGAGATACAGCAAAAAGAAAAGAAACAACGAATTAAAAAGCATTTATTAAGGACTGAGTATGGAAGCAGTGTGCTAAGTGCTAGGGATACAAATTAAAAAGCAAGATAGTGCCTGCTTTGGAGGAGCACATATTCTAACAGGAGGAGACAACTCAAAAGTTTCAGCAGCAATGAATAATGAAACTTTTAAGAGAAAGGATGAGAAGGATGTTCAGAGGGAGACACAGAAAAACAGGACAGCTTTGACATTAATGTGATGATGCATAAAAAGAAAGCACCCTGGATATAGTAGAGATTTGAAGTTTTAAACATAATCCTATTTTTCTATTCTTTGTGTATGTAAATGTTGACATTTTGGATATTTATAAAGTCCATAACGACAAAAAATAATTTTTTTATAGAAAGAAATCTCTCTCCCCTATGTTAAAAAAGGGAGGTTGGTATCTTCAGTCTAAGTAAAGGCATCCTAATTGATAAATTCAAAGAAACTCTTATCCTTCTCTCTAGAGAAAAATTAGGACTGGGAGCTGCCTACCTATATGAAATTTCAGGTCTGTTTGGAGTAATTCTTGGGAGAGGCCCAGAATCTCATGGTACAAATCTTCAAATTATACTAGCTTTTCTGGTTCCTCCAAAATGTTACCATAGCTTCTCCATAAGCAGTTTCTGAGGCTCCGGGAGGACAAGAGACCTCGTCCTCAGTAATTTACCTGAGACTTGTAACCATGCTTTGCTACTTCTACCTCTCAGCAGCCTGTAGTGTAGTGTCAATCAAAGAACATTTGAATAGAGTCATGGGACCTAGTCCTGATTCTATTATGAACTAGCTCTATGACCTTGGGTAAGTTATTTTGTCCATCAGGATTTCAGTTTCTTAAATCAATCAGGAATGCAATGCTACTCCTGATGTGCCTTTGTTTCCCAGGCTCTTTCTTTGCTCGCCCCTTTCCTTCTTTCCACTTTTCGCTGAAGTTTCCCTTTTCCTCTCAAAAGTTGTTCTGTGTCACTATTATCTAAGCATAGGTCAGGTTGTTATCTTCCTCTGACCTTGGATTACTGACTGGTCTCACAGTATTTTTCTTCCCTGGTTCTGGAAGAGGAGGAAAGAAAGATCCCCAGGGTCTGTTCAGTTCACTTTAGGCAGGCTGAAAAAAAGAAGAAAGATAGAAAAAGAAAAAAGGCAAAGAAGTGTGGGGCAGGAGATACTGAGGATAAGCACATCTATCTTTCTCTGCTCCAGGGACAGCAAGTCCCATCAAAATGTATCAAGAGCCTACTGAATATAAAGCACTATTCTAGGGTCAAGTAGGGATACAATGTTTAGAGTTTAGAATCATACCCTAGTTACTATAATACAGATTGATGTATGGTAGGAACAATAGTGGTTATCCATTCAAGAAATACTTTCAAATTAGTCAATTAAAGTATTTATTTGATTAACTATTTGATAAATAGTATTTGGAGAACACTTTGCTGGTAGGGGAATTTAAAGTTTAGACAAGATATTGTCTTACTTTCATGGAGATAGCTTATTGTCTTAAAGAAGGGTAGGATACATAAACAGAAAACTATTAATAGCCATCCAGGTTTTTGGAAGTAAAGATAAGGAAGAGAACTGTTGTGATTTGGGTGGAATATATTGGACCTTTCCATTTCTGATTCATATCCATGTGACATATAATATTATATGGTTCCAAAGATAATTATTTGGATTTCTAGTGTCTTTAGTTTTTACTATTTCATTTGTCACTCTAACCTCTTTGGGAGGCATGGAGTCAGAGAGTTCCATCCTTTTTTAATAGAGAAGCTGGTGTAAATAATATTAACAGTATGAATAGTAATCATAATAGCTTATATTATTATGGCACTGGTTTTTAAGCCTGTGGGCATGCTGTCTAATCTTTCTAACCCTCAGATGGCTCATCTCTATACTTGTCACATGGTAAATACATAATCAGTGCATTTCCATTTCACCTGCAAAATAAGGAAGATAGCATTTGCAAAACCTAACTTTATAGCATTTTTGAGGAGAAGAATGAATGACAAATTATCAGTTAGCATAGCAATACTGTATTAGCTGTTGCTACTATTTTAGCAATAGAACATAAGATCTTTGAGGGAAGAGGCTGCTTTGTTTTTGTATTTATACTTTCCATATATGGCAGAGGACTCTGGTACTTCGTAAATGTTTATCAAATAAGGGTTTGTTGAATTCAATTGAATCAAACTCCTGAGGGGGGCTGACTTTACATAATTGAAAACAACTGACTAGGCCCCTTTGAAAATGGTCTTCCAAAAATTTAGTTCCTAAACAATGGAAAGTCCATTTAATATAGAATCTCCCAATTCTATCACAGCAGTGTGGGATCATCACCTATTTAGTATGAAGGATGTTTTCATCTAGACTTGATGATGACTTTTTCATTTCCCATTCTTGTTTTGCTGCAGGGGATGCTCATCTGTTTCTCAGCTGTGTCTGGGCTCTCTGTCAGTTGATAGACCAGAAATGACTTTTGAATTAAGCCATCAGTTGTTGATATAAAAAGATAGTTACCAGACAGTGCTACTGAAAGGTACTGCATGCTTGTCAAGTAACAGTATAGCAGAAAAATGGAGTAGACCTAGGCTAGACTGTAGTAGGAGACCTGAGTTCTAGTCCTCTCCCTTAGGGACCTTGGAAAAGTCACTTCTCTCTGGGCTTTGGTTTCTTCACTTGTAAAATGATAGTTCGCAGAACAGAATAGGTACATAATATATATAGAAGCAAATGAACATAGTAATCTAGTGTTTGATGAACCCAAAGATCCCAACTGTTGGGGCAAGAAGTCATTATTTGACAAAAACTCTTGGGAAAACCAAAAGTAATCTGGCAGAAACTGGGCATAGACCAACATCTCACACTGGATAACAAGATAATCTCAAAACGGGTTCATAATTTAGATAGAAATAGTGGTATCATAAGCCAATTAGTGGAGCAGGGAAGAAATTACCTGTCAGTTCTATGGATAGGGGAAGAATTCATAATCAAACAAGCAATAGAGAAGTTCACAGGAGGTAAAATGGATTTTTAATTGTCTGAAAAATAAAGTTTTTGTGTAAACAAAACCAATACAACTAAAATTAGAAGAAAAAGTAGGAAACTGGGAAAAAATTTTATAGCAAATTTCTGTGATAAAGGTTTAATTTCTCAAATATATAGAGAACTGAGTAAAAATTACAAGAATAAGAGGCATCCCCCAATCAAAGAATTGTATGTTTAAACAGTTTTCAGAGGGAGAAATAACAACTATCAATGGCCACATGAAAAAAATTCTCTAATTCACTAAAAAAATGGAGAAATGAAAATTAAAACTGCTCAAGAATACCACCTCGTACCCATCACCTTGGCTAAGATGGCAAAAAAGAAAACTGGCAAATGCTGAAGGAGTTGTTGGGGAAAAGGCATACTAAAGTATTGTTGGTAGAACTGTGAATTACTCTAACCATTCTGGAAAGCAATTTGGAACTATATCCAAAATATTATTAAACAAGAATACTCTTTGATCCAACAATATCACTACTAGGGCTAAACACCAAAGAAATAAAATAAGGGGGAAAGGGACCCATATGTACAAAAATGTTTATTGAAGCTTCTTGTGGATAAAGAATTGCAAACTGAGGGGAAACCGATCAATTGAGAAATGGCTGAACATATATAAATGTGATTAAATGTTATTTTTAAAAATTTATATATTTACTTTTAGTTTACAACATTCTGTTCCAAATTTTAAAAAAGTTTGAGTTTTGAGTTTCAAATTTTCTCCCCCTCTCTCTCCTCCCCCCTCCATGGTGGCATGCAATCAAATATAAGATCTACAAATACCTTCACATTAAACATTACTCAGGTTGTAAAGAAGGATTATAACCAATGGAATGAACAATGGGAAAGAGGAAACAAAATAAAAGAAGAAAAAGAAAGAGAACAAGTAATTTGCTTCAATTTGCATTCAAACTCTATAATTCTTTCTCTGAATGTGGACATCTATTTCCATCATGAGTCTTTTAGAGTTGTCTTATGGCCTTATGTTGTTGAGAGGAGCCCAGTCTACCAAAGCTAGTCATCACACTATATTGTGTCTGTAATTGTGTACAAATTTCTTCTGGTCCTGCTCTTCTCATTCAACATTAGTTTATATGTCTCTCCTGATTATTATGAAGTCAGTCTGCTTCACATTTCTTAAAGCACAATAGTATTTTATTACATTCATATACCACAACTTGTTCAGCCATTCCCCAATTGATGGGCATCCCCTTGATTTCCAATTCTTTGCTACCACAAAAAGAGCTGCTATAAAAATTTTTGTATATATGGGTCCTCTTCCCACTTTTATGATCTCTTTGGGATATAACCCCAGAAGTGGTATTGCTGATTCAAAGGGTATGCACTTATTTATAGCCCTTTGGGCATAGTCCCAGATTGCTCTCCAGAATGGTTGAATCGGTTCACAACTCCACCAAGAGTGCATTAGTGTTCCAATTTCTCCACATCCTCTCCAGCATTTATCATTTTCCTGTTTTGTCATCTTAGCCAATCTGACTTGTGAGATATAGTACCTCAGAGTTTTTTTGATTTGCATTTCTCTAATCAATAGTAATTTAGACCATTTTTTCATAGGCTTATCGATATCTTTAATTTCTTCCTCTGAAAACTGCCTCTTCATGTCATTTGACCATTTATCAGTTGGGAAAGACTTGGGAATACTATTTTGTCATAAGAAATAATGAAGGGGATGGTTTCAGAAAAACCTGAGAAGATGTATAAACTGATATAAATTTAAGTGATTAGAGCCATGTGAGCAATTTACACAGTAACAGCAATATTGTAAAGATAACCAACTTTGAAAGACTTAGTAACTCTCATGAACACAATCATAAAACACAATTCTGGACACATGAGGAAATAGGTTTTCTACTTCCAGATAGAGAACTGATAGGCTTAATGTAGATAGAAGCAATTTTCTTCCTTCCAACATGGAGAATGCAGAAATTTTTTTACATGATTATACATTTTTGTAATAGAAAAAAAATGATGATGTTGTGTACTACATCAGGGATTCTTAACCTGGGGTTCATTCACCCTTTGCTTATGCATAGATTTCAGGGGATTAATAAAGATGGATAGGGAAAATTACATCTTTATTTCAATATAATTGATTTATTTTATATATTTTGTGCATTTTAAAACATTATTCAGAAGGAGTCCAGGACACAAAAATGGTTAAGAACCTCTGGATAAGTTGTTGTCTGAGGTCTCCACATATCACATTCTGTAATCCTGAATTTCTGTTTATTATTATTATTATTATTATTGTTGTTGTTGCTGTCCTTGCCACTTCTTGGTATTAACATATTCCATAAATTTACAACCTTTTATGAAGAGTTGTACTTGCTTTAATTTGTCCTAAATTTACCTCATTCAAACTTGAAGGGACCTGTATGACTATGAGCTCCTTGAAATCAGGGGCTGCTTTGGGCCTGGCTTTCATCGCCTGTACTTAGCTCAGTTCCTGGCAGGGAGGTGGTGGATGTTTGATAAATGCTTCTTGACCTGGACTTCCTCCTACTGATACTCTATCTTTGGTCAATAAGCCTTCATTCCTTATATCTGTCTAAATAATTTTTTATCAGCTTGGATCATACCCTCTGTAAGCCTCACCTTTTGAGTCTGCCTTCATTTGCCAGTACTTTTTGTATTACTTTGAATGTGCTTTCTTTAGCTCTGCAATGCCTCCATTAAGGTCCTCCAGCTGTACCTGACCACTGTATTATAGGCCGGGACACCTCCCCACCTTGTAGCAGAGGTAAATTATCCTAAGGCTGCTTGGCAGCTAAGATATTAGTGAGTGAAAAGCATGCTACAAGATAAGGTTTTAAACAGGTTATGTATGTGCTGACTCTGCCTTTAACCCTTTCCCTTACCAACATTCTACTTAACTTCAAAGCTTTGGATTCTGGGAATTGATGTCATTCAGTGTTTTTTTGGGCAAGGAACATACTCCAGGTAATAAGCGCCCTTAAGAGTCATAGCCTTTGTGGTCTCCTGAGTTTCTGTCTAGACTGAATTTGATATTTTTTGGACCTGAAGCCTGAGCACAACATCTGTGTCTACATATCTACCCTGTGTTATGTGCCTCACCCTAGAGAGGGAATTCAATGTTATAGTTAATATGTAAGACTATTATTCTCCTGTAATTTGGGGAAGAATGCATAATTTTGTCAATGTTTAAATTTCCCTTAATGATTGTCAGCTGTTCCCAAATTCTTTTCCTTTGATTTTATATTATAGCTTCATTCAATTTATAATTAGTATAATTTTTGTATTTTCTGAATCCAGTTTTTCTTCTACAACTTTCCAAGTTCTCTTTCCCTTCAAAAAGTAAAAATAGAAGTGTATGAATGGCTTATTTTTATATTTCAATCTTAAGATATAAATTCAAATGTTAAGAACAGCTTGCAAACAAAATAAAGCGATATACTGGCTTTCCATGAAAAAAAAGTGTTATTAACATTTTTAAAAACTTTTTTTTGTATCCCACAGTTTTTATTTAACATTCCAAAGAATGGAGAAAAACCCCCAGAGTCCTAGTTTTGAGGAACTTTTCCTGAGGGGGTCTTATTCTATCCCCTCTTTGTTCCCTCTTTACTTTCTGTTTTCCTTTCAGCCTCTCCCTTTAGGCTCTATCAATGCAAAATAACAGCTGCGTAATAGACTTTCATGTGCATATTTTATAAATGTATCTAGTGCTTTTCTTCCAAAGATTTCAAGATAAGAGCAAACAGGGTCAGGGCTAGCCTGAGACAAAGTTGTGAAAGGCAAAGAGTTTGTCTTTGGAACCCTAACTTCCCTTTCTGGGACTGCCTCTCACCTTTACTTCCTCACTGATATCTCTTTTCATTTCCTGCAGTATCCCCTATTCCTAACACTCAATGCTTACCAATGCTTCCTGTTGCATCATTCTATTAGATTTGCCTTTCCTTTCCATTCTATTAGATCTGCTTTCCTTTCCATTCTCCATTTTAGAAGCAAGCAAAGTATCCAAGGTAAAGTGGCAAGTTATCGACATTGCCCACATCTGAGACCAGATCTCTTGATGTCCTGCACATGTTCCCTTCTCCTTATACTTATTAAAATTTGCCTACCCTCTGTCAGTACTCTAAGGACCCTGCTTCCAACTCTAAGAACCCACAGGGAAGTGATCCTATCTTTCCAGCATTATTATGCTTTACTCCCCTATAAGCCCTGTATGGTCCAACTAAACAGGCCTCATTGTTTTTCCACACATGGTACTCCATCACCTACATCCATGCAGTTTCATTGATTGTCCTTCTTCCTTGTCCTATATTCCCTCCTCACCTGTGTGTTTTAGTCTCTTGTTTCCTTCAATATTTAGTTCATGCACAACTTTAACTATTTGGCCTTTATTGGTCCACTCCAGTCTCTCCTTTTTTCCCCATCAAGATTGCCTTGTGTGTGTTTTATATATTTCTATATATGTACATATGGCCTCCTTTGTTAGAATGTAAACTCCTTGAGGGAAGGGATTGTTTTCCTTTTTTCTTTCTATTTCCAGAGCCTGGCACAGTGCCTGACATATAGTGGACACTTAAAAAATGCTTGTTGATTCATCGATGGACCTGACAAATGGATGTCTTAGTAAACACATTACATTAATTTGACACCTACTACAGTCATTTGATAGCTTAATTAATCCTTTAAGCAATTTTCCCTCTTACACCTCAAGATTCCAAAATGAACATAGTCTTCTAATAATGGCTTTACCTGCGTAGAAAATGATGGGGGTGGGGATTACCTTACATAGTAAATTCTCCTGTTTATTCCATGAACTATTTTTATCTGTGCTTGTGAAGGGGCTATTACAATACTATAGCTTATCCAGAAATGATGGAATCAGAGAGTTGGAAAGAGTCTGTAGAGATCGTCTGATCCAAAGCTCCTTGTACCTGGCTTTGGGATGCACTTTAGGATTTTGTGCAGAAGCCTTGCTGTCCCATTCTGTTTTTCTCAGGCAGATTGCCACTCGCTAAGCACGCAATAGGGGGATGGGAAATATGCAACCTTCAAGTCGTCCCCTGTGTGGAAACTTTTCTTTCCACTGGCTGCTATTTTTTGAGAGGGGAAGATCACAAGACCTAGTAACTGGAAGAACCCTTAGAGATGATCTAGTCCAACCTCGTCATTTTATACATGAGGAAACTAAGACAGAATTTGTCCAAGGTCATTCAAATGAGGGCCAGGATTTGAAGCCTGATTTTCTGATTCCAAATCCAGTGACTGAGGCACTTAGTTAATCAGAGGTGGCTTCAGTGGGCAGAGTCTGATCCCAAGTTTCATTATTGACTGTTATTCAGTTGTTTCAGTCGGGGATGATTCTTTGGAATCCCATTTGGGGTTTTCTTGACAAAGATACTGAAATGGCTTGCTGTTTCCTTCCCCTGCTAGTTTTGCAAATAAGGAAATTGAGGTAAATAGGGTTAAGTAACTTGCCCAGGGTCACACAGCTAGTAAGTATCTGAGACCAGATTTGAGCTCACAAAGAAGAGTCTTCCTGGCACCAGGTCAGGCACTCTATCAGCCACTTAGCTGCCTTATATTTAATACTATAGAAATATGAAATATATGAGTTATTGGTTAAATGTTTCAAGAACTCTGGCACCTTCATTTTTATAGGTCCTCCTTCAACCAATTTGTATTTCCAACTCCTCATATTCATAGACAATCTTAATTAGTTGTGATGGCCAAAACACATTCACAACCAACTGGAGAGGAATCTTGTTTCCTTTAGATAGATTGAACTGGAAAGGTCTATCACAGAGACTATATTCAAAGCCTTTCCAGTTGTTAAGGCCCCGTTCTCTTTTGGAATAGACTTTGAAATGGTACTTTAATGCCATGATCAAATATCAGAGTAGGACCTCAGTGAAGGGATATATATGTGAGTGTATGTATGTGTGTATACAAACATACACACACATATATATATATATATATATACATATGTATATATACACACATACACATATACATGTACACGTTTATCTCACATTTATTTTGTGCTTTATGGTTACAAAGTACTTTATATTTGTTATCTCTTTTGAGCCTCACAATAACTAGGGGGTAAGTGTTCAGGTTGGGGGATGGAGTGGAAAGGTATATCTGGATCTAATGACTTGTGAATTCATCATTGTGGGAGGATTCTGGTATGGAAACTCCCTCCACCAATGAAGATCTCACTTGTAACTTATTGTTTGAGAGAGTTGCCTGGGGGTACCTGAGGTAGTTATTTTAAATATTTACTTCCCCATTTTATAGATGTTGTAACTGAGGTTCAGAAGGTTTAAGCTGGTTTCCCAAGTTTTTGAAAAATGGAGTCTAAACTTGTGAGCCTTTTGACCCCAAATTCAGTGCTGTTTATACTACTTCCAGACGCCTCTCTAGAAGATTCCCCATTTTCGATCCCTTCTCTGCCACAACCCAAACTAAACCCTCAATTTCCTGCCACACCCATTATTGTGTCAGGCCTTTAAAACTGAGGGTCTCTCAAGTAGAACTGACTTTGGGATCTTTTGTGAATGATGTCAACTGAGAATTTCCAGACTTCTATAATCACTGTGGTAAAGTTTTCCCAATAACATGAAAGTGGTTTGATGGGAATACATGTTTGTTTTTCCAAGTTTTGTTAAGACTCATTGATAACCTCCTTTGAAATTTTATATATCAATTTTTTTCCAGAAGCTTAACTCAAGACAGATTTGTGCTACAATAATTTAAACACACACACACACACACACACACACATATACACAGAGTCCTACATGCATTTCAAAATTGCTTTTCTCAACAGATGATTGTGCTTTCTCCCTAGCACAAATGTGAACATAGGAGAAATGCATTGGACCGCATTCTATGTTCATAGGTTGTATGTTATTGGCAAGGTTAAGTGGAGGGAGCACTGACCTTGGAGTCAGATCTGGAGTCCAGTTGCTTCCTACCATTAATCACATATTTTTGGACAATCCACTTAAGCTCTCTAAGTCTCAGTTCCCCTATCTGTAAAATGGATATGATAGCACTTTCACTGCTTATCTCAAAGGCTTATGAGAAAGAATGCATTCAGTCCACCTTAGAGTTCTGAAGAAGAATTCTGAGTTGGTGTCATTGTTATCCAGCTTTTTACCATCAAAGCAGCTGATAGTTTTCTCTTTCCTCTTCTCCTCCTGACACATGAGGGTTACCTGGCTTGTCAGTTACTCAGCTCGACACTGAGGAGAGCTAAATATTCTGTCTTCTTCCTCTTGCTACTCACTTGATTTTAGGGGCTCCCTAGAGGCAGGGTGGAGTAAGAAGTTCAGAGAGCCTGACACTAAGAAATCACAGCTTCATCTCACAAAGAAGGGAGAACTAGATCTGCCTTGTTTTCTCTCTATTATTTCTCTTTCTTCTTCCTCTTTTTTATCTTTTAACATGGCTTTCTCTGAGATATCCTGTTTTAGTCATTTTTTGATATTTCTTTTGTGTATTCTTTTGTACTTCTTAATTGATTTTAGAAGGTAATACATCTGTGTGTGTGTGAGAATCTAAGTCACCAAGCATTTATGAAGTGCCAACTAAGTGCCCATACTAAAATGAGTCCTTCCTTTAGCCACTCATACATTTATTCATTCATTTACTCATTCAGCAAACACTGTTTAAGTACTTCCTCCGGACAGAAACTTGGGCTGGGAAGAAATATGAAGATGGTGAAGATGTGGCTCTTGCACGCATGGGAAATGGCAAGAATGATGGTAACTGACATTTAACGTGTGTCCAAGTTTCAAGCCTTGCTATAATTTCCACCAATCAGGTTTAGTTCTGCTTGGTGGAGCTACATGAAATCTATACTTTCTTTCACATAACAACTCTTCATACTTGAAGGCAATGCCTTTGTGCCTGTGAACGCTTCTCCTCTCCAGGATTATTGTTTCTCAATTCCTCCGACCATTTGTCATATAACGCGATTTCCAACTGGCTCTTGATCCTGCTTTTCCTCTGGACAGACTTAAATTTTTCAAGGCCCTTCTTAACTGTAGTTTTCAGACCTGGGTTCCGCTCTATATAGGGTTAGACCAAGGGAGAGTATAGTGGGACTCCTACCTTATTATAGACTAGGGCTTCTTAAAGTAGAGTCCACAGATAGGTTTCAGGGGGCTTGCAAAATTGAATGGGGAAAAATTATATCTGTATTTTCATTAAACTCTAACTGAAATTTAACATTTATTTTAGTTGTGAATGAAACCCCCTATTATTTTGGGGGATCCATAGACTTTATCAGACTTCCATATTGGAGTTCATAGTACAAAAATTTAAAGAACCCATTTTCTAGATATTCTACATTTGTTTTTTAAAATAATATTTTATTTTTACCCAATTACATATAAAATTACTTTTAATATTCATTTTTTAAAATTGAGTTACAAATTTTCTCCTTCCCTTCTTCCCCTCACCATTCCTTGGAATGGTTATTCTATATCTGTTAGTGAAGGTTCAGCTCAAATTGCTTTATTGAGAATCATGCCTCACTGTTGATTCATTGGACTTGTGGTCACTAAATCCCAGAGTTTATATATAGTTCATGTAAACTATTGTTAAAAGTGTTAAAGGTGCCTTATTTTGGCATGCACTTGAGCCTCTGGGAAGAGATTTTTTTTAATTTATTTTTTATTTGTTTTCTTGTTTACATTATTCATTTTCATGACATTTTTGAATTACACATTTTCTCTCCGTCTTGCCCCTGCCCCAACCCTAAAATAGCAATCTCACTGTAAAGTCCCTCCCCTGTTCTGCTCTCTTATTTTCTGGTAGGGAAGGGAGGGTCTCCCTATCCCAGCCCCTGTGTATCTTAATTCCTAGTTGCAGGTATTGGAGAACTTTGAATTCTAGATTCTTTTGATTCTTCCCTTGTCACCCACCCCCACTAGAAGGACACTCAGTTCAATACAAGCTATGG
>CM053599.1:111512458-111581093 GCA_028646575.1 Pseudocheirus occidentalis | reverse complement strand
TCTGCCTCTGGGGGGGGGGGGAAGCTCTGTTCCAAATCGCTGGAGTTTTCCCAACTGCCTGAGCTATTAGGGGGGTGTTGCAAGTCCCCCCAGCTTTGGCTTGCTGAAAGTGCACCCCAGGACCACCACCCAAGACCACGATCCAGATCCAGGCCGCTCAATGCAAGAACACTTGGCCCTGATCAATCGATTCAGCCCCCCTGCAGAGTCCGCAGGCCAAGGGCTGTGAAGCAGCCTGGTGGGGGCCGCTGGTTCCAGCAGTTCCCTTCCCCCACTGCTTCCTTGCCCCGGTGGCAGATTGGCCTGAACTGCTATACCCCTCCAATTAATTTTCAAAGTTTCACTTTCACTAACTGTCAGAGGATTTGAAGATACCCTTAGGCAGGTGCTTTAGATTTTCTTTGAAGTAGACTCAGTGCTGTGGTTTGGGAGGCTCCTCGAGGCCTCAGCTGGGGTTTTGGGCTGGCAGGGTCTCTGCTCTGCTGCTGTGTGTGCTGCCTCTCCTGTCTTGGCAGATGTGGAGGTGCTGGAGGCTGTAGATCTCTCCTGCAGACTGGCTGCGGGGCTTGGCTCAGCTCAGCCCGGCTCCTTCCTCCCAGTCTCGGCTTCAGGCTGTTCCAGCCTCCGTTCCTGGCTGCTGTGATGAGCCCCTGCTGCCGAGCTGCCTTCAGCGAGAGATGGGTTCTCTGTATTTTTGTGTGAGTCTGAGAGTCCTAGGCTTTATCTGGGCTCATATTTTATGGGTGTTTAGGGTGGCGGTGTGGGAGCTGCAGGACCTTGCTACTTCTACGCCGCCATCTTGGCTCTGTCCCCTGGGAAGAGATTGAGACTCAGTGCCTCAGTTTCCTCATCTACAAAAAGCATGCACATCCCCCCTTACCAAGACAGCAATCAGTATGATATAGATTATACAACATATGCAGTAGTGTAAATCTATTTCCATATAAGTCATGTTGTAAAAAAAAAAACAGCAAAATCAAAAAAGTCACAAAAAGTGAAAATAGTGTGCTTTGATCTGCATTCAGACTCCATAGTTTTTTCTCTGGATGTGTATAGCATTTTCTATCATGAGTCTTTTGGAATTGTCTTGGATCATTGTATTGCTGAGAAGAGCCAAATCAATCATACATGATCACCACACAATGTTGCTGTTACCGTGTACAATGTTCTCTGCCTTCTGCTCACTTCACTCAGCATCAAATCATATCAGTCTTTCCAGGTTTTTGTGAAGTCCACTGGCTCATAATTTGTTATAGCACAATAATGTTCCATTACATTCATATACTACTACCTGTTTAGTCGTTCCTAATTGTTGGGTGTTTCCTCAATTTCCAATTCTTTGCTGTCACAGAAGGAACTGCTATAAATATTTTTGTAATGTAGTTCTTTCCCCTTTAAGCTGCATTTAAATGTGAGTTGGATAACAGTTAATAAGGTGATAATAAATTAAACCCATTTCCACTTAATTATGATAATTTCAGCTAACCATTCTAGCCTGTTGAGATCTTCCAGGATTCTGATTCATTCTTCAAAGCTCTCTCTTTCAGTTGTATATTATCAGCATTTAGTAAATATACCTTTAATGTTTCATCCAAGTTGTTGATTCCACTGTTGAGCAGCCCTGGACCAAGGTCAGAGCCCTGGGCAATTTACTAACTGCCTTTCTTCAGACTGATATTGATATATTAATCACCATTGTTTGGGTAGAGTCATTCAACTAGATATGGATCTACCCAGTTGTATTTCTCCTAGGCCATTTGAGTGTCTGATTTGGAATCACAGTGGCTTTTGAGGGGATCAAGTGTTCACCCTGATAGCCTTGAGTTTGTTGGGCCGTACTTTAAAAGATATCACTCTGTACATAGAAGAGTTGTAGCCAGCAGTGTAAAGGAGAAAGTCCTTGTCTCCATGTTAGTTGTAAGAGTCCTCCTGGTTTGGCTATGGCAGAAGATGCGCCAAAGTTGCTCTCCTGCAATGCTGTGTGTCAAGATATTGTAGGCACCAGTGAAAGCCTTTGGCACCTGGCATAGTGAGATCTGCTTTACCCTCCTTTCTCTGTCTAATAAGCAGAAGGACTCTTAGTAACTATTTCCTCTTTTAATCACATGCACATGCAGGAGGAGGTTGAGGGTGGAGTGGTGTGGGAAGGCCCACTGCTTCTGAGGCAGTTGTCAACTTTGCCACAGGCACTGATCTGCCTTTCCCCAGCCCACTAACACTGAGGTGGCCTCCTACTCACACCAGCTTTTGTCCACAGGCTGTCTTGGCTCCACCCTCAACTTTCTCTTTTTCCTCAAATACTAGCAAAGTTTCAGGGCAAGACCAGCGATTTCAGACCCACTCAGACCACAGTTTGTAGTCAGCTGATAAAGGAAATAACTGTTGAAGGGGCTATGTATAGGCCTTGAGGTTTGAAGTCAACAGGAAGGCCTTCAGTAACAACTTCGATAAGTAGCCACATACACACCCAACCATAGGCCAGGCCTTGACCAACTTGAGCTTAGTGTTTTTGCAACAGCTGATATTTTTATAATCAGGAACAATGTGGTTCCATGGGATGGAGGATGAAGAAAATGGGACTTATAAAATGCATTGAGCTCCCAGCCCTCCAGATGCCCTCCCTCCTTTTTCTTCCTACCCCATGCTCAAGGAATGACATCAACAGAGCATTTTTTTCAAGCACTTATAGGCCAGAGACTGTGCTAAGTGCTAGGGATACAACGAAAGGCAAAATGACAATCCTGCCTTCAAGGAACCTACATCCTAACAAATGTATTGCTTCAGGGACAAACATCCAAGAACGAAATGGTGGTCCTGAGTTTCATTGGCTCAAGAATGTTAGAACAGGTAGAGCCGGTTAAACGTAGAGCCGGTTAAACGTAGACTCTCAGAGCGGGCAGGGCCCTTAAGCCGTAACATAAAACTCCAGATGTAGGAAAGACCTGAGAGGTCATCTAATTGACCCTCTCATTTTCTGTATGAGGATATTGAGACCCAGACAAGGAAAATAGCCTGCCTCAGATTCAGAGCAGAGAGTAGGAGAGACAACTGGAGAGGGATTTGGAACAGGAAATAGACTGCTAGGTTTCGAGTCTGGAAGACCTGAATTAGAATCTTTGCTCTTACTAATGATGTGATGTTAGGTAAGGCATCTGTCCTACAGCACCTACCTCACAAGATTATTGTGAGGATTAAATAATATTAAATTACTTCATATTGCGTAAAGGGTTTTCACAAACTTTAAAGGGCTATATAAATTTTAGCTATATCATTAACATATATATATATACGGGATTGGGTAGGAAGGCAATGAAAGGCAATTTTAAAACAGGTTTTATGTATGTATTTAAAATATTTTTATTGATTATCATGTGATTATTGTCAGCTTTTATTTCTTCTTCTGAAAACTAACAGTTAGTTTTCTTTGACCATTTATCAACAGCAGAATGACTTTCATTTTGTAAACGTAGTTGAATTCCCTATATATTTGAGAAATGAGGTCTTTCTCAGAGCAACTCACCGTAAACATTTTCCCCAGTTTTCTGCTTGCATTAGTTTTGTTTGTGCAAAAAGCTTTTAAATTTTATTTAATCAAAATGATCTTTTTTTACTTTCCATAATCCCCTCTGTTTCTTGTGTGGTTACAAATTTTTCTTTTATGCATATATCTGACAGATATATTTTTCTGTGCTCACCTAATTTGTTTATGATATCACTCTTTATGTCCAAGTCATTTTACCCATTTTGACTTTTTCTTGGTATATGATGTGAAACATTGGTCTATGTTTAGGTCTGCCAAATGTCTTTCCAATTTTCCCAGAATTTTTGTAAAATGGTAAGTTCTTACTCCAAAACCTTGGATCTCTGAGGTTATCAAACACTAGATTACCATCGTCATCTACTACTGCGTATTGTGCGCCAAATCTATTCCACTCATCTACCACTCTGTTTCTTAGCCAGAACCATATTATGGCTTTGTAATGTAGTTTGAAATCTAGAACTGCTAGTCAACTTTCCTTAACATTTTTTCCCCATTGATTTCCCTGATGTTTTTTACCTTTTGTTCTTCTAGATGAATTGCTACTATTTTTTTTTATTGCTCTACAAAAGAATTCTTTGGTAGTTTCATTGTTATGAAACTGAATAAGTAACTAAACTTAGGCAAAATTTTCATTTTTATTGTATTAGTTTGACTGCCCATAAGAAATTAGTATTTCTCCACTTGTTTATATCTGTCTTTATCTGTGTGAAAAGTGTTTTGTAATTATGTTCATATAATCCCTGCATTTGTCTTAAAAGGTAGACTTCCAAGTATTTTACATTGACTGCATTTATTTTAAGTGCCATTTCTCTTTCTGTCTCTTGCTACTGGGTTTTCTTGGTAGTATATAGAAATGCCTATAATTTATGTAGATTTATCTTATATCCTGCAACTTTCTTAAGCTAATTGTTTGTTTTAGGGTTCTCTAAGTATACCTTCATATTATCTGCAAAAAGTGATAGTTTTGTTTCTTCATTGCCTGTTTTTATTTTTTTAGTTTCTTTTTCTTGTCTTACTGCTATAGCTACTTTTTCTAGTAACTACATTATTGAATAATAATGGTGATAATGGGCATCCTTGCTTCACCCCTAATCTTGTTGGGAGGGCTTAAAGTTTTTCCTCATTATTGATGCTTACAAACAACTATACAAGTGTTTCTTACAAACAACTATAGAAGTTTTTAATGCCAGGAAATTATACTTATCATGGCAAACAGGTTATCTGTTTTGTGAAAAGTCATGTTAGATATATTATAATAATGACTTAAATTCTTCCTTAGATAGTAATTCACAAGGATACAATTCAAAGTGTCTCTGTCTGGACACTGCAAGATCACACAGCAAAAGAGTGGTGGAGCTGGAACTAGGGCTAGGGCCCAAGTTTGCTGGCTTTCATTTGGAGGCCCTTAGCACTGTGACATATTGCCTCTGGTCCATCTTTCCCCTTGGTCTGTTTTTATTTTGTACAACAGATTAATTTTCTTTCCTCAATTATTCGATAGTTTCCCTGCCATTGCTCTGTGAATTTGGCTCAAATTTCTTAGCATTTACTATAGAGTCTTCCAACTGGGACTTATCCAAATGCACTTACATTTGATTATGCCTTGTCTCTTCCATATAGTTCTTGTTATTTCTTATCTGTGGACCCTCTGTTTCCTTTAGCCAAGCTAATTTGCTTTTTACCCAACTGATATAATGACCTTCTTTTCCCCTCTTCTGTGCCTGTACAACCTTACATAGGACATTTTTTTCACTTCTAATCTTGGTATTTATTCTTTTATATTTATAGTTGTGTATGTCAAATTCCTCTTCTAGATTATAAATCTAATAAGGGTGGGGTTAGCAAAGAGGAATGAGACATGGGCTCACAATTTATAATATTGAATGTTTAAAGCAACTTTGGATTGAATGTCTTCTTTTCATACGTAGCCCAAGGAGAGGAAATTTGCTTACAATTATTTAGCAAATTACTGGTATAGGTTGGACTTGAATTGTGGTCTTCTGAACTTCAACCCAGTATAATTTCTCCCATATCACACGGCCTCCTCCCACTTGGCAGAGTAGTCAGATGGAAAGACTTGAATTTAGAAAAGACTTGTGCTAAATTCTTGCCTATGACTCTTAATCAACTGTGTGACCCTGGGCAAGTCACTGTGCTCTTATGAGGATAGAATCACCATAATCATCATCGCTGGAATTCAGAGAATCCTGTCAGATTTGTGAAATACTTTTCATTTGATCATCACAATGATATTGCAGGGCAGTTGATATTATTATTATTATTATTCCTGTTTTGCAAATGAGGAAACTGAGGCTGAAAGGAGTTAAAAGTACTCTGTAAGTATCATTATTATCAAGGAATTCCTAGTGCTCAGAGGTGATAAGTTATAGTAATTATAGTACTAGACAGAGTACCCAAGTTTCACCAGGTACAAACAAGGAGTTAAAGTTCAGAAGACAGAGAGGTTACTTTGCAGTGTGTGTGTGTGTGTGTGTGTGTGTGTGTGTGTGTGTGTGTGTGTGTGTGTGTGTGTGAGAGAGAGAGAGAGAGAGAGAGAGAGAGGGAAGGAGAAGAGAGGAGAGAGAGGAGAGAGAAGTGATAGTTAAATTGGATCCTGGAGGATGAATAAAGTTTCCATAGACAGAGGAAAAGGCATGGGCAAAGATGGGGAGGCAAGAAATCATAATTTGGTCAGGAAGTAGTCTGGCTTAGTTGAAGTAGAAGCTGAGTGGAGAAAAATAGAATCAGAACTATTGGCAGTTTCTTGATTGATCAATAGATATCAACTCCCGCCAGTCTTGGTGATCTTTTTGAGTAATTTGAGACACCAGAAATCAGTGGTCACTCATGTGGTGTAGAGCGTACCTGACATTAGTTAGGTTGGCCTATATATGTTTTCTGTCTCCAAGGAGTGATTTGAAGCTTTTTTTGATGGTTCGTTAGGACCTGCCATGGCTTGTGCACTATTGGCCTCCAAGAACAAAGTAGGATGAGATGTTGGAAGAGGATGCAAATAGAGTTTCCAGAGAGAGCCTATAGAATGACACAATGCCCCCTTTAGTGCCAAGGATCTGTGTTTCTGATGAGTGTTCTCTCCACTGACATGGGTCATAACACTTTATTCTATAGTAGATAGCCATCAAGAGTAAATTGGATCTCCAGATTCCATTATGCTGCATCCAGCCTAGGGGCAAGCCTATCCATCTTAACTAGACTAGTCTTTAGATGACAAATATGTTCCATCTCACATGGATTTTCTAGCTTGGTAGAAACTGCCTGAGCTTATTCTCCTCTGGAATAGCCTTTGTGAAGCCAGGAGCACTCCCATGATATGATGAGGTAAAACAGGGGTACTGTAGGGGAGGTTTTAAAATATTTTACAAATCCTTCCCAGAAAATGGGAAAGGATTCAGCCTAGCTGAAGCAGAAAGGCACCTTGAGAGAGAGAAAGGAGGGGGCATGGGCCATGTAAATCAGCACATCACCACCAGCTAGATCATCCCTTCACCTCAGGCCCCCATGGACATAGCTCAGCACCTTGAAGTTGAGAGCCTTGGGAATAGCAGGGCCTCCCAAATCCCTGGTCCTCCTTTGTAGCCCAAGCTCCATCCCAGCGTTAAAGGGAGAAATTAGTATTGAGAAGGGACCTACCTTTCTTGCCATCCCCAGCACCAACTGCTGACCACCAGGCAGCCCTGAAGAAACCCAGGAGTGGCAATATCCTCTAAAACACTGGTTCTGATTACAGCTGCTATTGAGGGGAGCAGTCAGCCCTCCTTTCTCACCACCACTACCACTCACCCCTCACCAACTGCCACTGAAGGCCATATAAACCTATGAGCACCTCCACACCGCTGGTCCTGCTTCCAATCCAGTCTGAGCATCCATCATCCTGGGGAACAACCCCTATGGAGATGCAGCCTGGTAACTAACTGTCCTGCAGGGGCTGTGGCTACAGCGCCTGAAAACACACAAAAAATAGCTCTTGCCGCTGAAATCTTTGGCACCGTCAGGTGGTTCAGCATCAGAATCAGGAATCAGTGGGAATGATATACAAAAATGATGCATTACTATCTGCTTGATTGCTGCACCCTAAGGGCAATGGAACCTATCCATCTGACTTACAGCTGAAACCTCCCATATGTGTTGTCTCTCCCATGGCAATGGGAGTTGCTGGAGAGAAGAGACTGCCTTTTCTATTTGTATTCCCAATGCTAAGCACAGGGCACATAGTAAGCACTTAATAAATGCTTTTTTGCTCATATTCATCCCTCTCTCCCGCCCTTCCTTCTTTTGTTCCTCCCTCTCCTTTCCTTCTTTCCTTTCTTCCTTCCTTCCTTCCTTCCTTCCTTCCTTCCTTCTTTTTTTCTCCCTCCCTCCCTCTCCCCTTCCCTCTCTTCCCTCTCTTTGATTTGATGTATATTGACAGGCCCTGTAGCTATCATATCATTGTATTATTATATCTAGAGCAAATGTTTGCCTGTTGATAAATAGGATACTTTCTGCTTAGTATTAATGTAAATGTAGTTGTTGGCTGAGAATCCATAATTCTGCATTAGAAACTTATCAGTAGAGATCTTCCCTGACAGCACCAATGCAGATTATAATTGATGTCAGGCTCATGTGTTGGGCCAACTCTTTTATTGATATGTCAGGCTAAGTAAAGATATAACTTCTGAATGTCCAGGGCAGCCATATTACTTCTGGCTGTACCATTAGTGGCCTTTGACTTCGGCAAACATTTATTGAGTGCCTTCTGTGTACAGAGCACTGTTAGGGTCTGAGAGATGCAAAAATTAAATATGAAGTACTCCTCTTAAAGGGTCTAGTAAGGAAGACATGACAGCCATACAAATAGCTACAGTACAAAATTATGTGGGATAGATGCCTGAGAAAGCTGCACATTATGTGCTATTGGAGGTCTGGAAGGAGGGAGGAGAAAGTCTTTATGAAGGAGTTAGTGTGGAATGAATCTTTAAAGCAGATAGAAGGCTAGCCTTACAGTGGGGGCCAAGTACTACCTCTGGGTAATTTGGGGCTGGCCACTTAAATTTCTCAGTGCCTTCAGACAAGTTTCTAAGGCTATCAGTTGCAAAGTCAGTGCCAATTAAATCAGAGGCCTGGTCCAAACCGCCACCCCTTAAACAGTTTCAACAACAACAACAACAACAACAACAACAACAACAACAACGACAAAACATGTCTGCTTCTGTCACCACAAGAGAGTGAGTTCAGATGTAGAGTCAGGTGTATGGCTCTAGGCAGAGACAAGTCATTATCACTCCTTTCTCTGCTTTGTTGTATTCTTGCATCCTGCCCCCAAAGCAGCCCAGGCCCTAATCTCAGCTTCACACGCAGCCACCTAGAAGAATAAAGACACAGAAGCCATAGGAATTCATTCCTGCTTCTCCTAGAACAGTAGCAACAGGTCAAATGGTATAAACCCAGGGGAGCTCAGATCAGGCCAGGACAATGAGGCTGAGCCGCCGGGGGCTCCTGGGAGTGATAACTGGCCATTCATTCCCACAGCCTCCCATGCTTCGCATATAGAAATCTCACAAAGGGTGGGCCAGCTTTGACAATGCTACACTGGTGGAGAATGCAGCATCAACCTTTCTTAAATTCTTTTTCGTGTCTGATGAAGGGGGAGCTTCTGAAGCCGCCCCAACTGTTTTTCTCTATTGTTAACATAAAGGACAGGTTGGATTTCAGACAGTGAGAAGAGTGGGGATAAAGGGAATGACAATACTAGTATTATTTATTACTATATAACAAATGTGTATGTATATGTACATATATATGACAATAATAATATAACACATGAAACATAGGAACAACAACAATACAGTAATAATAATAATAATAACTAACATTTATGTTGTATTTTCTGGGTGTCAAGCACTCTGCCAAAGCACTTTATGATTATTATTTCACTTGATCCTCACAACAACCCTGGCAGGTAAGTGTTATTATCATCCCCATTTTATAGATGAGGCAAACAGAGATTACGTGACTTGCCCAGAATCACACAGCTAGTAAGTGTCTGAGGATAAATTTAAACTCAAGTTTCTGACTTCAGACCTGACAATCTATACACTGTGCCACCTTCCTTGGTTAAGCACAAGTGAGGAATCTGGGAAAGTGAATGGGGGAGATCTTGAAAGCCCCCTATGGCTAGAGCTTGGAATTGAAAGGGAAGAGTAAGTGTGAGTTCCAGTGGCAGAGTCAGGGGCGATGCCAGGTTGTAGAGGATGCAGAATGCTAGAGTGAGGAGTTTGATTTGGGAGAGATTGTAGATCCAAGAAAGACATTGGAACTGGTGTTCGGATTTTTGCATTAGGTAGATTATATTGGCTGTGTTACAAAGGAATCAGTTAAGATATTGGTACAATAGCGCAGAGATAGGAGAAATGGGGTCCTGAGTTATATTCATAAAACCATCGGATGTTAGACTTGGAGCTGCAAGCTAAGTAAATGAGCATTTATTAAGTATCTACTGTGTGACAGACACTGCGAAGTGTTACAGATACAAAGAAAGGGAATAAAAGGACAAAAAAAATCCCTGCTCTCACGAGCTCACAGTCTAATGTGAGAGATAACATGCAAACAACTATGTATAAACAAGATATATATTCACGGGATCCATTAGGGATGATCTCAGAGGAAAGGCATTAACATTAAAGTTTCTTGCAGAAGGGTGGATTTTAGTTGGGACCTGAAGGAAGCCAGATATCAGGAGGGAGGGAGGGAGGGAGAGAGGGAGAGAATGCCAAGCATGAGGAACCAACCGCTGGGTTGGTAGATGGAGCATCTTGTGCACAGATTAACAAAGATGATGGTACCACTGTAGTATAGGGTCTATAAAGGGGAGTAAGGTTTGTAAGAAGGTTGGAAAAATAGGAAGGGGCTAGATTTGTTGTTGAGTCGTTTTTCAATCATGTCTGGCTCTTTGTGACCTCATTTGGGGTTTTCTTGGCAAGGATACTGAAGTGGTTTACCATTTCCTTGTCCAGCTCATTTTACAGATGAGGAAACTGAGGCAAACAGGGTTAAGTGGCTTGCGCAGGGCCCCACAGCTGGTAAGTGTCTGAGGCTGGATTTGAACTCAGAAAAAATGAAGCTTCCTGAGCCCACGCCTAGCACTTTTCTCCCTGTACCATCTAGCTTGCCTAGGGGCTGGATTATAAAGAACTTTAAAAGCCAAGTAGAGCATTTTATATTTGATCCTGGAGGTTACAGTGAATCACTAGAGTTTGGACAAAGGGTAATGCAAATCAATAAAGGTTACCCTTGAAATTTTAAAAAAATTAAGGAGATGGTCAGAAGATAGTTAAACTTGTGCTTTGAGGAGACAGATGAGTAGAGGTTGGACTGGAGTGGGGAGAAATTTGAGAAAGACCAAGCAGAAATCTATGTTAATAGTAGTGGGTGATGAGGCTCTGCTCAAGAGTGGTTGCATTGTCAGAGGAGAGAAGGTGGAGAATACAAGAGATGCTATAAAGGCAGGATGGAGAGTACTTGGCAACTGGATGGTTTTGGAGGGTGAGAGGTAGTGAGGAGTTAAGGATGGTGCATGGGGTGTGAGCCTGAGTGATGGTGGTGCCCTCAGTAGCAATAGGGAAGTTCAGAAGAGGGGAGAATTGAGGTCGAGGGGGGTGGGGAAGGATGATGAGTTCAGTTTGAGAATGTATTGAATTTAAGACATCAAACTTGAGATGTCCAACTAACTGGAGATGGGAGATGGGTGGTCAGGGCTGGATAGTAGACCAAAGAATCATCTACCTAGAGACTATGGGAATAGAAGAGATTACCAAATGAGATAACAGTATAGGAGAAGAGGGCCCCAGGACATGGCTTTGGATTGGTCATCTGGTCCAACACCTTTTTACATAGGAAGAAACTGAGGTCTACACAGCTTAAATAACTTGTCTGAGCTTACATTGATAGTAGCTGAGCCAGGATTCCACCCCTGCGTTCTAACTCCAAATCTAGCAGACTTTTCTTTGTGCCTTGAATGTTGGTGGTGGTAACATAAGTAAAAAAGGAGGGGATGGATGTAGGGTTGCTCTAGAGATAAAATTGACAGGGTTTGGTAACTGTTTTATGTTTTCTGCTTCTTTAAGTTGTGACCAAAAATGAGTGTGAGGTTTTCAGCTGGAGAAAAATGGCTCAGGAAGGAGTTATAGGAGGGGAGGAGTAGGCCTCGGGGCAAAAGAATTCGTACTAAGCTCTTGGAGGAGTTTCAGAATATACACCGAATAATGTCCCCATTTGGGAACTCCCAGAAGGGTGACTACAGATGTTCCTTAAATTGACTTGAAATCAGAAGTCCTAGGGTTGAGTTCCAACTGGACTGATACTTACGAGCCCTAAGACTGGGGGAAAGTCAGGTTCACTTTTCTGAGGTTTAATTCCCTCATGTGTCAAATGGACATACTGATAAATCACCTGGTAAATGAGGGCCCCTCTTGGGGAGGGGGCATGCTTCTGCTTTGTAATTTGACTATAGTCTATTCATTTTCAAATCATTTACACCCAGGATGCCTGGGTCTGGGTTCAGGCGCTTCTGACCATCAATCACCTCCTTGGGTGACCTTAGGCAAATCTGCCCTTTAGTTTCCCTATCTGTAAAATGAGGTTAGTAAAAGTTTCCTTTAGTTTGGAGGCCTTATGCTCTTTTCTAGTTACGACATTCAGTATTCTGAATTTAAAGGTCCTAACGTGGATATTCTATAGTCTCATGTGATAAGGGCTCTTCTGGGTAGGAAACTCTGTGTTCTGTGTTGTAATGTCCCTTTTGGCACAGCCACTCCATCACTTTGTGACTCCCTGAAACCTGAGGCATGAATGAATGAATGATTCAGGATCTCTCTGTTTCTTGAAATGAATCAGGTGCTCCTAGAGCAATTGAGCTGATAGACTTCTGGGGATCTGAACATTAAGTAGACTCATATTTAAATCAAGAGTTAGTAAGACCCTTATAGGCAGCTAAGTGGTACAGTGGCCAGAGCACTGGGCTTTGGAGTCAGGAAGACTTGTCTTTATAAGTTCAAATCTGGCTTCAAACATTTGTTAGCTGTATGATCCTGACCAATTCATTTAACCCAGTTTGCCTCAGTTTCTTCATCTTTGAAATGAACTAGCAAACTATGCCACCAGCCTTGCCAAGAAAATCCAAAACGTGTTCACAAAGTCAGACAATAACAGGACACTTAGACACTAGATGTGTGAGCCTGGCCAAGTCATTTGAAATCTGTTTGCCCCAGAGAGATGTTTTGATCTTCATATTAAATCTTAAAAATTCATAAAGGTTAAGTCTATGAGCAATTAATTAACATTTTTTGGGGGGAGTGATTAAGTTAAACTGCTAATGTAACTAGGAGATGTGTTATCACAGAATTTGATTCTCAGGCCAAGTTAGACATAAACCACAGAACTCAGAGCATACTCCTTCCTACTTGAGAAGAGCAAGTGAAAGATAAGGACTTTGAGAGAGTTGTTGGACATTTGAATGGATAGCAATCTGCTTTTAAGTAGAGTCACTGCTTTTGTCTGATTAAAAAAGGTGGCATTGGCTCTGGAGTTAGGAGGACTTGAGTTCAAATCTAGCCTTAGACACAGAACACTTAAGAGCTGTGTGACCTTGAGCACATCACTTAACCCCAATTGCCCCTATGAAAAGCAAAAAATAAAATATGTTGGACCTTTTTTGAGATATATATTTTTAACGTCCTGTGGGTTCTACTGCATCATTATGTCTCTCTGTTATCCCTTAATGTTATTGCTGCATGCCCAACTCACCTCCTTTTCTGATTACACACTTCTGAAACAGTCTGCTCGTGATATTCCTTATAGGTGGTACATCATTGGAAAAATGCTGTAGCCCACTTATGCCTACCACTGCTTATGGGTGAGGAGATGTCATTAGGCACCTTAACCTTACCATTTTCATGTTAGTTTAATGGCAAAAATCATAGTTGTGACAGCGAGAAGAGCAAAGAAGTTGGGGTATATATGGTGCAGCAAAAAAGACCAATGGAGAGAGTCTGGAAGTCTGGGTTCTAATCCTGGCTCTGCCCGTCAGCTTTGGGAAACTTCCCTTCTCTGGGGTCTTAAGTTTTTTTATCTTTAAAATGAAATTCGATCGTAGATCTGGAGCAGAAAGTGATGTCAGAGACCATCTAGGCCAGTGGTTCTCAACCTTCCTAATGCTGTGACCCTTTAATACAGTTCCTCACGTTGTGGTGACCCCCAACCATAAATTATTTTCGTTGCTACTTCATAACTATAATTTTGCTACCGTTATGAATCATAATGTAAATATCTGATATGCAGGATGTATTTTCATTGTTATAAATTGAACATAGCCCACAGGTTGAGAACCGCTGATGTAGGCAACCAGGTGGTATAGTGGATAGAAAGCTAGATCTGGAGTCAGGAAGGCCTGAGTTCAAATTTGGCCTCAAAAACTTAATTGCTGTATGACCCTGGGCAAGTCACTTAACCCTATTTGTCTCATCTGTAAAATGAACTAGAGAAGAAAATGGCAAACTGCTCCAGTATCTTTGCCAAGAAAACTTCAAATGAAGTTTTGAAGAGTTGGACATGACTTATAAACCACTGACCAATAACATTATTATTCCTTCCCTTTTAAATATGATGAAACTGGGAATTTAAGTGATTTACTCAAGATTACAAGATAGTAAAACGTCAGAGATGAGTTGCTCTGATATTCCGTGATTTTTTTTTTTTGCTGGGTGCTCTCTGAGAAATACCTTAATAACACAGTATCAGCCTGACTGAGCATTTCATCGAGGTAGTAATTATGACTGAAGCTGTCACTGCTACTCAACCACACCTCCATCCCTTTGGCTCTCCTTCCACTCCCTTCCTTTGCCCTCTCCCCCACTTTTGACCTGACTTGAGTTCAGCAGGTGAAAGACTGAAAATCCCTGTAAAAATGCTCTGAGGAACTCAGGAAATATTAAGATGAGTACTGGGATGTAGTGAAAGGAGTCCTGAGTGAGCAAGTCATGAGACCTGGGTTTGAGTTCAGCTCAGTTTCTTACTAATATTGTAACTGTAGCCAATGTCAGTTCCTCTTTCTAAGCTTAACCTTACCCTAGAAGGGAGGTTAATCACCTCCCACAGTTATATAGTTGTGACAAAAGTGCTTTGTAAACAGGAAAGTGCTTTGGAAATGTGAGCTATTGTTAGCGCTTATCGGTGTCCTAAAATGAATCACATTTCTCTGGGTGGGAGTTTGAAACCTCACAAGTGTTATACTGCTTAAACTCCCTCATCCTCAATGTTCACATCTGTGAAATGGGTATAATAATTGTGCCTTCCTCCAAGGGTTGTGAGGAACAAATCAGCAAATACACATAAAGAATTTTTCAAACCTTAAAGTGCTATAAGATATTAGATATTATTGTTATTGTTATTATTACAAAGCAGTTTATTTATAACAATTCTTATTGTTGTTGTTCAGTCAGGTCTGACTCTTCATGACCCCAGGTACCATAGCATGACAGTGCTTTTCTGTGGTGTTTTCTTGGCAAAGACTCTACAGCGGTTTGTCATTTCCTTCACTAGCAGATTAAGACAAAGGTTAAATGACTTGCTGAATGTCTGAAGTAAGATTTGACCTCAGGTCTTTTTGACTCTGGGTTTAACTCTCTAGCTACCTGAGGGCCACCAAACTGCCTCTTACTTTAAAGATTATATATTTTACTATATATATTTATATATGTCATCATGGGACAGGGTAGAGTACCAGACCTGGAGAGAGGAAGACTTGAGTTCACATCTGGCCACAGATACTCAGACGGCTGAACAAGTCACTGAACTCTGGTTTCCTCAGTTTCCTCAGAAACAAAAATGAGCTGGAGAGGAAAAGGCAAACCTTTGCCAAGAAAACCCCAAATAGGGTCATAAAGAGTCAGTCACGACTGAAATGACTGAGTAGTATGTTATTTTAACAACTCTACTCAGCTCAAATCCCATCTTCTGTGAGAAGTCTTTCTAGGTTCCCCTCAATGCTAATGCTAATGCCTTCCTTGTGAGACTGGCTCCAGTTGACTCTGTATATAGCTTGTACACACATAGTTGTTTGCTTGTCATCTCCCCCATTAGAATGTAAGTTCCCTGAGGACAGGGATTATTTTTTTGCCTTTCCTTGTATTACCAGCATTTAGCAGAGTGCTTGGGCACCCTTTAAGTTTAATAGATGTTTGTTGACTTGACGGGTAACTCTTGTGGGATAAGCAGTGTTAGATTATTTGCCCCCTTATATAGTTAAAAAACTGGGGCCCAGAGATAGTGTGACATGTCCTTGGTTATACAGCTAGTTTCAGTAGCTTGGATTCAGTTCATTACTCCCAATCCATTACTCTTTCCACTAGGTCACCGTGCTACCTCTGCAAAAAAATAAACCTCCATATCCTTGGGGTGAACATTGCAAAGCTGTGTTTTTCAGTGGTTTAAGACAGAGGTGCCCGCTGGCACCAGATTACAGTATAATTGGGAAATGTTTAACAAAATAAACAAGAATAAAATAGAACATAGATGTTTATATGTGGTTTTCTAAGTCCTCACGTTCAGTTCCTTATATACGGTTTAGGGGTCCTTGATTCTGTTTGAGTTTGACACTACTGGTTTAGGAAGCAGTCCAGTAGAAAGGCAAAGGGGTCACCAGCAAGAAATGCCATTGTTTTCGCAGCATTCATAAAGTAATTAATGTCCTTTCTATTCTTTATCCAAATTCTGATTGCTACCCTTGCTCCTGTTTTCTCTCTCTCCACTTTAAGAATAATATTATCTGCCTTTTTTGAGTGGTGACACTGAGCCACACAGATCATGAGTAACTCTCCCAATTGCCCAGCAAAATCAGTGACCAAGCTAAGCAGCGATTTCTAATTTTGGGGGTGGCTGTAAAAGGCTTCACTGCAGGATTTGAAGACTCCCCTTGTATGCAGTAGTGGAAATAGCATTGTACTTGGGAGCTGGGGGACTGGCCTTCTAGGCCCAACACTGTCGATTTATCTGCTGGTGAAAGTAGGACAAGATGTTTAATTTTTGTGGTCTATATTTCTTTATCTTTAAAATGAACATTATAATTCCTGCATTGCCTACCTCTCTGGATCTTTGGGAGGATTTGCATGAAATAACAGGAACATGGAGTGGAGTGGGAGTTTTTTGAAAAATATTGAGACAGGGCAAGGGACTGGTCTCATGATTTCATTGGTATAAGGAATTTTACCAATATAGATCGGCACCTCCTCTACAATTTATAGTCTTGGAGGACTGCCTGGATCTCTAAGATGGTTAGGATACAGAGCCAGAAAGTTTTAGAGGTGGAACTAAAACCGAGGTCTTCCTGACTTCTGCTCTATCACTCTGACTCTTGAATCATATGAAGAGCTCAAAAATGTCAAAGTCATTACAGTGATTTTTAAAAAATGTAATTTAACTTTCACTTGGGAATTATAGGATACTCCTTGGAGATAAATGAAGACATGATTTTGCAAAAGCAGGACTACAAATTGTTCAAACAGGAATAAGAATTCACTTTGAACAGCTTAATCCACAGAGCCAGTGGGAGCTTCCATTCTCCCCCTTCCCTCACCTCCTACACTCAATCAGTCACCAAATCCTGTCAATTCTGCCTCTGAAATATCTTTTACATCCATCCCCTCCTACTTACCTCCACTGTCATCACCCTGCTCTGGGCTCTCATTACCACCAATTTTGATTACTGCAGTAATCAATAATAATACTGCAGTAGCCCATAACTGGTCTTCTTTTTGCCTCTTCCATAGTTAATCTGCTAAACTGCCAGGTTAATCTAACTAATGCACAAGGCTGACCATTGCCACTCTTTTGCTCTAAACCCTTCAATGACACTCCCACTCCCATATTTTTGGGGAAAGTATTGGTGGGGGATAAGTGATCAGCTTTGTGATTTTGCTGGTAAAGAAGCAACCTGTGAGGAAACTGCCTCTACCACAGAATTGCTGCACTGTTTGCGGCTTGGAGAGTTTGCCCCAGCACTGAGAGGTTAAGTCGCTCTCTCTGGGTTGCTCAACCAGTGTGTGTCAGAAGAACCCAGGTCATTGTAATTCCAAGGCCAGTTTTCTCTCCACAATGACAAGCTGCCTATCAGTTCTGTATCTTAGGCCACATGAAATCCAAATTCTTTGGTATAGCATTTAAGACCTTTCATAATCAGGTATCACCAGGAGTGGGGAACCTGTGGCCTCGATGCCACATGTGTCTCTCTAGGTCCTCAAGTGTGGCTTTTGACTGAGTTTTAAAAAACAAGTCCTTTTATTAAGGGGATTTGTTTTGTGAAGTTTGGATTCAGTCAAAGGCTGCATTTGAGGACCCAGAGAGCTACATGTCACCTTGAAGCAGCAGATTCCCCACCCCTAGACCATACCACACTGCCTTTGTAACCTTAGTCCAATATCCCCTATTACATTCTAAGTTGAACAGGGCTATTTTTTATCCCCTGTTTTCATCTTGCCTTCTCCCTTCTAAGATATCTTTACTTTCTCTGTTCTTACTTGGAATGGACTAGCTCTTTCTCTCCCTTTCCTCTTTGGTCTGCTTACATATCTTAACCTTTTAAAACCAATTTCTTCCTTTAAGACTCAACTCAAGTCTCTGAAGTGTGTATAGAAATAGATGAGCAAGAATTTATGCCCAGAAGGGGATGGAGCCCTCATCACTGGACTAGCAAGGGTGGGTACCCCTGCCTAGCCCCTCTCAGGCCTTATATTTGGAGTCACCTTGCCCTAGACTCTGCTCCCATGTCTGGAGGGAGTACCTGCTAGGCTCTGCATCACTGAATCATTTAAGAAAAAGGATTCTAAAATGACCCTGTCTGATCTTAATTTCTTATCCTTCCACGTCTCCCTCTCTTTCACTCCTAGATCTCATTTTTATTCTCATTGGGATCTCCAACATATCCCCCTCCTTCTTGTTCTTCTAGGCCATCACCCCTGCTTTGGTCTCATTACCACCCTTCATAGTCTTAACCCTATAGTTGACCATTGTAACTCCATACTGCCCTCTATCATCACATCTTCTGATCCCTTGTTCTGTTGCCATTCTCACCATGCCCAGCTGTAGGCCTGCATTAGCCCACCATCTCTTCTCTATCTCAACTCCTGTCTTGCTGAATAACACAGGAGGGAATCACACAACCATGCCAACTGAGTCCAAAACAGATTTCTGTTCTCTGATTTCAATTAGACCCTTGATTATTTCCTGATTAACTGACATGTGCTCCATTTAAAACTTCCCTCCTCAATCCTCCCACGCCCTTTTCTGCTTTCTCTTCATAAACTAGGGGTTCTTCACTTGAGGTTCAAGGAATTCAAAGGGTTCTGTGAATAGGTTTCTGGTAGTCTATGAACTGGAATGGAAAGAATTACATTTTTGTTTCAATAAAGTCAGTTTCCTTTTTAATTCTATGGATTTTATTTTATGCATTGAAAAAAATTTTTTTCTGAGAAGCAGTTCATAGTTTTCAGGAGACTGCCAAAAGACGTCCTTCACACACACACACACACACACACACACGCACGCACACATGCACACACACATGCACACACACACACACACACATGCACACATGTGCATTAAGAGTCTCTGTTCTAAACAAAAGACCCTGGTATTACTGGGAAAATCAATGCTAACTCTATGTGAGCTACATCTTAATTTCTACCCTGTTCCTCGATACCCTTTCTACAGTGTTCTCTGTTTTTTCCTTTATGCTTGGAGGAAGGCCCTATTCCAACCCCTGTATTTGTGCCCCTGATCCTTTTCCTACTCTCTCCTAGAAGATTCTGTCCCTTCTATCACTCCTTATCTCACTCATCTTCCATTTTATCTTCTGGCTTCTAATATCTTCTGTGTTGTTCACAGAAGTCTTCCCAAGTCTCCCTGAATTGATCATATTTGTCATTTCCTACGGTGCAATGATATTTCATTACATTTATAGATCACATTCATTCAGTCATTCTCCAACAGATGGACACATTTTGCTTCTATCACTTATCAACCTGTTTGCAGTCTGGCTTCTGACCTCATCACTCAACTCAAATTGCCCTCTCCAAAGTGACCAGGGAGCTCTTTAAATGCCAGATCTAGTGGCCTTCTTTTTTTGGTCATCTTTCTTACATTTTCTTGATTTTTCTACAGCTGACCATGCTCTCCTAAATATCCTCTCTTCTTTGGGTTTTCATGACTCTCATCTCTCTCATTTTTCTTCCTAACTGTCTAGCCCAGGGGTGGGAAACCTGCAGCCTCAAGGCCACACTGACCCTCTAGGTCCTCAAGTGCAGTCCTCCATTTATTCTGTGAAATTTGGGTGCAAAGGGCTTCCTTCCAAATATCCTTTGATCACCATTCCCTCTGTGAGTGTACTCCAAGGTCCTGTCTTGGAATCTTTTCTTTCTATATACTCTTCCCTCTGGTGATCCCATCAACTTTCATGAGTTGAATGTTCAGCTTTATGTAGATGACTCCAAGAGCTCTGAGAGCTCCAGCTCCATTCTTTCCCCTGACCTCTAGAACTACAACTCTAATAACTAGTATTGGATATTTCCAACTGGATGTGCCATAGGCACCTCAAACTCATTGTGTCTATTGCAGAACTCATTATCTTTCCCCTCAGACACACCACCTTCTAAACTTCCTTGAGGGCACCACCATTTTCCCAATCATTCAGATTTGCAAAGTCGGTGACCAGCAGGCGGGTAGCTCAGTATTCATAGAATGTTGGACTTGGAATCAGGAAGACCTGAATTTGAATTCTGATTTTGACACTTAATAGCTATGTGATAGTGGGCTCTCTTAACCTCAGTTTTATCATCTTCAAAATGGGCATAATAATAGCACCTTCTCATGGGGTTGTTATGAAGGTGGAATCAAATAATATATGTACATCTTTTTGAAAACCTTCGAGGGATTTGTAAATGCTAGTTATCATCATCAGCACCATTCTCTTTTCCTCATTCTCCATATCCAATTAGTTTCAAACTCATCATTTCAATATTTATAATATCTCTCATATCCATCTTCTCTCTACCCCTAGGACTATCACCCTAGTTAAGGCCCTCATCACTTCTTTCCTATATTATTATAGAAACCTCCTAATTGATCTTCATTTTCAAGTGTGTGTCCTTGCTAAGCCATCCTTCACAAGATGCTGAAGTACAGTCATACCATATTGCTACCATACTCAAGAAGCTTCAGGGGCTCTCTACTGACTCTTGAATAAAATATGAATTCCTCCTTTTGGTTTTTAAATTTTGGGGGAAGCTAGGTAGTAGAGTAGCTAGAAGATTCATCTTCCTGAGTTCAAATCTGGCCTCAGACACTTACTAGCTGCATGACCCTGGGCAAGTCACTTAACCCTTTTTGCCTCAGTTTCCTCATCTGTAAAATGAACTGGGGAAGGAAATGGCAAAACACTCCAGAATCTCTGCCAAGAAAACCCCCCAAAGGGGTCACAAAGAGTCAGACATGATTGAAGCAACTGAACAACATCAACACGATCTGGTTTTAGCATACCTTCCCAGACTTAAGTTTTCCTCTCCCTCACATCCCGTATGTTCCAGGCAAACTGGCGTACTTGTTGTTCATTATCTCTAGCCCTCCCTTTCCTGCTCACATGCTTTGCACCAGCTGTCTTTCATGCATGGAAGGCATTCTCTCCTCGCCTCTTCTTCTTAGAATGCCAGGCTGTGTTTAGAGCTTGATGTAGAGCATCACTTCCTACATGAGGCTTTTGCGTAGACTTTGCCTTCTCTTAGATATTACCTTAAATTTACCTTGTCCTTACTTTATTTGACCTCTGTTGTTTCCTGTATAGAATGTAGGTTCCTTGATGGCAGAGGTTACTTCAGTCTTCTTGTGTTTGCATCTCCAGTGCCTGACATGCTGTAGGCCCTTAATAAATTCCCATTCATTGTTGTTGTCTCCACCTCTGGGAAGATTTGTCTTTATTCGAAGCTTAGCTCAGGTACCACTTATTCCATGAAGCCTTCCCTTATTCTTGCAACTTGCTAAATTGTGAATTTTTTTTCTCCCTTCTCCAAATCATTTTGTATGTAGTATTTTAGAATGTGAGTTTCTTGGGGACAGCTAGGTGGCTCAGTGAATAGAGCACTCCCTGGTCCTCAAGACAGGAGGACCTGAGTATCAGACTCTTGACACATTTATCAGCTGTGTGACCTTGGGCAAGTCACTTAACCCCAATTGCATTGCCTTCTCCCCCCTCCAAAAATCAGCCCCTTGAGGGCAGGGACCATGTTTTTGCCTTTCTTAGTATCTCTAGCATGGTACATAAGCAACTGATATATGTTTAGTGACTCATCTTCTACATGTTACCTTGTCTTACTATCAGCTAGGTGGTACAGTGGAGGGAGCCCTCAGACTTAGGAAGACCTGAGTTCAAATCAGACCTCAGACACTTATCTTAGTGACCCCTAGGCAAGTCACCTAACTGCTGTCTGCCTCAGTTTCCTCAAATGTAAAATGAAGATAATAATAGTATCTAACTCATAGGGTTATGGTAAGGGTCAAATGAGATGCTCTTTGTAAAGTTCTTTGCCAAACTTAAAGCCCTATATAAATGATAGTTACTATTATTATTAGAAGATCAGTGCCTGGAGGGTATCAGGGGCTACTTTATTTTTTGTCATTGGATCTCTGGTACCTTCTACAATAGTAATATTTGACAATAGTAGGGTTAATGTATATTTGTTGCATTGATGTGAAATTTTTTCCAAAGTCTTCTTAAATCCTGCTTTCTCTACTCCCATCCACTCCAGCAGTGGTGATGGTGATGGTGGTAATCTCCCCCTTCCTAGAATAGCTCACAGCTATTGTTTGTTTAAAGAGCTTATAGACAGTGGGGGAGGGGATATGCAGATAAGACTTGTACATAAATAACTGCAATCTTTATATTATCCAAGGCTTATAATTCTTTATGCACATTTTATCCCTCCCACAAATGTGTAAATTCTTTGAGGGTGGTGACCATGTTGTATCCATCCTTTCCCCATCTGGTATCAAAGTACCCTGTATTTATTAAGAAAGCATCCATTTAATGGTCATTGAATTGGATGGTGATTGACAGTCATTGTAGCTTCTGAAGGCCAAGAGTGTTGACTGTGCTGGTTTCATTGCCTTTTCCCCTGTTTCTGGTCCTACTGATATTAAAATGTTGATGAACCAAAGGGTTTTCTACACCTCCCAGAAACACTGGGTAAAATCCCATTGGGGGTTGTTGTTGTTTGTTTCTCAAAGAGGACCCTGAGTTTGGAAAGGTGATGTCCTGATTTGTAAGTGAATTGGATTTAAGTGAGTCAGGGCTGTGCAGAGTCATTAGCCTCATTCTCTTCTCCTGAGCCATCTGGATCCAGTGGTAAGATATACATCAGGACCACCTGAGATGGCCCATTTAGGGGAATGACCTGAGTTGTTCAGTCACGTGAATGTGTTCAGCCACCTATGTAATCAGCATTTGAGTATTGTCCCTTGCTGTGCTTTATAATCAAGAGAAGCACTGTTTATATTATAGAGGCTCATTTCATTCTTTTTGACCGGGTCCTTGGCTTGGTTTCAAGGAAATGTCCCACATCATCTATTGGAGGAAATTGGTAGTAATCCTTCAAAGAGAGGAAGGCACAGCCTGAAATCAATTTTCCAGGGACTAGTGGAATCTCTGAAATAGGGTAATGATAATTGTAGCATTTCTAGCTCCTGTGCCATCCTCCCCACTGGAACACAAGTGATATGAGAATTCCTCCATCCTTGAATTCTCAAAGTCAACATTATATGATGGATTAGAGGCAGAAACCCTGGCTTCCATCGGCAGCCTTTGTAGTTACCAGCTAGGTGACCTTGAGTGTATCGCTTCTCTAATCTGGTCACCATTTTCTTCCCCTGTGAAATTAGGGAGTTGGACTCGTTTTCTCAGGTGCTTTCCATCTCTCATATTCTGTGAAACGTGTTCTGAGATTTCTTCCAACTCCAATATTGACTGTGAATCTATACTCTCTTTGTTTTGGGTTTGTTTTCCTGTATCCCTTCTGAAAGTTGGGGATGGACCTTATTGTTGGGTTTGGACTGGTCTGATGATCAGGTGAGGTTGACTTGAAAGGTACCAAGAGACCTCAATGGCCAAAAGTCTCTCTTCCTTCTGTCCCTTGACTCCAGGGTCAATTCCAAAAGAATTTCATGAGGAAGGCAGAAAGTAAGGAAATAAGTAATAACAAGCAGTTATTAAGTACCTACTATGTGTGGGGACAATGCCAAAGTACTTTACAAATACTGTCTCATTTAGGCCTTCCAACAATTGTGGAAGGTATGTTATCTCCATTTGCAGCTGAGGAAACTGAGGCATATGGGTTAAGTGACTTGCCCAGTGTCATACAGCTAGTATGTGTCAGAGGCTGGATTTGAATTTGTGTTTCTGACTTCGGACCTAGTGTTTTATCTACTATACCACCCAACTGCCTCAAAAAGAGTTTTATGTGGCAAAGTGGAAAGAATGTTGAATTTGCAGTTAGGAAATATGAACCTCAACTTTGCCACTAGCTAGGTTTGTGATCTTAGGCAAAGCAACTTACCTCCTGAACTTCAGCTTTCTCTTCTGCCCCATTGCAATCATAATCTTTAGTCCCAGCGTAAGCTTGGAAAGGTGACGGCTACATTTGTGCATTCTCTGTGCTCAAATGTTTGTTTTAAAATACAAATTACTCTGGCTGCTCTGAGGCTATAAGTGCCCGTACATGCCAAGACCAATCTTTTCAAATGGCTCTTGGCTTAGCACATAAGCTGGGCTACTGCTCTTCTTGCCACTGAGCCTTTACAAATTGGCATTTCAAATTGATTGCAGTATTTTACTGTATTGTCATTCTCCTCTTTACCTATAATGCAGAATCCTCATGTTCCTTCATTTGGAGAATTTTCATTTAGAGCCTGAAACAGAATTGGCCACAGGAGTGGTACTGGAGGCCTGTTGGTTGCCTGCAGTTTCATCAGCAAGGCAGAAAGGATTATCTACAGGAAACTACAGTGGAGGTGGGGGAGGGGAGGCCTGTGGGGAAGGAGAATTAAGAGAGAAGGGCCATGTTAGAGGCACCCTCTTTTAACAGGGATATTAAAGCCTGCTTCTGTCACTCCCTTTGCAATACCAAATGGGAATTAAAAGCAGACAAGCTGAGTAATATTAGAAAAAGAGGACCAACAAGAGGGAAAGAAAAAGAGGACCAACAAGAGGGAAAAAAAAAGAGGATCATATGAGGATTCATTGAAGAAACTGGGGTTGTTTGGTCTGAAGTCTTAAGGCTGCCCAGTGATGGAGCAACTGGTGGTATCTTAATTCAGCCATGGGAACTGGGAGCAAGATGTGCTATATGTGGGCTCAGTGGCAACAGAAAGCATAGCCCAGAATGATATAAACACCCATCCGTGAACACCCCCACATGCCACAAAGATGAAATGAGGGGACTTGGCCCAAATCCAGTGCTGTGGGAGCTGCTGCTGCCTCATGCCTTCCAGGTCCTACTGGTCTCTCTCCTGTAGATGTTCTATTGCTTCATGTCCATTAACATTTAACAGTATACTCCCTGTCATACCCTCTGTATGCCACCAAATGATAGCTGGGGCCCATGCTGACCAATCATTCATGCACCAGTCCCTTTGTTACTATCTGGTACCCCTAAATATTCTAGCAGAAATGGCTGAGCAGTATAGGGAATTCTTTCTTTGCCTGAGCATAGTAGCACGTTCACTTGCTCTCAGTGTCCATCCATGCACTATCCCAACTGGTTGATATGGATGATAATAACACTAATAATAAATAATGTCAGTTAGCATTTATGTAGCATATTAAGGATTGTGAAATTGTTTGGTCATGTCAGAACTTCGTATGAGGTTTTCTTGGCAAAGATACTGCAGTGGTTTGTCATTTTCTTCTCCATTGGATTAAGGCAAACAGGGTTAAGTGACTTACCCAGGGTCACATAATTAGTGAGTGTCTTATGCTGGATTTGAACTCAGGTCTTCTTGACTCTAGGCCCAGCACTCTATCCACTGAAGCGTCTAGCTGCCATATTAAGGTATACAAAGTACAAACAACATTTGTTCCTCACAACAATCCTGTGAGTTTGGTATTGCTGTTATCTACATTTCACACATGAAGAAACTGAAACTGAGAAAGGTTAAGGGACTTGCCCAGGGTCACACAGCTGGTAAATATCTGAGGCAGGAGTTTGAACTCAGATCTTCCTGCCTCTAAGTATTATCTTCTATGAAATGTATCACCTAATTGCCTTCTGACAAAAAAGCTGACTTTGGTTGGGTGGGAAGGAGTATGAGAGACGTCTTCAAAGACCTAGGGGATTGTCATGGAGGAGGAATGTTAGAGTTACTCTGCTTGTACTAAGATGGCAGACTTAGGACCAATGAGTAAATATTACAGAGGTAAATACTGACTTGATAGAAGGAAACATCTCACCATTAGAAGTGTCCTGTGTGGAATGGGCTGCCTCCTGAATTCCCTATCAGTACAAGTCTTTCAATGGAGACTAGAAGACCACAGGGGTATTGTCCAAAAGAACTGGGATGAGTGTGACTCCAGGTAAATCACTTAATCTCTATGAGAGGTGACCTCAGGTTCCTCATCTGTTAAATGAGGGGATTTGGAATAGATGATTTCTTAGGTTCCTTCCAGCTATATTCCCATGATCCTTGTTGAACTCAGTTATTTCTTCCTGATATTCTGAGAGCATGTGGTTCTCTGTGGGATTCTAGGATCCCTAAGACTCATTTGATCCCTTTTCTTAGATGGCCATTTGAACCAGCTGTAGCCACATGTTGCCTGATGGTGGTGTGGAGGGAGCCAGTTGGCACAGTGTATCCATCCATGGCTACCTCTTCTTTTCTCCTTTCAAACACTCTTGTGTATTGTTGGAATAATCATTTCTTCACTCCTGCAAGCCTCCTACAGCCTTGATCTAGATAGCAAAGGCAGAGGTTGTTTGCAGCCAATAGGTTGGAATATCTCTTTGTGGAGAGTTAAAGGAAGGAAACAAGGCTTATTAAATATCCACTATGTGCCAAGCACTGTGCTATGGAATTTATAAATAGTATCTCGTTGATCCTCTCAACCACCTGGGAGGTCGGTGCTGTTATTATTTCTTTTTTTTTTGGTTGGGGGGAGCTGAGGCAGGCAGAGTGACTTGCCCAGAGTCCCAAAGCTAGTAAGTATCCAAGGGTGGATTTGAATTTAGGTTTTCCTGACCCCAGACCCAGCACTTTATCTGTTGTATCATTTCCATTCGTTCACCAATTATTTGTCCAACTTCCTAATGTTTGCCTACTGTTGTGGGAGAGAAGAAAAAAGTTGAAAATGAGATCATGGCACTTGAGCTTATAATGTAGCAGGGGCCAGTTCTCACCCAGCAGTATTTCAGAAAGTTCATAATTACATTTTGTGTGTGTGTGTGTGTGTGTGTACTGCCTTCCTTGAGGCAGATCTCAAGCTCTCAGCTTAAGGAGTAGCCCTGGTAAGTTCACAGAGGTTTGTCAAAAGAAGGTTGGCCATCAGATGATTTCTTGAGTTTTGGGTGGGGGGAGAAATGAATACAGCAAATCAGAAAGCCATCTACTGAAGCATGGAGTCAGGGAGTCCATTTAGGAGGTTTTTGGAGCAGTTCAGGGAAGGAATGAAGCCAAGATAGGTTTGAGAAGAAGAACTGATAGGATTTGATAAAAGATTAAAAATAGAGAGAAGGATTAGGAAGTGATGGTTCCTTTGGATTGTAAATCCCTAGAGAGTAGGAATTATTAGGCACAAAGTAGGCACTTAATAAATGCTTGAAGATTGCTTAGAGGTGTGCAAGGCTAAAGCTACTTTGACCAAGCCTTCAGAGGCTCTCCTATAAGGGAAAATTCTGCTCCTAGAACTGCAGTCTCTGAATTCATTCTGTCATAGGGGCAGCTAGGAGCTATCTACTTACAAAATTGACCATCCCTACTTTAGCCGTAAAATATATCTAAGACTTACCTTGTCTTGGAATGCTTTCATGACCTGTGTATGAGCAATGGAAAATTGAGTAATTTATCTGAGTACCTTGATGAGCTGGCAAATAGCATATGCAGCTAATCATTACCAATAGTAATAATCATCATAATCATAATCATAATCATAATAATAACTGTGGCTCTTTACTGTTTATGAAGTACTTTAGAAATGTGATACAACGTGACCATCCAAGCATCTTATAAGGTCAGTCGGGCTAGTGTTATTTCCCCAGTTTTACAGATGAGGAAATTGAGGCTCAGGGAGGTAAAAACCATTTGCCTAAAATTATAAGCTGGGAATGGAGGCTTTGGCTCCTATTATAGCAATCGTTCCATTACCTCACACTGTCTGGTAAGGCCAGGTCGAACATTTAATTTAATATTTTTGTGTCTCCACTGTTTATTCTTCAAGAAAAAGGTCAAATTCTAGTCTACCTCTCTGTTGATTACTCCCTTAAAAGAATACTGTTTTGCTTTTTTTTGTGCCTTGTGTTTAAATGAAAAGACTGGGACTGTGGCATGATGACTTGCTGCTGGGGAATCTGAAGTTTGTTTCCATTTTGAGAGGCTGTCTTGTATGGGGCCACATAAATGTAAACTTAAGTGTGATGCTGGAATGCTGTTGGTGGTTAGCAGGCTGACGTCTGGAATTTAACTTAGCCCAGAATGCTTTCAGGATCTCTGGGTTATGGGAAATATAGAATCCTCTTATTGTAATTTATACAAAGCTTTATGTTGCTTCAGTGCCAGCTTTCCCTGGGATCAGGGACTGCTTTACTAGAAGTACAGATTAGAGCGTGCTAAAGTGTTGCTGGAGCATTGGAAAAACTCCAAAGGCATTTGGCCAACAAGGATTTATGGAGCCCTCTCCTCTGCTAGGCATTTGGGTTGGAAGGTAAGAATGGCTACAGTCTCTACCCTTGAAGGGCTTATAGTCTCTTAGAACTAAGCACTGGATAATGGACCAGTATGTAATCAGTAGAGATGGTTTGCATGCATATATTACTAAGCTAATTTCCCAGTGGAGAGGAATGACTAGTAAGTCCATGAATTATCCTTCTAGTCATTCTTCAATTTCCAAAGTTCCATGTTACTATAAATTGTGGTGATGTTTCTTCTTCCTGGTAGTTCTTATGAACAGTTTTAGGACTATATAGTACTTAGAGCTAGGAGGTACCGTAGAGATCATTTATTCTAAGGGTTTGTAACCTGGGGTCTATGAACTTGTTTTTTTTAAACAAATATTTTGAATTCAAATATATATATATATATTCAATTTAATATAATTGGTTTTCTTTGTGATTTTATGCATTAAAAACCCCTTATATTGAGAAGTAGATGTTGGGCTTCATGGATCTGGCAAAAGCAGGGTCCATGACACAAAAGAGGCTAAGAATCTTTGATCTGGTCCGAACCCTTCATTTTAAGGATGTAGAAATTAAGGCCTAGAGAAATTATATGATTTGCCCAAGGTCATACAAGACAGTAAGTAGCGGGGCAACAATTTGAATTCAAGACCTCTAATTCCAAATCCATTGCTCTTTCCAATAGAGATAAATGGTGTGTCATATGGAAGAATAGCTAGACTTCTCTGGAGGTCAGTTCTCATTAGTGACCACCACCTTCAGTAACCTGACCATCTGGGACCAACCGATTCTACCACCAACTTTTCCTGCTGCCCATGAAGAGACAAAGAACCAAGATAAAGATTCTGCTTTCAAGATATAGAATATGAGCTCCATTTTCATTGGACAAGGCCTGGAGGTTCAGACTGAGAGGGATGAACACACACACACACACACACACACACACACACACACACACACACACACACACACACACACTTGGGCTGACTGCAGGAACCTGTATGGATAGAGTTTTTTAGAATATGAAATAATGTGACCCCTTCACTCTATCCATACATGTAGACACTATTTCACAGTCAAAGTAGGAAGGGACCAATTGGAATTGACCAAGACCAGGAGATCTCTGGGTTGTTTTTTTTTTATATAATATCAGCTCTGCTGCTTCTAGGTGGGAATGACAGCTGATCTTTGGGCATGACTGCAGCTGTAACAGCTTTCCACTGCTGTGTCCTAGGGCCCAAGGGCCTCTCTAAGGTAATGAAGCTACATATGGCAGCTGGCACCTATGAAGGCTCTTAACCCTGTCTTGCCATTCTTTATTCTTAGATTTCAAGTATTAGAATTGGAAAGTGTTTACTGAGCTTGGCTCCCTTATAAATAATGTAATACTCTGTGTGTGTAGGCATGCATGCATGTGTGATTTTATTCATATGGAGAGTTCCTGGTGAGAATTTCTGTAGATTGGCTCTTACCCTACAGTTGATAGTTTTGAGAGTTGCTTGGAACACTGAGAGATTAAGTGACTTGCCCAAGGTCATAGAGTTAATGTGTCAGATGTGAGATCTGAGCTCAAGGTCACTGTTGCATGTCACTAATTTAAAATTTTAGACTTTTAAATATACTTGTGAAATGAATACATGTTTTCTTTTGATAATTGATGAACGTCAAAGTGTTCAGTGATGGGAAATCTATTCACTAATAATGAAATTGACTAATTTGAAGTATAAACAAGATAATGTCAGAATTTGCTAATTGTCATTTTATTATTGTATATAGTGTAATTATGAAAGTGTTTTGGAAGGGCTGGGTTGAAGATTTTGCTTGCAGACAAGAAAGAGGTGGGATTATTCAAGGGAACCTTTTTGGAGGAGGAAGTTCTTGTGTTTTAGTTGAGAAAAGATGGTGGGTGACCCTTGACAAGTTACTTATTAACCCTATTGCCTTCAAAAGGAAAAGAAAGGAAGAAAGAAAGGAAGAAAGAACAAAGGACCACTGCCAAGCTAGAATGCATGCAGAAAAGGCTCACCAAGGAAAGCAAGAGTCCTAGAGAGAAGAAGATTAATTAAAGGAATTGGGAGTGTTTTGCCTGGATGAGACAGTCTCATTGGGGAGCTAAGGTATAATCACTAACTTTGGACAGCCATAGGGTTGTTAGGTGGAAAGAGATTAGACTAATGTTCCTAGTTGGCCCCAGCTGGGAGAAATTAGAGAATTAGGGCTAGTTCCATAGTGTCTATGAATCAAACTTCAGATCAGCATAAGGAAATGTTTTCTAAAAATTAGAATGCTTCAAAAATGCACCTGGCTGAAAGGGTAGATAGCAGTTCTCCATTACTAGAGGTCCTTGACCCTGTTTCTACAGGACATCAGAGAGAAGATTCATGTTTCAGGGAAAGACTGAATTTGCTAGATGATGGCTGGAGTTATTTCTGGCTCTGAGCTTCCACAATTTTATACCTGCCTTGTGCCATTCTCTCTGGATTTCCCCGCCCAAGTCTTTTGATTTGAAAGCCTGTGATTTAGCTTCTCTGTTGCTACTCATCTAGGCCTTGAGCCATCTGTCTTTGTTCTTATATATTTTGTAGTTTAATTTTTTCTTCTTTTTTCTTTTTGGAGGGCAGTTGGGGTTAAGTGACTTGCCCAAGGTCACATTGCTAGTTTTTTTTTGTGTTAAGTGTCTGAGGCCAGATTTGAACTCAGGTCCTCCTGACTCCAAGGCCGGTGCTCTATTCACTGCACCACCTAGCCGCCCCTGTCCTCATATATTTTGAAGTCCTTGACTTTTGCAGCACATCCACTATGTTTCCCCCATCCAATTCATCCTATATGGAATGATTGGATTCATCTTCCCAAATTTCCACTTCAATTGTGTTGTTTCTCTCACTGTACAAAAACCATCAGTAATTCTCCATTGTCTTGAGGACCAAGTCCAGACTCCTTCTGGGGCCTTTTTTTTCCACCTGAATTAGAAAGAATGCTAAACAGGGAGCTCTGGAATCAAGAGGAATGGGGCATGAACTCAAATCCTAGCTCTCCGAGTTAATGTTCAGTGATCTTGGGCAAGTCAACCTCTTTAATATAAATTTTCTAATCTATACAATTAGTGATTTACCCTATGTGACCTCCAAGTTCACTTTCATCTCTAGATCTATAATCTTATGATCCTGTGGTTTGTCTTATATTCTTCATAGTCATGGGACCCGAGTTCAACCCTAGCTATATCACTTAACTTACTGGATGACACAAATAACTATATTACAAAAATATTAGGTAATAAGTGTCTTGAAGAGGAGTAAGCAAAATGTTTTATGAGCAGCTCTTTTTGTTGGTGGCCAAGAATTGGAAGCCGAGGGGAAGCTCATCAATTAGGGAATGACTGAACAAGTTGTGGTGTATGAATGTAATGGAATATTATTGTGCTATAAGAAATGATGAGCAGGTGGATTTCAGAAAAACCTGGAAAGAATGACATGAATTGATCAAAAGTGAAGTGAGCAGAAACAGAACACTGTACACAATAACAGCAACATTGTATGATGATCAACTATGAGTAACTTAGCTATTCTCAACAATACAATGCTCCAATTCCAAAGGGTTCATGATGAAAAGTGCTATTCAGATCAAGAGAAAGATGTGATGGAGTTTGAATGTAGATCAAAGCATACTATTTTCACTTTATTTCTTTTCATGATTTTTTCTTTTGTTTCTTCTTTTGCAACATTACTAATATGGAAATATGTTTTATATGATTGCACATATATAACCTATATCAAATTGTTTGTTGTTGTTTGTTCTTCGTTCTTGAAAAGGACCATGACATTGTTTACTGTCTTAGGGAAGGAAGATGTGAGGGGGGAAGGAGAAAATTCAGAACTCAGTTTTTTTTCATTGAATGATAAAATTTGTATTTACATGTAATTGGGAAAAGTACAACACTATTAAAAAACAAAAAAATGCCATATGAAACCTTGGTAGGATGGAATAAAGATTATTATTTTTGCAGGGAGCTCATCAGTGACTTCCTGGAGGAGGTGGTATTTGAGTTGGGTTTTAAAGGATGGTTAGAAATTTTCCAGCTAGAAATGGTGCGGACAGGAATAAATGGCATAGGGAAAAAAATAGACAAAGATGTGGAAGTAGTAAAGTTCCAAATTCCCTATGTACTAGTGGAAAGTATGTTCAGTTTGGCTTCCTGTGTTTCTGTGTACTAGAGACAGCAAACCTTTCCATTTGTTTTGTGTATGGAGTAGGTGAGACTGGTTTAGTATAAGATACTGGTGAGATACGGTGATATTGGAGCAACTAGGTGATTGGGTGGATAGAGAGTTGGGTCTGAAGTCAGGAAGATCTGAATTCAAATTGGACCTCAGACACTTACTAGCTTTGTGATCCTGAGCAAGTCACTTAACCTCTGTTTCCCTTAATCCACTGGAGAAGGAAATAGTAAACCACTTCAAGAAAGCCCCATGGACAGTATTGGAGTGCTTTGGTCCATGGGGTCATGAAGAGTTGGACATAACTGAATGACTGAATGACCACAGACTGCTATCATATTAGGTAGGGCTTTGATTGAAAGGTCAAAGAATTAAGTTGTATTTGGTAGGTGGTGGGAATGGGCCTCAATAACAAGAAGAAAAACCTACTGAGACAAGAAAAAGGAGAGGAGAGGGTGGGTGGTGATGATGAGAAGTTTTAGAGACTGGGAAAAGGGAAGTTGGGAAAGCTTCCTTTGGATGACATTATTTTTCTCAGTGAAGTAGGAGTTTAAATTATTTGGTATAAGGCTTAGGATCATAGATGAGAGCTGAAAGGAACCTCAGAGTTCATTTTATCAAACTAAGTTATTTTATAAATGAGAAATTGAGGTCCAGAAAAGGTGAAGGTATCTGCTCACAATGATACATACATGGGAGGGGGGAAGGGTCAGAACTAAAATTGAAGGGCAGGTTTGCCTGGGATGTTCAGGAGATAGGAAAAGCATTTGGAACAATCAAGGTGGGATTTGAGATGGTGAGTCAGTAAGAGTTACAGAAGGCTTACTGACTAGTAGTGAGACCCCAGCCTGAGGTCATGCCCCATAAATTGACAGTGGGTAAAATCAGCTTGATTTTGTGACTCATATCCAGCTTTTTAGCTTAGTTTAGCATATTTATCAAAGGATAGTAACAGAGAGGGCAGTTAGGTTACTGGAAAGAGTAAATGTCTGAGCATCAGACCCCTTCCAACTTCACATTCAATAGAAGAGGGATTAGATGGTGACTTTTTCTCGTTTTCAGAGAGGCAAACCTAGGAATAGTGAATGGAAGTTACTTCCAACAGTAAGATAAGAAATAACAATAAGAACTGAGCCAAAAAGAAAAAGAAAGCTGTAAGAACTCTGATCAATAATGTAACAATTTATGGTTCTAGAGGACTGATACACACACACATATAAATATATGTGTGTATACATATATGGCTATATATGTGTATATATGTATATATATAAACATACATACACAAAAATATCTGTATATATAGCTATAGATATTCCTATAAGCCCTTGAGGGAATTTATTTTGCTTGATTGTGCATATTTGCTACAAGAAATTTATTGGTCTTTTCTTTTTTCTTTTTCATTGGAGTTGAGGTGGGAGGGAGGGAAAATAGATTTCTGTGAATTTCAACAAATAAAGAGGGAAGTTGCTACAGATGTGGAATGTTGCATTATTTTTAGATGAAGTCACTATTATTAGTTTTACTTAATTGTTTTACTTTGTTATAAGAGACCTCTCACAAAGTGGGACTGATCTGTAAATATTTATAGTAGAAAAACAAAACATCAATAAAACTTTTTAAAAGGGAAATAAAACAATAAGAACTGTCCAAAAGTAGAATGGAGGGGTTCCAGGAGATAGTGAGTTGTCCATTCCTCTGGTGGTCACAAGGCAGAATGGTCACTTGTCAGGGATTTTGTAGAGAAAATTTTGACTTTGATTATGGGTTGATGATAGCATCTTTCAGCCCTAGCTGTGTGACCTTGGATAAGTACTTTTCTTCCTGGATTTTCAGTTCTGTAAAAATAAAAGAGTTGGAAGAGATGATCTTTCAAGTTCCTGCCACCTCTAATACTCTAAGATTTCTCATAGAGCATAAGGAGGGTCTCTGTAGTACAATCCTGGCAGTGAGACCAGAAACATGGTAGGATTTCTCATGCTATAAGCCCTGAGTCCCAATCTTTCTTCCTCTCTCCACCCAAGACTTAGCAGAAGGAAGAAGTCCTCTCACTCACTGTGAGTGGGAAGAAAAAAGGGGGAGAACTTAAGGAATGTGACAAAGGCAGTTTATAGCCCTGAAAGCTATAAATAAAGACATCTGGGGAGAAAGTGAGTGATGTGTATGAGTCTGCTGATATGTTCTAGTATAAAGCATTTCAAATCTGTCAGTCTTAAACAGGAAGGAGGTAGGGGTTAGAGTTGGAGGAGCTTACCTGACACCCCCAGCCTAATTTCACTCATCAACCTGATGAGAGAATAGCAAAACAGGTGTTGTACCATCCCAGGCAGAGAAGAGGGAGGGACTGTCAGTTATGAATAGCTATGATGCTGGGTGAGTGTTACTTGCAGTGTTACTTACAACTCCCTTTATTGTCCCGTTTCCCATTGTCATAATGCTGGGAGATACATTGGAACATATACCATAGAACGTTCAAGCTGAAGAGTTAGATCTTAAAAAGACCTTGTCATATGGAATGTAGCATGTCAGAGCTAGAAGGGACCAGACAACATAGAATGTTAGAGCTAAAGATTCTGCAAATCTCTTCCCTCTCCAGTCACCTTCCACACACCCAATATGATTTTTGTAGAGTGTGTGTTAGCCCATGTTACCCTTCCCTCTTACTTCAAATATTAACTTATCTATTTGGTATTTAGAATTCTTTACATCCTGGAGAAGACTCTGGGAAGACGGCAGAGTAGGTAAAAAAAACCCAAACCTTTCATCTCTCCAAATTTCCTTCATGAAAAAAGACAGAACATGGCCTCAGAGGGAATGTAGGGAAAAGGAAATAAACAAAAGTGAGGGTTAAGCAGTTGTTCTCCTAAGACAACTTGTGAAGACTCCAGGAAAGACCAAACCACGAGGGTTGGAGGTTCAGTCTGAGTGAAGTGCAAATGCTTCCAGACTGTCATCTCCTGGACAATGTGGGGGGGGGAGGGCTGATGGCTGAGTAGGAAGAGACTGAAGGATCTTTCACTGTTGAGGGATGCCAAGCACAGCTGTGCTGACTAGACACATCTCGGGCTGCACTGTGGGGCAGCAGGAGCTAGAACACACCCGGTACAGCGGCAGTAGCTGCTGGGTGTGAGCACTTGCAGGAGAGCAGAGTCCCTGGTTTCCATTCTAGGGCAGAGAACAACTGTAGTTTGCAGCCACCTGAGGTATTGCAGGGAGAAATAATTCCTGGGACAATGTGTCTGGGGGATTTAGGAGAAGAGAGGTGAGCCCTAGGTTGGATCCTGGGTCAGACCTCAGAAAATAACAATAAGAAGGATGTGAATCTTGGGGTATCATTCCCCATACCTTGGGACTATAACTTGATTACACTAATAGCTGCTAAAAACAAAAGAAAAGAAAACAAATAAAAATGAGTAAACAAAGGAGAAAGAACCTGAACATAGATAGCTACTATGGGGACAGAGAAGATCTGGATTCATATTCAGAGGAAGATAATGGAATAAAAAAAGCTCCTTCATTTTCAGTGAGAAATGTCAAATCATCCAAAGCATAAAATAAGTTCTTGGAGGCACTTAAAAAGGACTTTAAAAATCAGAAAGATCAAGGAAAAATTAGAAAATAAATAAGAACAATCTAACAAAATCATGAAAAGAAAAGCAACCAACTTGAAACAGAGAATCAAAAACTTAAGGAAGAATATAATTGCTTGAAAACGAGAATTGGCAAAAGGAAGCTATGATATTCTAAAACACCAAGAAATAATTAAACAAAACCAAAAGATTGAAAAAATTAGAAGAGAATGAGAAACATTTTATCAGAAAAACAACTGAGCTGGAGAACAGAGCAAGGAAAAATAATATAAGAATAGTCAGATTAACTGAAAATTATGGTTAAAAAAAGAATCTTGATACAATTTTCTAAGAAATTATCAAGGAATATTGTTCTGATTCTAGAACAAGAAGGCAAAACAGAAATGGAAAAAAAATCTACTGATCACCACCTGAAAGAGATTTCAGGAGGAAAACTTATAGGAATATCATAGTCAAGTTTCAAAGCTTACAAGTTAAGGAGAAATTATTGGAAGCAACAAGAAAAAAACCAATTTAAATATCATGGGGTTACAATAAAAATTACACAAGACCTAGTAGTTACTATGTTGAAGGACTGTAGGTCTTGGAATACTATATTTTGCAGAGTAAAAGAGCTGGAGTTACAACCAAGAGGAACTTACCCAGCAAAATTAACCATAATCCTGAATGGAAAAAGAAAGGATATTTAATGAACTGAACGACTTTCAGGTATTTGACACAAAAACAACAGAACTTATTTCTGTTGTTTTTGGGAAAATTTGATATATAACATCCAGGAGAAATATAAGGTAAATATTAAAGACCAATTGTAAGGGACTTAATGAAGTCAAATTGTTTACTTCTTATGTATGAAAATAGTATCAGTAGTCTTATGACTGTCATAATTATTTGGATAATTTGAAACAAAGGCTTGGGCCAAGTTGTGTATGATGATGTGATTCTAAAAAGACAAAACTGTGTAGCAGGAGATAAAAAGGAGTAATTATCTTATGTAAAAGAGGCATAAAAGGAAAAATTGATACAGAAAAAGCTAGTAGGGTGGAGGGCGGGTAGTGATGAAACCTTACTCTCATTGGGAGTGGGTTAAAGAGGGAACAACAGATATCTAGAAAGGTATAAAAGTCTTCTAAATATAGAAAGGAATGAGGGCAGGGGGATAGGGTATGGGGGGGAGGATAAAAGATGGACTCTTGGAGGGGTGAGTACGTTAAGGTATAGGAGGGCAAGGTTGCGGGCAGGAGTAAAGCAGAGGAGTCAAGAAGTATAGGAACAGGGTGAGAAGGATAGTGAGAAAAATAGGAAAGAGGAAAATACACAGCTTAGAATGTGAATGGGATGAACTTACCTATAAAATGGAAACTGACAGCAGATTAAAAAATTGAATTCGACATTATGTTTCTTTCGGGAAACACTACAAAAATGAGAGAGATGCAAAGGTAAAATAAAGAGCAGGAGTAGAATTTGCTATATAAACAGAGAAGAGGTAATAATCATGATCTCAGATAAAGTTAAAGCTAAAATAAATTTAATCAAAAGAGAGAAAGTATACTATGTGTCAGCAATATTGTTTAATATTGTTTTAGACCATTTAAAATAACCAGACAGTATAAAATACCTGAGAGTATGCCTGTCAAAATAGACACAGGAACTATATGAACATAAATATAAAACGCTTTTTACACAAATAAAATCAGATCTAAATAATTAAAGTAATATTTAGTTTTCATGGGTAGGTAAAGGCAATATAATAAAAAAATGACAATTTTACCTAACTTATTTATTTAATGCCATCCCAATTAAATTACTAAAAAAACTGTCTTACTGAGGTAGAAAAAACAATAAAGTTTATAGGAAAGAACAAAAGGTCAGGGACTTCAAAGAAATCAGGGAAAAAGATGCAAAGGAACCAGATTCAGCAGTATCAGGCCTTAAACTGTATTATAAGGTGAAAATATTTTTGAAGTATAAAATGGATAATTTTGATGATTTTAAATTAAAATTTTTCTTGTATAAATTAAGCGTATGCAGACAAGGATAGAAGAAATGCAGAAAATTGGGGGAAAATTTCATAGACAATCTCTCAGATAGGATGTGATTAGGCTGGAATATTGCTGTTGTGTAGGAAATGGTGAACTGATTGATTTAGAAAAACATGAAAAGACTTGGAATTAAGATGGAAGATGCTACCCACTTCAGAGAAACAGATGACAAATGGAAATAAGCATAGTGTGGTTTTGTACAAATGTGTATGACTCTGTGTGTGTGTATGTGTCTTTCCCCTGTCCTTCATATTTACTCTCTTCTTGCTTCTGTCTCTTAGATTCCACATCTCCTTTAAAACTGAGCTCAAGTCCCACCTTCTTCATGAAGTCTTTCCTCATCTCCCTTCCCCAAATACCTTGTATTTATTCTGTGTATATTTTGAATAATAAACATTTTTCTCCCTCCAATAGAATATAAGAACCTTGAGGGCAGGATCTGTTCCATTTTTGTCTTAATTCTCAGAACTTATCGCTGCCTGTTGTTGAGTCATTTTAGCCATGTCTGATTCTCTGTGACTCCATTTGTTGTTTTTTGGGAGGTTCAGGGGCAAAGATACTGCAGTGGTCTGCCATTTCCTTCTCTGGTTCATTTTATAGATGAGGAACTGAGGCAAGCAGGGTTAACTGACACACCCAGGGTCAGACAGCTAGTATATCAGTGTTAGAAATGATTTTGGTCAAACCTCCTAATTTTACAGGTGAAGATCCTGAGGCCCAGAGGGGTGAAGAGACTTGCATACTGGTGGTGAGAGTGATACCAGCACCCAGTAATCTTGATTCTCAGTCCAGTATTGTTCCCGTCATCCTCTGTTTAATAGTTTGATGCCCGGTCAACCTGCTTACCCTCTTAGAACCTCAGATTTCTTGTCTCTCAAATGGAATTAGTATTTGCTTTACATACCAGATCAGAGCATTGTGAGAAAAGTGTTTTGAGATTATTATATAAATGACAATGACAATGAAGAGAAGAATGCACTCATTTTGGAAGATGTTTACTTCTGTTGACAGCTACTGTGAGGCTGGTAGCAATTTTGCTGCCAACAAAATAAGAAAATACCTAAGGTGGCCACGAGTGCAACAAGACAGTTCTGATTTCTCTAATATCCTCTTTTCAAAGTTCACTTAAAAGGGTTTTTGGGCAAAAGGGAAAGAAAGGCCAGAGATTATAGAAAAGTCCCAGGAGAGAGGCATCACTCTCTCCAAGTTTTACCAAAATCATTTCTAACACTGATATACTAGCTGTCTGACCCGGGGTGTGTCAGTTAACCCTGCTTGCCTCAGTTCCTTAGAGAGGATAATAATTATCAGTACATACTTAATTTTAGTGACTGGAAAGGGGGTGGGTGAATAAGAAAAATGGTATGACTTCTTTGACTTCATAGCTCTATGTGTCAGAACATACTTTGTGTCTTTTTGGATTGTATTAGGAAATAAAGTAGGTGTAATTGGCAGCTTACCACTCCCTTCCCTCCCTCACTGCTTAGATTTGATCTCTGGGGACTCCTTAGGGTAATACAATTTTAATAAATACATATGGCTATTTATGTGACTGAAACAAGAATCAGTGGATTCCTCTGGTCTAGGGCCCCATTTCCATTCCTTTTAAGCACTGAGTCCTTCTACCTGATGCCAACCACAGGTGGATTTCCTCGTGTTCTTTTTCTTTTTCAAAGGAAGAATATATTAGATGTGAAATCTTGATTCATTTAAGCCCAGAAAGTAACACCTCATTGGTTCTTCGACTTCATTGATGTGTACAATATAGTTCTTCACTAGGGAGAAGTAGATCTTAGAACACCCAAACCAAAGCATATCTCACTGATGACAGGAAGCTGGGTGTCAGTACAATGTGTATTGTCATGGATTGGGCTAAAAGGTGCATTTGGGGCCAACCACAGTACCCATGACTCATTGCTTTACTCTCAGTCTCTTCTGGTTCAATGTCAGTCATGTTCTATAGTATGACTAGAAACTATCAAAAATTGTAAACAACAACAAAAAAACCCCAACCTCAACTACTTCCCTTCACCCCATTTTCCATGCCCCCTTCGCAATTTTCTAGATCATGAGATTCAATAATTTACTACTCATGACCATGTGGTTTATTAATATAATAAATAACAAGATACAAACAGACATTAAAAAGCAGTGTTTTCAGTAGCAGGCAGTTAGATAGTAGGCACGACTGATTTTTCTTTTGCTTTCCTCCCCACCCCTTGTCCAAGCAGATATTGAAGAAGACAGAAGGGAAAGAGAACTGAGACTTAAAAACTGATCTGGAATTTCCTCAGCACCACACTATGAGGAGGCAAGGGGAGAAAGCTACAGATTTCACTCTACATTCTCTCACTTTTTACCACTACTCATCAACCCCAGTCTTGGGTTGACTGAATTCCAGGGCATGGCTACTTTTTGCCTTCTCCCATTGTCTCCATTTATCTCTTGTGTTCAGTCATCATCAGTCCATTTCCTGTATTTTTACTTCCTCTTTCTCTTACTTTCAGCCACCTTTCTCCTTATCACACAAGAGGACAAGTACTGTAGTCTTGAAGCACCTGCTTCTTCCTCTTTTCTTTCTCTCTCTCTCTCTCTCTCTCTCTCTCTCTCTCTCTCTCTCTCTCTCTCTCTCTGTCTCTGTCTCTGTCTCTCTCTCTTTCTCTCTCTCCCCCTCTCTCCACGTGCATCAAGAAGTCCCTAGATCCAATTCTCTTTGAGGACACCCCAACCAAATGACTCTGGGTAGTATACGTTTGCACAAATTCCAACTCACTAAATCTCAATGATATTGGGTCCTCCAGAGTCTCTGACTCCTGAGAGGTGGGATGATCTTAGCAGAGTTACCCTGGTATATTTTAAAAACCTAAATCCCTTTGGTTATTCCTTAGGTAGGAGTAACATCCACTATGCTTCCTATTGAGTTATCTAGTCCCTTTCCTGGGGTAGTGGAAAGAGTACTAGATTTGGATTTAGGAAGAGTAAGCCATTTAACATCTCAATGTCAGGAAGGGCCAGCTAGGTGGTTCAGTGTGTAGAGTACTGGGTCTGAAGTCAGGAGCACTCAACTTCCTGTTTTCAAATTTGACTTCAGACATTTATTAGCTGTGTGACCTTGGGTAAGTCAAGTAACCATGTTTGCCTCAGTTTCCTCCTCTATAAAATGTGTTGGAGGAGGAAATGTCAAATCATTCCAGTATCTTTGCCAAGAAAACCCCAAATGGGTCATGAAGAGTTGGACAACAATTGAAATGGCTGAACAATAACAACAAAATCCAGCAAGTTTTCTAAGACTAGAAGTTATAGATGGATCATGCTCTGGTTATACTCTGTCTTGGAGGAAGGAATTTTCACACTGAGAACTCCATACCGACAAAATCAGAGTTTCTTTAAATCTTAATAAATTAAACCACCTTATAGGATCATTATTAGTAAAGGACTTGTTGAATGTAACTTGCTATTGAAATATGAACTATGATTATTTGGATAAACTTACTTTCTGTAGTCTGAGAACTGGAAAGGAGGGGAAAGGGGGGAAAGAGCTTAGGAAAGGAGAATTTTTGTGGGGTGGTAGTGTGGGTTTACTATACAATGAGGCTATGAATAGGACAGACTTTAGCAAGAATGGAATCCCTGGTACAGAGGATTATATAGTTTTGATGTTTCCAAGTTAGAGAAAGAGCATTAAGAGTAAATAATTTCCTAAAGGTTGACCTGAGGGGTGGAGGGGAAGAGTTTATGCTGTGTAATGTTAATGGGATTTAAGATCTTCCTAGTCCATTAATAGTCTTCACTGTGGAGCCCATTAAGGGAAGTTTGCTTAAGGGAGGCTTGCTTATAGGAAGACTTTCACATCTTTTTGCTAATTTTTAATTAAGCACTGAGTCACAAGGGTTGTGATACCTTCTGGCTTTGAGAAGTGTATATGTACTGTGCTTTGGTATTTTGCTTTGGAGGCTCAATTATGGGAAGGATCTTGTGATTCCCTGGTTGAGATTCTCAGTGGCCGTATGTTCAGAGCTCCCCAACTGCTCAGATATAAAGGCTCTCTTGATCCAGGGGTGTATGTAAAGCGTATAGTCGATTCAGGCAGTCTGTTGGTCTTTATTTCTCTGCTTGTATTTTTTTCTGTTTGCATTTATTCTGAAATTCAGTGTGCTGACTTTTCACCTGAACTAGTGAATGTAATTTTAAAAGATTGTTGACCCCTTAAACAGCTATCTTTACTAGTAAAGCAGATCTAAGAACCTCTGCTAATAGCCATCCTGGGTATGGTAGTGTGGTTGCCACTATATGCTAATGAAAGGAGTCTGTATCTGTCACATAAATATCCCCCTTCCAAAAAGTGATTGTGGATTCAGGGGGTGACTTAAAGCAGCATGATATAGTAGAAAGAACACTTAGCACACTTAGGTTCAAAACCCAATTCTCTTTATTAGTTAGACTGTTACTATGTCACAAATTAGGAAGGCTTATCTAGATGAGCCCTAGGAGGTGTTTTAAAGTCATAGCACCTTTGTAACTTAAGTCCTCAGAAAGTGACTGCTCTGAAATGAACCCCATCTTTGGTTCTTATCTTTGTTACAAAGTAAGACATATTGCTTCAAAGTCATGGTCTGTTTTGGAGCATTGTATTCATGTATCCCTCACCTGTCATAAGAGGCAGTATGAAGTACTAAGTAGAAAGGTGACTTCAGAATCAGGAGAGGCTGGGTTCAAGTCCTCACCCTGACAGAACTCTGGCTCTGTGACCCTCGCTGGGCAAGTCACTTAATCTCTCAGCATCCCAGGCAACTCACTGCCTAAGGTTCTCCCTTACAGATCAGGTACCTGCCTGCCTGCATTGGCAGAGAATCTCCCTTATACCAATGACATCACTGGCCCAAATCCTAACGAAAATAATCAAGGGACTTGAAGACAATAGATTATCAGCTGGATATGGGAAGGGGAGCTGAGTTCACAGGCATTAAAAATAAGGGACCTGTGAAGAAAGATGCCATCTGTATCAAGAGAAAGAATTGATAAATAGAAGTATGTATAGAATAATTGTACACACATGATCATATATGTGTATATCAGTATACATACATGCACACAAACACACGTGTGTACATATGTGCGTTTATATATATACACATAGTTATATATAGGTATATATAACATAGGTCTATATATAGGTATATATAACATAGATATATAGGTGTGTATATATAGGGGTGTGTGTCCCCCCCACATACACACACACACACCTATTTGTGTCTAATAGTAGCCATGTACAGGGTGGTGGTGGGAAGAAAAAAAAGAAATTGACTTGATAACTTTGTTATATATTTGGAGGGCATAGCAAATTGTACATGATAGATTTCAGTTTCATATGCAACCATGTTTTCATTGTGCTATATTATGGAAATGCTTGTTTTGTTCTATGAATTGAACATAAAATAAATTTGTAATACCAAAAAAAAAAAGAACCGCAAACTTTAGAGCCCGAAGAAATGAAAACTGAAGCATAAAACATAAAATGTGAGAAGGATAGCACCGCAGGTTGTAAAACATTAAAAACTTGAAAGAAATCTTTTTGCTCTGCTGGGATGCCTCCCTTTTGTCCCTGGACTAGGTTTCAGGTGGTAATTGCTCTCTTTAAAACCCTAATTTGCCCCTCCCATCACAAAAAAGCAGTTTGGAGCAGTGGCTAGAGTGCTGGGCTTGGAGCTAGGATAATGTGACTGCAAATGCCATCTTAGACATTTACAATAGCTGTGTAGTTGTGGGCAAGTCATCTCATCTTTCCTAGCTTCAGGTTCCTTATCTGTAGAATGGGAATAATGGGATGGCTGTGAGGATCAAATAATATATTTGTAAAGTGCTTTAACTTTAAATCACTGTTATCCTCTTCATTCTTTTTAATTTAATTTAATTTTCATTTATTTATTTATATATTTTTGCTTTTTTGTGGAGGGGAAGACAGGGCAATTGGGATTAAGTGATTTGCCCAAGGTCATGTGGCTAGTAAGTGTTAAGTGTCTAAGGCGGAATTTGAATTCAGATCTTCCTGAGTCCAAGAAGATTCTATTCACTGCGTCACTTGGCTTCCCCATATCCTACTCATTCTTGTCATCATCATCATAGTGCATTGAATGGAGCTCATTGTGAGCAAGGTGATTTGTTCAAGGTTACTAGATGAGCTGGGACTAAAATCCAGGTCTCTTGATTGCCAGACTTGTGCTTTTCCCAATGTGCCACATCTGCCTTTAAAACACAGAAATGTTATTTATTAAACCTGATCATTTTGTATAATTTAATTATATCTTATATGTTATATAAGATATAATAAGAATTTATGCCTGGAGGGTTTCAGGCAATCTGATTTGAATGGATTTAGATGTTATCAAGACTCATCTTTCAAAAAAAAAAAACCTCTTCTGTGGCAATTATAACTAAATTTTGGCTCCAAATCATCAGCTCTCAGGAAGTGATAGGAAGGGAAATTTCTTTAAAAAATTAAGAAAAATAGCATGTATCTTCCATTTTGACACTAATGGAACAATTTAATGTAATTTCTGAAAGAAATGGAGCCTCTGGAAAGCCTCCTGCAATGGAGAGGTTAGGCAGCGCTGCTGTCAGGCAGTGAGTGGGAGCTGTGAATGTGGAGCTCTTGGGGTGGGCTCACACCAGGGAGAAGGAGTGGGTGAGAGTGCGCTGCAGCTTCAAGCCTGCTTTGCTCCCTCTGCACCATCCGGAAGGTTTAGGAATGAAAGGTGCTCAGAGCATCCGGCTTTCCCGAGGGGGTCCTAGACTTCATAGAGCTAGAGTTGGAAGGAATCTTGGTACTCCTTTAGGCCACATTTTCCTGAGGAAGAAACTGAGGCTTGTGGAGGGGATATTAGCAGAACTGGCTTTGCAACCATAATAGTAACAACAATAATTATAACAACAATAGTAAATCACTTGTATTTACATAGTGCTTTAAGGTTTGGAAAACTCTTCGCATATGTTCATTTGAACTCTGTCAGGTAGGTACTATTATTAATTCCATTTTACAGAACAGGGAATTCCATTAATTCTGCTTTACAGAAACTGATGGACTTTAAATGACTTGCTGACACTCACATAGCTAGTTAATATCTGAAGATGGATTTAAACTTAGTTCTTCCTGACTCCGAGTCTGCCTGTCTCTTTCTCTTTCTGTCTCTGTTTCTTTCTCTCTCTCTTTTGGTCTCTCTGCTTCTGTGCTTCTTTGTGTCTGTGTCTCTCTGTCTTTCTTTGTCTTTGAGTCTGTCTCTCCCTCTGTCTTTGTCTCTGTCTCTCATATATTCCTTATCCAAGTGTTCTCCTGTGAAATCACAAGATCCAGGCACATATACAGTCTTGCTCCTCATTCCTCTGTTCAAAACCTGCCAGTGTCTTCTTACTGCTATTAGAGGAAAGTTTAAACCTGTTAGCCTGGAATTAAAGCCCTCTATAATCTGATGTCAATCTGCTTTCCAGCCATATCTCACACCATTCCCTCCCTCATGCTCTGTGTTCCAGAAAAATTGGATTACTTGCTGTCTTTGGTGTATATATCCAACCTTTTCTTGTATTTACTTTTGTTCATATTTTCTATGCCTGGAATCATCTCTTTACCCCCTATCTGTCCTTCTTAAATTCCTGTCCATAGTCTATGGTTTAACTCAATGCCACCTCTTCCAGAAAGACTTCCCTTATCAACTCCAATCATTAATGGCCTGTCTGCCCTCAGGCCTTTATGTAGCCAGGTGACTCAGTGGATACAGTGCTGGGCATAGACTTGGAAAGATTTGAGTTCAAACATGGCCTTTGTCTCTTCCTAACTGTATGACCTTGGACAAGTCATTTAACCTTTCTTAGCTTCAACTTGACAATTGTAAAATGGGACTAATAATAGGATTTTTGTGAGGATCAAATGAGAGGAGATTTGTGAAGTGCTTAGCACAGTGCCTAGCACATAGTAGGTACTCAATCAAGGCTTGTTCCCCTTTCCCTTCTATTTTTTAAAAATAATTTTTTTTTCCTTTTTTGGAGGGGCAATTGAGGTTAAGTGACTTGCCCAAGGTCACATGGCTAGTAAGTGTTAAGTGTTTGAGGTCAAATTTGAACTCAGGTCCTCCTGACTCCAGGGCTGGTGCTTTATTCACTGTACCACCTAGCCACCCCACTTTCCCCTCTCTCAACTGGTGCAAAACATTAGATGATATTTGTATATGCTTCCTAGCCTTTGGATAGATTGTCAGCTCCATGAGATCAGGGACTCTGTCAGTTAGACTCTGTATATTCACCTTCCTTTGCCAGTAGCACACAGTAGGTACTTATGAGAGTTGAATTTGAACTTGGAGTCAGAGCCATACATTCTGAGTAGAAGATAATGCTAGGTGGGAGTGAATGGCTCGTGTATAGTGAAGGACCTATCAAATAAAAATGGTGATGATGGTGACAGTGATAACATTCAGATGGGTCTGTTGTCTCATTGGTGTGGATAGTTTCTGTGATGAAATAGATCGTAACACTTTAATTGATGTTAAGAAACATTTGCTACACATCTTTGTGCTAGGCACTACTTCAGCTTCTTGTGACACGTTAGAAAGGCTTCTGGACTTGGTATTGGGGGTGCAGGGTTTGAATCCTGGTTATATCACCTATTAGCTACATGACATTACATAAATCAATTCATTTCCTTGGGACTCAGCTTCCTTATTTGTAAAATGAAGATCCTTTCCATCTCTGTCATCCTATGATGCCATTCTTTAAAAAATTTTTTTAAATTGATTTGTTTGTTTACTTTTAGTTTATAAGATTCATTTCCACAATCCCTTAAGTTTCAAATTTTCTCCCCTCCCTTCCCCCCGCCCCCATGGCAACTTGCAATCAAGTATAGGATCTGCAAATACTTTCACATTGGACATTAATCTGGTTGTATAAAAGAGTTGTAACTGATAGGATGAACAATAGGAAAAAGGAAACAAAATCAAACATGGAAAAGAAAGAGAGCATGTAGTTTGCTTAAGTCTGTTTTGCTTAACTCTGTTCTTCCTAGATCTTTCTCTGAATGTAGACATCTCCTTCCATCCTGAGTCTTTTAGAGCTGTCTTATAACCTTGTGTTGCTGAGAAGAGTCCAGTTTATCAAAGTTGGTCGTCAAACATTCTTTGTGTCTGTTGTTGTGTACAAATTTCTCCTGGTTCTGCTCTTCTCACTTAGCAACAGTTTGTATAAGACTCTACAGGTAAATATGAAGTCTATCTGCTCCTCATTTCTTATAGCACAATAGTATTCCATTACATTCATATACCATAATTTGTTTAGCATTCCCCAATTAATGGGCATCCCCTTAATTTCCAATTTTTTACCACTGCAAAGAGAGCTGCAAGAAATATTTTTGTACATATGGGTCTTCTTCCCACTTCTGTGATCTCTTTGGCATACCACCCCAGAAGTAGTATTACTGGGTCAAAGGGTATACAATTATTTATAGCCCTTTGGGCATAGTTCCAGATTGCTCTCCAGAATGGTTGAATCAGTTCACAACTCCACCAACAATGCATTAGTGTTGCAATTTTTCCACATCTTCTCCAGTATTTGTCATTGTTCTGTTTTGTCATTTTAGCCAGTCTGGCTGGTGAAATGTGCTACAATCCCATTCTTATCCTGTATCTTTTTTCTCCATAATGTACTTACCCAATACACTCTAGGCATCTTACCTTCTTGGAACAGTTTTCTTATTGGTAAAAAAAAGGGAGGGTGGAGTTGGACTAGAATACTAGATATCTCTAGTCATCTAATCATTATTCGTTCTGCCTCTAAATCCTGTGAGTATATGTTCTTCTGTTTTAAATTTTTTTTTTAAGCTCAGAATTACAACTCAGTATACAACTTGAGCTGTCTCTTGGTCTTTCATTTTAGATAGATAACCAATCTCTTTGTCTGTTCTTGGTGGTGCCTTTTACCCCACTTCTCACATAAGTTATTATTTAGGTAGCCTACTTACAGCCACCTTGAATCTTAAAAACTTATTACTTATTTGTGGAATGCTTAATAATAGCCAAAGAGATTTCATGCACACAGCTTTTCACAACTCTGGGAAGAAAGTGGGGGGGGGAGCACAGCTAGGTGGCTCAGTGGAGAGAGCAATGAGCCCTGGAGTCAGGAGGATCTGAGTTCAAATTCAGCTTCAGACACTTATTAGCTGTGAGACTCTGGACAAGTCACTTAACCGCAATTGCCTCAAAAAAATGCCCAACAAACAAAAAGAAAAATAAGTGGGGAACTTATTGTTAGCTCTTTCTGATTGGAGGAATGATGAGGAAACTGAAGTAAAGAGAATTTTAATGACTGGCCCAAGGCCACATACAAGTTGGTCTAGGGAGAGCATTAAAATCTAGGTTTTCTGATCCCACCTTTTACAGGAAGCCTTTCTTAATTTCTCTGAATTCTAGTGCCTTCTTCCCACTGATTATCTCCAGTTTATCCTGTATATAGCTTGTTTCTACTGAAGTTATTCGTATTTATCTTCCCTATTAGTTATTCAAGAGCAGAGACTCTTTCATCTTTCTTTATATCCCCAGCTCTCTGCACAGTTTCTGGCACATAACAGAAACACACCAAATGTTTATTGACTGACTCACTCCCTGAAGTTTGGCTTTTATAGTATGCCTCCTCTCTTCCTTTATGATAGATGCTTTCCCCAGGATGTTTCTTTGTCAGTCCTCTTAATGTTGTGGAGTACTGAGCTGAGTCAAAGCATGGCTGGAAATCTACCTTTGCTACTTATGGGAGGATAGTTTATTTTAACCCTGAGGTTCGAATTTTGGGTCTTCCTCCAGGAGGGACCTTGAATAGTTCTCTTTACTTCCTTGTACCCATTTCTACACCTGTAGACTGAGGAAGAAGTTAGACTAAAAGGTCTTTCAGGAGTCTTCTCATTCTAAATCTTTGGATTGTTCTGTAAAGGATTCTACCCTAGGTTAGATCTTGCTGCTGATCTTGAATTTGGGAGTTATTATTTCTCACCAGGCTGTACTCAGGACTTTTTTTTACTGTTCTCTGTGTACCAGGTAGTATCATGTGACTCCATTCTCCCACCCCTTCAGCTTCCATAAAAATATGTTGAATTGGGGGAAGTAAGGTGAATAGAGCAAGGGCACTGGATTCAGGAGGACCTGAATTCAAATCTGACTTTGGATACATAACACTAACTGTGTAACCTTGGGCAAGTCACTTCCCACAATTGCCCTGCCTTCCCCTCTCCAGAAAGACCAAAAAAAAAGTGTTGAATTCCCTCATTAGATTAGGACAAGGCTTATCTTTCTTTTATTCTTTTGTTCCCAGAATTTAGCACAGTGCCTGGCACATTGTAAACACTGAATAAATACTTGTTGACTGACTGTTGATTATCAGCTTTTTCTCTGAACTGACCATGGGAAACCCTTTGCCTTTGGTATAAAGTTTGGCTTTTTTTTCCTTCTGTTGTATCCTTAATAAAAAAGGGGGGGAGGGCTAATTTTGGCTTGTTGCAGCTAAGTCAGCTAAAGCTTAATGTTCTGCCCACACTCTAACATGGTTCAAACTTCCTCCCTTTCCCCAAAATACCTACTTGCCATCACATCTGGTTAAATCCTGCCTTTCTAGCCTTACCATTTCCTGCAAACTCTGGAACATGATTGCACTTTTCCTAGGGCATTTATTCATAAGGTAAAAGACAATTTACTAAAATGTTATTAAGGAAGTTTATGGAAATAAAATTGCTTCTGAAAAGATGCTACTCAATATAGATGTGGTATGGTGAAAGGAATATTGACTTGGGTGTGAGGAGGCTTGGACTGAGTTAAGGTAAGAGGCTGAACCTGGGATTTTACTAGTAAAGGTATCTCTCAGATGAGGAAACTCTCTACAAATAAAGGCTGGCACATCTCTGTAACTTACAGTCATAGAGAAGATTTATATTTCTTTACATTCTGTTTTTGACACTTTTTTCAATCATAGACAAGTGGTTTAACTTTTCTGGTCTTCAGTGTCCTCACCTGTAAAAGGGGTATACTACTTGAATTGCTTACTCATAGGGCTATTGTGAAGAAAGCACTTTATAATCCTTAAAGTGCTACATGACCCAATTTACACATTGTTTTCAGTCATTTTCAGTCATGTTCAACTTTTTATGACCTTATTTGGGATTTTCTTGGCAAAGATACTGGAGTAATTTGCCATTTCCTTCTCTAGCTCATTTTGCAGGTGAGGAAACTGAGGCAAACAGGATTAAGTGACTTGCCTGGGGCCACACACCTGTCAAATGTCTGAGGCCAGATTTGAACTCGGGAAGAAGAGTCTTCCTGACTCCATGCTTGGCACTCTTTCCACTGTCCCACCTAGCTGCTCCTGTTTTATTTGTTTAGGGCTTTGTAATTTCCATGACCTCTCACCCATTATTTCTAAACTATTCTACTTTGAGAAACTTTCTAGATCACTTGCCATAGTCTCTATCCCTCCCTCTACCTCCTATTCCCAAGGGCTATACTGTTATTTCTTAATGTCAAAAGAAAATAGTGCCTGCACCTCCCCTGCCACCCTCTCCCCCAGACCAAAGATACATGCATACATATCTGTATACATACATACATACATACATACATGTATGCATATGTTGTACTACTCTTTTCACATATTGATTGGATGCTGATTAGGAAACTAATTTCTCTGGGCTCATCTCAGGTTCAGTCTGAGCCAATAAGAAAACTTTCTGATTCATAGTGATCTTGTTGCTTGCCAAATACTCTGTCCCATTTAACTGCTTAACCATCAACTTAGGCCTAGTGAACACTAACAAACTGGGAAATACCATGTCTCTCTTTTAAGGACAAATAATATATCATCCCAAAGGTACAGAGACACGCCTCAAAAAAGTTTCAAAGGACCTTCCTCCTATTTTTGTCATACCCTCCCTAAAATATAATCCCTTCCTCCCCCTCTCCACCCACTTAATTCAGTCGCACACGGCCAGGTTTTGTTGCATGCTTTTAGGACAGTTAGGGCATTTGAGGGAGCATCAGTATATATGTTGAAGTCCCTTAGTATGGAAGAAGGAATTAGAGTGGAAGCCAAGACTATGAGAGACAGGCATTGAACTCACTGAGGAATGGAGAATGTCCTGGGGTTGGGAGATAATTACCACCAGGATTTGGATTGGATAATAAATATGGATACCTTGGATTTCAAAGGAGACAGGGTGGTGATAGGGATTCTGGACATAACAATAGAGAGCAAGGAGTATTCCAAGTTCCCCAACATGACCAAGGTGGTGGGCAGTCAAGGTGGCGGTGGTGGGGCAATGGGGATATGAAAGTCTAACTGGTCCTAGAAAGAGTTGGCCAGGGATGTTGTTAGATGGTACGTTGAATACCAGAAGACGGAAGAGGTGAGAGTAGGAGATGTTTGAGAAGAGAGGGAGCTTGTTAAATATGGAGGAAGCATCCCATTGAAAGGAATGGCAAGAGTTAGGAGTGGGACAATGTGGGATTAGGGTTGAGGTGAATGGGAAGAAGGAAGCAAGTGGGGGGAGGGTTTTTCTTTGGTAATTTGAGGATTCAGTCACTGGGGTGGGGAGAAGAAGAGGAAACTACTGAGCAGTGAGTCCAGACAGAGTAACAGTGGATGGAAAGACATGTGATTAGAAGGTTCAAGCTCATCTCTCAAGCTCTCCTGTGGCAGGCTGTTGCATTCTGTGAGGCCCATCTCATGGTAGATATGAACAGAAGAAGGGATTCTGGAAGTCTGGTCAGGATCTAGTCTTCAGCAGGAATGAGAAGCGCCTGGTGTTTTTGTGGCCTGAGATGAATATGTTTCTTAGAAAATTTACTCAACCCGAGTTCCGAGTCAAGTTTCATGTGACCTAAATTTGTAGAGTTTTCCTTAGTTATGTCAGAAGCAGCAGGTTTACATTTTCTCATTCCTATAGTTCTGTGAGACAGTCCAGATTCAGTGTTAATGGGCTGCTGCTGCAGGTTGGTTAATCACTCTTGTTGTTTTTAACATGAGTTTGTAAAGTTGACCATTTTAAGAAAACATCAGTGATTCAGATCAGTAGTTAGCAGGAAACTAGCTGTGAGTTACTGCTTTGAATTTTGCCACAAATGGATTCTTGGGCTCCTTCCTCTATCCTTGGCTTGGTTGGATCAGCAATAGCTCTTACTTTTGAGCCTGGTTCACCTTACCTCTTAGAAACTCAGTTTCTACAGTTTTGAGGAAGGGAAGCTACTTTGCAACCTATAGAGAAGTACATAAAAATGATATTATTTAGCCTCTATCTTTGTCAAACTGGGGTGGGGGCATGCAGTGGTAGAGTATTGGTAGTGCAGCCTTAGGTGGGGCAGGGAAGAAAACTCAGGGGGCAGCTTCTTACAGATCCTTCACAGGACCATAGAACTTAGAGTTAGAAGGGGGAAGAGAAGTAGCCTAGATCAATCCTCCCAGTTACCTACTTCCACTGAAATCTTGCTCAGCTGCTTTGTCATGGTGTGAAAGTGACCCTAGCTTCTCAAAGGCTATTTCAGAAAATCACCAACAATTGGGAAGAGCTTCATCTATAGGCCAAAATAAAATAGTTTGTTTTTTATCTGAGTGCCAACCTGTATGCTGTAAATTTGGAGAAACTCAATAGTAGAGTTTCAGCCCCTAGTTTACAAAGGTTTTCAGTCACAGAAGCTATTGTGGAGATGACCAAAATATCATGAATCCTTTATAACTGATTGGAGCAAGAACAAAAAGTGCCTGCACTGAACTGGCTGTTATGGGTGGAGGTTTGGTGTGGTGGTATGGTGAGGAGAGGGCAGGGTTAATGAAGAAGCCATGATCTCTGCCCTCAAGGAGCTTACATTCTTGCTAATAATAGAACCATCAGACCATCTTGCCTTTGTGTAATAGATTTTCTAACCTCTTTCACTCTAAGTTCCCATTTTAGTTTCCTGATTCATGAGTTAGGCAAAGGGCAGGTGATATTATCTCCATTTTATAGATGGAGACACTGTGGCATGAAGAAGATAAGCAAACTTTTCCTAAGTCACATAGATAATAGGAGAGGCACAAATATGCCCTAGGTTTCCCTATTATTGGGTACAGTTTCCTCCTTTTTCTCCCCATCAAACTGTGATGCCTCTACGTGAGGCAGATGGCCAACAGCTAAATGATTTAAAATAGAAAAAGCTAATTTCTGATCTACACACATGAACTTGAAAATGAGGGGGGGAGGAAGAAAGGGGACCCCTGTGTTGTTTCATGTGGGAAGGTATTTTGGAGAGGATGGCCCAGAATAGATCTGTGAATTACTTGTGGGAGGTAACCTAGTAGATGAGAATAGTGGACTGTGAAAGCAAGAAAGGAAGAGAGGGAGGATGGGAGAAAGAAATAGAGAGGAATAAAGGAAGGGAAAAAGGAAGGAAGAAGTCAGGAAGATCAGTGAACAGAGGATAAAGGGGAAATGAGATTTTGGGGGCAGGCATTGGCAGAATAATAATTTAAGAGGAGCAGGACCAGGTAGGATAGAAGCAGACTGATTTCATCTCAGAGCATTCTTAGATTTTTTTGCTTTGGAGGATCCATTAGCATATGAATCCTTTCTTCCTGTAGGAAGGTCACCATGTCTCAGCATATTGGGTTTTGATTATTGGAGCTGAAATCCCCCCATAATAATCTATCATTTGATGATTGGTTTCCTGGTGGTCAACCTCCTCAAACTTAACTAGCATTCATTCAGTAGATACAGTCTGTCCTAAATCCATTCTTGAAGCCCTTCCATTGGAAAAACTCTTTATTATCATGAAGTTTTTTTCCCTTATAATGAGTTCTGCCTTATAACCAGTGGTATGCTGGTAAATATTTAACAACCAGTTTTCTGGCATGACACACCTAAATTTAATCTGCATTTTTTTCTCCATTTTTCTTAAAATTTTCTCCATTACTTTCTTAAATTAGACATTCAACAAAATGGTCAAGCTCTGAATCATAGCATTTGCTGATTTCTGAGGTGTTTAATGCTCACACTGCAAATTAACAGTCACCTCTTATAAGCTGGTTTGAGTTAGCTCCAGCAAACTCCCACTTGTAAATTCCATACATTCATCCTAGTTCTATCCTTTGGCACCAGTCAAAGCATGTTTAATGCATATTTCACATGACAACCCTTCCAGTGTTTGAGGACTGGTGGAGTGACTTGTCCAGGGTCACATAGCTAACAAATATATCAGACTGAGGTCTTCTGCTTCTAAGTCTGATGGTCTTTCCACTACAACATGCTATATCCTGGTACAAATGGATTCATAGAAATTAGGATACTCAAGGTGACAGTTTACAAAGTGATCATTTTGTAATCCATATCTTGGCATCAGAGAATGTTCACCAGTGATATATGATTTGAAAGTTGAAGCTGGGACTGAAAGCTCCTGCTTATGCCTTCATACAGAACTGAATTTTTTTCTTTCTTTTCTTTTCTTCTTTCTTTCTTTCTTTCTTTCTTTCTTTCTTTCTTTCTTTCTTTCTTTCTTTCTTTCTTTCTTTCTTTCTTTTTTTCTTTCTTTCTTTCTTTCTTTTTGCTTTGTGGAAGGGAAAGGGCAGGGTAACTGGGGTTAAGTGACTTGCCCAAGGTCACACAGCTAGTGAGTGTTAAATGTCTGAGGCTGGATTTGAACTCAGTTCCTACTGACTCTGGGGTCAGTGCTCTATTCACTGTGCCACCTATCTACCCCTGAATTTCTTTTAGTGATTTTTCCAGAGAGAAGAAGGAGCACTGGATATGGCTCGAAGAGACCTTTCAAATCCTAAATCTGCTGCTTTCTTCCTCTATGTCCTTAGGCAAGTCTCTGGGCCTCCATTTCCCAATTATATATAATGAGGGGGATTAAGCTCAATGACTTCTAATGCTCTTTAGGATTCTAAATCCATCACCCCATGATCCTAAGACCTTTTTTGACCTTATTTATCTTATTTATAAAATGAGAAAGTTGAACAGGATTCTCTGATCTGAATGTTCTCAGAAAGAGGTTACTAGAATTTAAACTAGGCTGTCTCTAAGGCCAGCACTCTATCCACTATGTCTTTATGATCATCGTGAATCCAATTGTTCCTCCCCACCCCATACCCCCAGATGATTGTCATGAAGCTACCTTCTCTAGAAGAATATCAATGAACAAAAGTACTTTTAAAAAAAGATTTAGGAATGTATTATCCTTTCTACTAAATATTCTCTTACAAAGAATTTAAACTAATAACACCAAAAAATGCAAAATTTAGCAAATCAGATAAAAAGTTTAGAAAGTAAAATGTAAGTTTTCTTTGGTTCCTTGGGTAGAGAAAAATGCATCGTGCGGATGAACTCACATCCTAATCCATAAAACAAGAAATTCCATATTGGTCTTTGTCACAATTAATTTAGATCTGAAATGTCATTTCATACTAGCTAGGTATAACAAGATGTGTCAGTTACAATTTTATGATATACATTTTTATTAACTTTAAGTGCAAAATCAAAGGAGCTCTTATTCCATAATTTAGATAGTTTGGAATTCCATGAAGGGCTTTCTTTCTCCTTGGAACTGTCAATTTCCTTATACTCCTTCTCCATCCCAGCTCAGCACACACATGCACATGTGCAGTTAGATAATTTTTATTTAGCATTTGGTAACTTGTAAGAGAAAAAAGATAAGTGCTTTCAAAACAATATACTAGCATACACACATTTAAACAACAGACTCATAAACACATGGCCACACATACACATACACACAAACACACATGTGATGGACCATGAATCCAACTTTCAAAGTCACCATTTGCCTGAGAGACACTAAATATTAGCCAGCTTTGGGAAATCTATGCCAATTTCTTAGCACCTGTGTAGCAGAATATACAAGTAATGAGGTAATCCCTCCCCTTTTCTCTTTCCCTTTTTCCTTCTGGGAAGTTCATTACTTTGGAGAATGTTATCTCCTTTCTTAGAGAATGGTACCTGGAGTACTCTTACCTAATGCATGGCAAGGATTAATACTTTACAACCTGTAAATTTCAGATGGTTTCTGAGAACAGTTGTGCCCCTTAGGTCCCATCCTGTAACCACCTTTGTTCATTCTTCTTAACTCTAATTTGACTCCTGATTGTCTGATGTACACTGAGTCTTGTACAGACTTTGGTGCATGGCATAGACTTCTTTCCCTTGTGGGGAGATATTTGTGATGGGGAATTTGCCAGGCAAAATTGATAGTGGTTCTAATATTCTATTCTGCATTTATTTAACTCCAGCAGGATACTGAGGTCTAATTAATGTTGTGCTAACTTTACTTTGCCAAGTTCTATGTTGTCTCCTCAGTTGTTTGCTTTGGGGTCCTTCAGATCTGTGATCTTTGTTCCCCCACAGGGGTATGTAAAGGAAGAGGGAATTTGGCACTGTCTCTGTGCTATATAAATATTAGTTATTATTATTAGTAGTAATTGCATATAGATAAAGAGAGACAAAGATAGAGACACAGAGACAGAAAGAAATAGATGCAGAGACAGATGCACTCACAAACATACGTTCTAACACACAGATAGGTTGTGTCTACTTAATTCTGCATCTGTGCATATAAGTCTTTCCCTGTTTCTCTATTCCCTACATTCATTGTTATGGTGCAGCAATATCCTGTTACATTAATGTACCCCAATTTATTTGGCCATTCTCCAATGAATTAGCATTTATTTGATTTCCAGTTTTTTTAAAGCACAGTTATGTTTAAAACCCTAAAGGACCAGCTGCTGCCCATGCCCCTTTAGCATGTTTATTTCTAAAACTCTTAAACATTTTTTTAAAATTTCTAAAACTCTTCTAAAACTGCTATCCAGATCTCCCTCCTCCTTTGTCTTCCCTCTCATCCCTTCTCTTTTCCTTTTTCAGAGTTTTGCTGGTGGGGAGTATCATGTATGGTAGAATCAGAAACAGGACTACTTCTCCATTGCACTAGGGACAAATAACTTTCCTGGCTATTAGTCTGAACAGCAACCTCATATCGCCTACCACCTCCTGTCATCAGGCATGGTGGAACATATGAATTGTACCCTGGAAGATAACCTTACATGGATATATGAAATCTGGACCTGGCAAGCCAACTGCATTTTATGATTTTGTTTTGTTTTGTTTAAAAAATCCTGTTATGGCTCTGTTAGTTTATCATGAGAATAAGAAAAAATAAATATACACATGTATATTACATATTATATAAGTGAAAATTTATGGGGAGTTGGCAATGTGGAGAATAGAAGTGGTGATGGGGATTGGTCATCAACTGGACCAAGCTCAATGGTAAACTTTAATAGTGTTAAAAATAACTTTGCTTGTTTTAGTATTATTGTTTAACTCTGTATGATATTAATATTTTTCCATGAGAAAGAAATGTAGGTAAGGGTCTTTAAAAAGTATTTTATTATTTATATATGATTCTTTAAACTTTGGTCATCCATTAAGTTCTTGTTCTTAAAGAGTTTATAATCTAGTGTGGGGATAAGATACATACATAAATAGAGAACATAGTAATTACATAATATGCTAATTACACATTTAAAATATTGCAGTTTGTATCTATACTGTTCTTGAGGACAAATGTGTCCCTTATGAACTATCCAAAAAGAGTATCTACTTTTTTTTTGGTCTTTTTAATATTTATTTGATTTTGCATAATGGATATCCTTGGTCATGAAGCTAGTGAGAAGTTATCTCATTATCGGAATTAAGTGCCCTTTGGAATCAGATGAGGAAGAGAAATGCCTTCAGTTGGGGTGGCCAGTGGAGACTTTACAAAACAGGTGGTACTTGATCTGGGCCTTGAAAGATGGCACAGATCCCATCAGCAAGAAATTAGGGGCTATACCAGATTTAGAGAATATCATGATTAAAAATATGAGGGGGAGTAAACAACAACATGTATCTTGATGTTGGGTTGGCAACTCAACAGGTCCAGCATGAGACAAAACTGGAAATGTAGATTAGAGCTAAAGTTGGATGGGTCTTGAATGCCAGACTTAGAGACTTGAACTTAATTTGTTGAACTGGGGAGCCATTGAGGGTTTTGTGAGTAGAGAAGTAACATCATCAGAATTGTGCTTTAGGAAAATTTTTCTGGTTGGTGGTATGTAGGATTTGGGTCAATTTGTGAGAAGAGATATTGAAATTAGAATCAGTCAAGGAGCAAATAGCTTGAACTAGTTAGGGTCATCTTAAAAGGGACTTTATTTTGTAGTATTATATGTTGTTGTCGTTTGGTTGTTTCAGTTATGTCTGACTTTCTGTAACCCCATTTGGGGTTTTCTTGGCAAAGATACTGAAGTAGTTGGTCATTTTCTTCTCCAGCTCATTTTACAGATGAGAAATTGATGCAAACATGGTCAAGTGATTTGCCCAGGGTCCTGCAGCTAATAAGCAACTGAGGCTGGATTTGAACTCAGGAAGATGGGTCTTCCTGATTCCAATACAGGGAGATCTTAATTACAACAAATAGCTAAATTAGTGAAAAGTAGAATATGCTTGTCCTATGATTTAAATCTCTCTTATTGGTGACAGTAGGATGGGTGGAATATGAGATTCTAAGAGGTGGAAGAGACCTCAGACACAATTTAATCCAACCTATAATTGGCAAGAATCTTCCCATGTAGGAGGAGAAGAGTAGGAAGGTGAAAGGGAATGGGTCAACCTTACTTTCATGAATTTGGCTTAAGGAGGGAATAACATACATACTCACTTGGGTGTCTTACCCTACAGGAAAGTAGGCGGGAAGGGCATGAGAGGGGTAATGATAGAAGGGAGGGCAAATTGGGGGAGAGGGTAGTTACAAGCAAACACTTTTGAAAAGGGACAGAGTCAAAGTAGAAAATAGAATAAATGGGGGAGGGATAGGATGGAGGGGAATATAGTTAGTCTTTTACAACATAACTACTATGGAAAATTTTTATGTAACTATACATGTACAACCTATATTGAATTTGTATGTCCTCCCAGTGGGGGTAAATGAAGAGGAAAGAAGGGAAAGAATCTGGAAATCAAAGTTTTAAAAACAAATGTTAAAAAAAAGTGCTTTTATATACAACTGAGAAATAAGATATACAGGCACTGGGGTATACAAATCCATCTTGCCTTACTAGAAAGTTGGGAGGAATGGGGGAGATATAAGAGAGAACAGATTGGGGGAAGAGGTATTCAGTAGGCTCACTGTCTTGGGGTGGGGGGTAGGGGAAAGATGGGGAGAAAATTTGTAACTCAAAATCTTGTGGAAATGAATTTTGAAAATTATAAAAAAAATAAATAATACATACATACATATGTACATAAATACATAAACAAACAAATAAATAAGAATCTTCCCATGTAATATCTGATAGTCATACATCTTCTTCCTGAGGACCTCCATCAGTGAGAAACTCACTCCCTTGGGAGGCAGTCTATTCCATGTTTAGAAAGCTCTCCTTTTTAGGAAACCTTGCCTATTATCAACCTAAAAATCTTCCTCTCTGCACCTTCCATTCATTTATGCTCTCTGGAACCAAGAAAAAGATATCTAATCTGTTTTACCCATGAAAGCCCTTTAGATATTTGAAAAAAACTGCAATGTTTTCTCCAGTCCCCTTCCCCTGAAAATTTTTTCTTTTTCCAGCTTAATATTCCCAGGTCTTCATTGATCTTCATTTTGGTTGACCCATTGCAAAGTCATTGTTTCTATTTTTATGTAAAAGTTACCAGCATATTGCATAAGGTGATTCTCGTGGAGAGCTCTGGAATTAGCTGAACTTTTTGCAATTTATAGAAAGGCTAAATGGGTTGAAACTTTTAATAGAGCTTTTTAATTTAACTGTTTGAGACTTCATTAAACAGATTCAGTGTAGTGCTATATTTGATTTAGTCTTGGGATTAATTGTTTTCTTTTTTCTGAATTTAGTTTTCCGTTAGCGTTTGGAAGGGAAAAAACCATCTGCTTTAGGCTTGATGTGCAGTGGGATCTGATATTCATGGTGATACAATTTGATTCAGTAAACATTTGTCGAATGCCTACTATGTGCCAGGCACTGTGCTAGGTTCTGGAAATAAAAAGATCAAAAAGAAACAGTCATCATCTTTTAAGAGTTTACTTTTTGTTTGTTTTTGGTGAGGCAATTGTGGTTAAGTGACTTGCCCAGGGTCACACAATCAGTAACTATTAAGTGTCTGAGGTCAGATTTGAACTCAAGTCCTCATGATTCCAGGGCCAGTGCTCTATCTACTGGACCACCTAGTTGCCCCTGAAGAGTTTGCTTTCTATAGAGACAGAACATGATACATGTACCTGTATATTGTTGAAATAATTGGCAGTGGGAGGAGGTCGCTTTCTCTCAGTCTTACTGTCTTTCATTCTCACTCTGATTTTCTCTTTCTTACTTATTCCAGGTCTGTGACTTTATTATTATAAGAAACTCCCTTTACCAATGTAGATCATCACCTGTATTTTCAACTCCTTAAGTGAGAAATTGCCTAAAGCAGTGAGAGATGCCCAGAGTCACATAGCCGATATACGGTAGAAGAAGTACTTGAATCTAGGCCATCTTGACTATAAAGTCAGCTCTCCATCCATCATGTCATACTGCCTCTCATAAAAGTATATATTATGAGCTGATACAGAGTTATTTCAGAGGTGAGGGAAAATCACTAGCATATGGGCAGATTAGGATAGGCCTTCTGTAGGACTGAGTATCCGAACTGTACTTGTAAAAAAGTATTTTATGTTGATTATATTTGTATTTATTTTGCTAAATATTTCCCAATTATAATTCTGAAGTCATGCAAAACACATTTCCATATTAGCCAGCACATACAAAACCAAGAACATTAAAAAAATAAAAAAGTATCCTTCAATCTGTACTCAGAATTAATCAATTCTTGCTTTGGAGGTAGAAAGTATTTTCTATCATGGGTTCTTCGGAACTGTTTGGGATCATTGTCTTAATCAGAATAACTAAGATGATCATCATTACAATATTGTTGTTACTGTGTATGATGTTCCCCTGGTTCTTCTTACTTAGCTTTGCATCAGTTCATGTAAGTCTTCCAGATTTTCTGGAAGCAACCTGCTCATCATTTCTCATAGCACAACAGTATTCCATCTCAATCATATATCTTGACTTGTCCAGCCATTCTCCAATTGATGGGCATTGCCTGAGCTGCATCTTAAAGAAAATTAGGGATTTTATGAGAAAGAGATTGGGGGTGGGGGAGGGAAGAATTCCAAGTATGGGGACAACTTGTTCAAAGGCATGGAGGTGGGAAATGGAACAGCAATAGTTCACTTTGGTTGGATCATAGTGTTTGAGGTGTAATAATACCTGGAATGATAGTCTGGAGACATTGTGATGGGCTTTAAATACTGAATGGAGGAGTTTTCATTTTGTCTTGGAGGCAGTCCTTCATAAATCAGACACAGATGTATGCTTTTTTTTTTGGTATAAGCTTTGTATTTAAAAGTATTTTTATTACCGTTGTCTTTCTTCTCTAGATTTAGAATTAGAAAGCACCTTAGAAGAAATTTAATTCGTCTCTTTCATTTTATAGATTAGGAAAATGAGACAGAAAAGTGAAATGATTTGCTCAGTATCACATGTTTAGTGAATAATCAAGGTCAGGATTTAAATCCAGCTCCTCTGATTACAGATCCAGCACCCTTTCAGTTTGATCTAGAATCTTTTACTCTTGTCTCAGGTTTATGGCCCCGCTAGCAACAAAGTGTGCTGGAACCAGCTCTAGAGATGATTAAATTTCCACTCTGAGAGTATGAACTTTGGGAACTGGCAAATGCTACAAACTTGAACTTGATTTAATTTCTGTTGATTGTCTAGTCTAAAGAAAATGAGGGGGCAAATGTTAATATTGCAGACTAAACTTAAAAATGTGCTGAGTTCAAATTTGACCTCAGTCACTTGACACTTACTAGCTCTATGACCTTGGGAAAGTCATTTAATCCCAATTGCTTTTCCTTCCTCCCTCAAACAAATAAAGTGTGCTATGCTATGCATTTCCTTTCTTCCCCTATCTCCTCCCAAGAGCAGGAGTTAAACATTTATCAGCACATCTCTCTTCATAGCAATCTTTCTTTCCTAACTGGAACCCTTATACTTTTAGGGAAATTCCAGGGCTCAGCTCCATTTATTCAGACTTACAGGTAGACACTGAGACTGATTAAATCTCATATTTACTATATTGTTAATAAGTATTCTATCTTTGAAGATACAAATCCCCAGCATGAAAATCAAAGCAAGGAACCTTTTGAGGACAATTATGACAGTAACAAAACTAATAAAAATAGCTGACATTTCTCTGATATCTTATGGTTCCAAATCTCCTTACAAGCTTCATTTCATTTCATCCTCCCAGCATCCCCGGAGGAAGGTGGTACACATTTCATTATCCCTATTTTATCTGTAAAGAAAACTGAGGCCGAAAGAAATGAAGGGATTGTTTGACAGATATAGATAGAGGCAATGATGATAACTGATAGTTATCTAGTACTTTAAGATTTGCTCTGTGTTTTACACATTATCTCATTTGTTTCTCACAGCAACCCTGGGAGGTAGGCAATATTATTTTCATTTTGCAGATGAGGAAACTGAGGTACAGAGAGGTTAAGTGACACATGGCTAGTAAGTGTCTGAGGCAGCATTTGAACTCTGGTCTTCCTGACCAAGCACAGCTATCTCTGCACTGTACCACCTAGAGCAGTGGTTCTCAACCTTCCTAATGCCAGGACCCTTTAAAACTCCTATGGGGGCATATCTGCATGTGGGTGGACCCTCCTGGAGACTGATAGAGGAGTGGTGTCTCGGTTCCTAAGACTATCGGAAATATGTGTTTTCCAATGGTCTTAGGCGACTCCTGTGACCCCTGTGAAAGGGTTGACCCCCAAAGGGGTTGTGACCCACAGGTTGAGCGCTGCTGACCTAGATGATTCTAGGTAGTAAGTGACAGAGCTGATATGAGAACCCAAGTCGTTGCTAACCCAGTGTTCTTTTCACTATTCAACACCATTGTTCATTAAATGTTTGTTATCCATTTGATTAACTGAATGCTGATTCCCCTAGGGGAGAGTACCTTTCTTTTAAACTAATCTGTAGAAGAACCCTTGGAAATGCCATTAGAATGAACCCCTGAAAGAGACTCCACAGCCTTTGGTGAGCTATTTATAATTTTTTCTAAAAGGGTTACATGAATATATTATCTCAAATACTATATAATTAGCAGCTATGATCCCCATCCTATGATGTCATCTTTGAGCTTCAACAGATCATAGTTATCTTTATATAGGTTGCATTTTTTCATAAAAGGTTTTAAATTTAGAAAATCCTTTAAAAGAATTTTTTTTCAAAATTAAAAAAAATTAAATCATTGGCTTTTATACACCCTGCAGAGTGGGAGATAAAATGATGCTGGGTAAAATAGAAAGAACATTGGATTGGGTTCTGGTATTGGTTAGTTTCATGACCTTGGAGAGAGGTCATTTTATCTCTCTTAGCTTTGGTTCTCTCTTTTGTTAAAAAAAAGTGGGTGAAAGGGATAGGGGAAGGAGCTTGATCTCTAATGGACCTTCTTGTTTTGACAGGCTGTGTAATTAGGTTCATTTCAGCTCTAACATTCTTAAGGTCCTTTCTCACTTTGACATTCTGTGTTCTATGATTCTAGGACAACTGCATGAAATTTTAAAAGTCAATAAATGCTTATTAAACACTCACTATATGTCAGGTACTGGTACATATGCTTTAAGGACCCATTGTGTGCCAGGGACTGTGCTAAGAGCCAGGGATACAAAGGAAGTCAAAAGGTAATCCTTCACAGTCTAATGGGGAGACAACATGTATACAACTATGTACAAATAAGTCATAAAATGAATAAACTTTAAATGATCAACAGAGGGAAGGCAATAGAATTAAGAGGAATAAGCATCTTTGACCATTCCAGTAAATTCCTAACGTCCAGGATGTTAAAGGCCATAGAGGGAGATAAGTCAGCCAGGGAACACTACCTGTGAATATAGAATTTTCATAAATTTTTATATTTTTCTTTGAAGTTAAGCATGATGCACACAGATTGTATGTATGCTCCTTGTTCAGCATCTTTTCCCACAGATAACATTGGTTGGTGTAGCAAAAGAGAAGGCAAGACATTGTGAGCTTTAATATGTTTCAGATTTGGCATCTTGGTTTGGCTAATTGCCTTTGGGCTGGTTGTTCATTCACAGGTGAATGAATGCCTCAGAGCCAGGAGAAATGCTAGAAACTCAGATGTGTATCCAGGAGCAGGTGTGATCAATGACTTCCAATCTGACTTAGCCATTACCTATTATATGAATTGTTTCTGCTCTTTTCAGAGACTGGACTTGGAAATTTTTGCCCCTTGGCAAGTTGAATTAGTTATATAACCTCTTCCATAAGCAGGGTTATAGAATCCCATGATTTTAGTTGGAAGTAACCTTAGAGATCACCTGACTTACCTAGTAGTCATTCCTGAGTTGCTGAGGTTATATCTTGAAGCAAAAACAGTATGAGATACTGAAATGAAAAAAACTCCTGGAAATATGAACCTAGAGACATCCATCTGAATCCCAGCTCTACTCATTAACTATTATAAGTAAGGTAGATTTTAGTGTGTGTAAAGTGAATTTTTGTTATTCTTTCTTAGAGTTTTATTTCCCAGGATCCATAGCCATAACATTCTCTTTTCCCCAGGTTTTTAGATATGAGTTCTCACAATTATGGTTCAAAACATCTCCACCATGCTTGCACAGCATTATATAATGATAAATAATATAAACATTTGTGTTTAAATTGTCAATATCCACTGTGACTGTGCAGTGAAATACAGGGATGAGGTAATGTGAAATTGGAGGCTATTGCTGGCAACGTGCTTCCTTCGTCTGTTACCCTATAAGACAGGTAGGCATTGGTCGAGGCATTGTGAACCCTTAGGGTTGAATGTACAAGCTGGAAAGCTGTGTGTGCCTTGATTGGTCCCCATCAAGGCCTGGGCGGAATTGCCTCAACTAGCCCCCATTGAGACATGAGGGATTTAGGGGAATGCACAAACTGCCTCTCTTGATTGATCCCATCAAGAAGTAGAGATAATTAGGGGCGGCTAGGTGGCGCAGTGAATAGAGCACCGGCCCTGGAGTCAGGAGGACCTGAGTTCAAATCCGGCCTCAGACACTTAACACAAAAAATTAGCCGTGTGACCTTGGCCAAGTCACTTAACCCCAACTGCCCTCAAAAAAAAAAGAAGTAGAGATAATTGTCACCTCTGCCCCCCTTCTTGTGAGCCCCTGAGAGAAGGGTGATTAGGTAATGCTGTAGGAGTCAGTGCTCCCATTATCAGCAACCCCCTTGTGAGAAGACTAGACTAGAAGAAAGTAAAACTATTAACTCCTCTGAAGCTATCTTCCTGTCTGACCAGATCAGTAGTGAAGCTGTGCTAGCCGCCTTCTGTGTGCTGGTGTTATTTGTCTTACAACTATCTTTGGGATTGTGGACAAATCGCTTCACCTTTTAAAGTCTCAATTTCTTCAATGTAAAATGGATATGAGTTTTTCATGACTAAGTTCACAGGGTCTCTGTGAAGAAAACACTTTGCAAAAGCTATAAAGTACCTAAAAATGTAATTTCTGTCCCATCCTTATCCATCAACTAGGATTGTATCTGTTTTTTCCTTTTCTTCTAAAGAAGCCAAATTACTGTGCCAAGGTTGATACCATATGGAGGGGTCAGTAGAGCCATGCTGAACAGGGAGTATGTAGGCATGTCCAAGGGGGAAAGGAATGTTGTTTTCAGGATGGTGTTTACTGATGATGACATTTCATATTCTGTAATACTCCTGCTACCTTTCCTAGTTTTCAATTTCCATATCCTGTTTGTGATACAAAACTGCAGCTACCATGTACCAACAACATTTGCTTTCATTCCCCTAATGACTTTCATCACTTCCCCCTGCCCTTGCCAAACCAACACATTTTTTTTCTGGTAGGCTAGTGGAAAAAAATAGTTTGCCATTTTTGAAATAATTTATTTGAAATTACCTTAGGACTGAGGAAGAGGAGGAAAAATGTGTCATTTTAAGGTAGTACTAGATAAAATAAGGAATTGAAACTACAGTTGTATGAGGAATTGCTATATCATTAACCTTGAACTGATAACACCTGAGAGTATTTGTAGGGAAGGGTTTGAGAGAGATTTGGTAAAAGGTCAAGGGAAGGAGAATTCATGCCTGAGCTCTTGAGTTGTGGGGACCTTGAAATTCCTTCAGTTTTAGCCTCATGGTTGAAACGTAGGATAGAAATTTTACTCGGTAAAAGTTTACTGATAACATCATGTGTGTTGGCAGTTTTTTTTAGCATGTTACTAAAGCTTAAAAGTGATAAGGGAGAAAAAATCCCAGGACTGAACAACAGGGGATAACTGCAGAGTATACTGTGGAGATTAGGTACAAGGACGTGCCAGCCTGGGACCACTTGGACTTTGTCTGCTTTAGAAGCTAAGAGCCAAAATCCTGTTTTCTCTGGGGAGTTGGAGATGCTTGAGCAGAATGCTTCTGGGATGAGTCCCTCTCTTTTCTTATCATTTCAAGTGTAAGAGGGCAGAGAATGAAACTTAAAGAAAAGGGATCTAACTAGCTTCTTTTTCAAATTGACTTTGAAAGCATGTCTGAGTGGAGCAGAATAAAAAGCCGTTGAGTGAGGAGAGAGTAGCAGACAGTAGTGGATTGAGAGCCTGGAGACCTGGGTTCAAGTCTCAGCTCTGTTAGTTCCTGTGCATATAATCATGGACCAGTCATTTCACTTTTCTAAATTTCAGATTTTTCACATGCTAAATGGGGGCAAATAATACCTTCCCTCTCTTTCTGGGACTTTGTAAACTGTGAAAGATTTAGGACTAGAAAGGAACATAGAGACCATCTATCCCAAACCATTCATTTTACAGAAGAGAAAATTGTTCCTCAGAGAGATTAACTGATTTATCTAAGGTCACCCAGATAATTTAGTAATTTTGCTGGGATTTGAAATCCTTCCTTCCTTCCTTCCTTCCTTCCTTCCTTCCTTCCTTCCTTCCTTCTCTCCCTCTCTGTCTCTGTCTGTCTGTCTCTGTCTGCCTGTCTGTCTCTGTCTTCCTCTCTCTCCTGGGTCTGAGGTCATGTCTCCAGTTGAATGTAAGGGAAGCATGTTATATATAGTCAAAAGAATGCTAGTTTTGGAGTCAGGTAATCTGGGTTCAAATCCTAGCTCTTTCAATTACTACCCACCTGATTTCGCTTTTTTTTGGTGGGGGGGGGGAAGGCAGGGCAATTGGAGTTAAGTGACTTGGCCAAGGTCACATGGCTAGTAATTGTTAAGTGTCTGATGCTGGATTTGAACTCAGGTCCTCCTAACTCCAGGGCCAATGATCTATTCACTGCACCACCTAGCCACCCCACCCACCTAATTTTGGACAAGTCATTTAATCATTCCGTGTCTCATTATCCTTATTTGTAAAAAGTGAGGGGTTGTAGTAGATGGCCTCTGATATCCTTTTCAACTCTTAAGTCTATGAGCTTTCTTTTTAAGTATGATAGGGTTAAGATCAAAAGAAGAAAAATAATTTTAAAAGGGAGACCTTCCCGCAGGGTTTCACATACTGTTGTCATCTGAGCATGAAGGAGGTGCAGATTGGGTTAAAGCTGTGTGCATCAGTGGGATATTTCCATTAGCCTCCATTAAAGAAGTGTTGATGACCGATGACTGCAGCTTTCCTTGCCTGGAAGAGAGGGAGGGGGCCTCCGAAATCTTGTTGAGTGGAAGTAAAGAAAGGGGATGGCCCACTAGGGCTCTACTTATTAAAAATCACAGCTGGTTTTGCTAATTCTTCTTCCCCCCCTCCCTATGCTATTGGGCATAGTCATGCTAAAGTTTCTTAGTTGGTGAAGATGGCCATCTTATCCCACCCCCAGTGTATATGGCACAACAACCAACCAAGCAAACAACCCAATAACCACATAGTTAGAATATAGAGAAGGAGGTGACATTGCTGAAATGAGCTGAGCATAGGGCTTGATTTCGGAACAGCTGGCTTTGGTTTCTAGCCCTTTTCAGTTTTCTTAAACTCTAAACTGGAGATAATCATAGGTAGTTGTCTGAGGTAGGTGCTACCCCACTCACTATTTTTCTGAGGAAAGGGCTGTATGAATAGTGAAGTCTTATATTGGTACAGGAATATTGCTATTTGA
>CM053599.1:111422706-111512358 GCA_028646575.1 Pseudocheirus occidentalis | reverse complement strand
TCTCTCTCTCTTTCTCTTTCTCTTTCTCTCTCTCTCTCTCTCTCTTTCTCTCTCTCTCTCTCTCTCTCTCTCTCTCTCTCTCTCTCTCTCTTTTTGGTCAAAATCTGTTGTTTCATCAGTGTAGGGAACTCCTAGGAAAGAAAGTATCTCTATCTATGCAAATATGCAACTATTCTAGAGCCTCCAAAAGTTGGATGGGTTACAAAGAAGTTAAATGGCTTGTCCAGGCTCTCATAGTCAGTAGGAGTCAGAAGCAAGATTTGAGGCCAGCCAGGCCTTTCTGCCTCCCAAGCCCACCTCTGATCCTGATAAGCCATGAAGCTTCTCATACTTGTAGTTAATGGATATCTCTCTGTTATTATAGCATATTACTTATATAATATAATTTAGGATTATTAAATTGTATCATTATATTATCTAGTATTATCATATCTTTTTTGATCAGAGGATTTTGATCCAGGAGAAGCCTTAGAGATCTAGTCCAGGGATGTGGAATCTACAGCCTTGGGGCCACATGTGGATCTCATCAAGTGCAGCCCTTTGACTGAATCCAAACTTCACAAAACAAATCCCCTTAATAAAAGGATTTGTTCTGTGAAACTTAGACCTAGTCAGAAGGCCATACCCAAGGACCTAGAAGGCCATATGAGGTCTTGAGGCCACCTTTGACTAGTCTGATTCCTTTATTGAAGAGGAAATAAAGGCCATGAGAGATTTAACTATTTTTCCCCAGGACACGTAGGAAATGTTGGTATGGGCTGTGGACCCAGGGATTCTGACACTGCTTCCACTTGACCACACTATATCTTTTTTTCTTACATTATCATCCTGTATATACACTGGAAGAGTGACAAAAATGTCAGGCCTGCCTAAGGTAAGGCCCTTGGCCTGGGTCTGTTGCCAAGCCAGCCTGGCTTAGCACAAAGCAGGCAGTGTATTTCTGGCGGAGCCACCATGTGACATCTGTAACTAAGTGCTGGGGCTCCTCGATTGGCTTGTTTCCCCTTCAGATAGCTAACCCCTCTGGGATGTGAAGGTCAGTCTGCACAGGCCTTTGTCCATGATGTGTAAGATTGGGGTCAAGAAAAAGCAGTACCACCAAGCTTCCTCACTGTATGAAAACTCTGTCTGTGGAAATGTGAAATGCACCAAAGTCATTTTTTTTTTTTGACCCTGCAAAGTTCTTGAATATCTCTATCTCTTCCTGTCAGAGCTGGCTGGTGGCAAAATTGCAGTCCTTTTTGCCACGAATCCTTTGTGACCTTTTGTTCTTTTTCATCTGTTTGTGTGATTCTCCCCCACTCTCCCTTATCCCCACAAGCTGTTACTATGACATCATAGACTGAAGTATTTGAAATATGGAGATTTTTTCCCTTTTTAACAAACTCATGTATCCGAAGATCACATATCCAAAACCTTCATTTTATATACGAAGATCTGAGACCCAAGAAAGTTCAGTGATTTATCCAAGATTTACCCAAGCAATGCATATCCAGAGGGCCTAGAATACAAATTCTTTGTCTCTGTCCAATATTCTTACTACCACATCAAACTTCCCTTCTTATTCAGCCTAGTAATTCCCTGTCCTTTATCTTGATATTTTCTGCTCCAAAACAGATACCATGTGGGAGGTCTGTCACTATAGAGTTTAAATGACCTATGATTATTATTGTCCCATTAGAAGGGGATAATTTTTCCTTTCTTTGCATTTGAGAGATAGGGAGGTGATTTATTGTTGTTGTTTGTCCTTTAAGTAAAGCGGGGATGTGCAAAGTCATCAGCCTCACTCTCTCCTCCAGGGTCATCTGAGACCAGGGGCAAGACGTAGGTCAGCATGACCAGAGATGGCTTGAGATGCAGTGGGAGAGCTGGGCTTTTTTAAGCTAGGGCCTTCCCCAGGTCTCAGTTTGTCTGAGGCAACACCCATTCAGTGTTTTAAGGCTAGGTAAGAAATGAGACAAAAGATGACCTAATTTGTCTACTCAAAAAAAAAAAAAAGATCAAACTGGGAGGGGAAGACTTTCAGGGTTTCTGGCCAGAAGGGAAATAATTGTTATTTATACTCATTCAGAGCCAACAAAACCCAGGGAGCTGATTTAGTAATGAGGGAAAGGTAATGTTGACATTTAGCATCAGTCCTTTTTGAGTTATACACGTGAGGCACAAGGACCAGGAGAAAGACAATTAGCTTCAACCTCAGATCCCTGGGTCATATTGATCGTGTGTGTGTGTGTGTGTGTGTGTGTGTGTGTGTGTGTGTGTGTGTTTGTGTGTGTGTGTTTGAGAGGAGGAGAAGGAATCTATCCTTCCTGAAATGTGCCTATACCTTAAGGCTATTGGGTTTTAATAGACACATCTCTAAATGATTGTATGTCAGGGTTGGGAGATAACCTCTTCCTTTAAATTAGTAGGTAGGAGAGACAGAGATACACAACATAAGGAGAATTGGGGCGGAGGAAGGAAGAAGCAGTCTAGTTGGGGGTAGAGAAGTGAATTTTTGTTCTTCCCTATACAGTAGGGGATAGAGAGCTGGCCTTGGAACCAAGAGGCCCAGAGTTCAAGCCCTACCCTGGATGCATACTGTCTGTGTGACTCTGGACATGTCAGTTAACTTCTCAGTGTTATAAAAGTAATGATAACAACTTGCATTTATAGGAAACTTTAAGGTTCTTAATATGCTTTCCATATTTTTGCTCATTGGATTTTCACAACCATCATGTGTGGTAATTGCTGTTTTTATTCCCACTTTACAAATAAGGAAACTGAGGCATAGAGAGGCTAAGTCATTTGTCCAGGGTCACATAACTATTAAGTGTCTGAGGTGAGACTGGGACACAGGTCTTCCTCACTCCAAGTCTGAATTCCTTTTTTTTCTGCTGTGCTTATCACAATAGCAGTGCCCGAAACTTCTGAAGGCTCTTAGGTGTAGAAACAGTGCTGACTTGCATCAATAGAAGGTATTTCCCAGTTAAATCGTAGGTCCGTTTCCCATCTCCGTCTTTCCTTTCCCTTCCTGGTTTCTCTCCCAGGTTACTTGTCTTACCCATCACCCTGGATCCAGGGGGCTTCTCATCAGTGTTAGAACAGGAAGGAATCTTTGAGATCATATCCAGACCCAGCATTTTTCAGATTGGGAAATACAGATTCATTCTGGTGAATGGAATAACCCAGTGTTACTCAGGTAATAAATAGCACAATTAGGATTCAGTCCTAGGTCTTCAGACTCCAAATTCAGGGCTCTTCCCAATGTATCCTTCTGCCTCTCTTTTTTCCCAGCATTTTATTCAGGTGAAATTACTCTCTCTAAAACCCAAAGCTAGTATTTATATCCTGGAAAATCTGTGTTGAAAAGATAGAGTTGGATAGAATGCTGAACTTAGTCAGGAAGACTTAGGCTTAAATCTAGCCTCAGACTCAAGTCCTTTTTAAAGAAAAGGTCATTTGGATCGGGGAGGACTTTCAATCATGGAAAGAGAGAGAGAGATGAAAAAAACCAAACCACAGCAACTGCTGCTGGGAAGGCTGCTGCCAGGGAGGAGGAGCCAAAAATCCAGGCAGGAGGAACTCACCTGGGGTGTAGTTGCAGGGGGGAGAAATCCTGCCATCTGGTAGCTTCCTATTTTAACTAATTATTCTTGCTAACTAGGTGGCAAGCTCACTTATTTCTGTTTGCTGAAACCATATGTGTTCTCTAAACATCAGCACACTGGAGCAAAGCCCTGATGGCCGTACTATAGTTATAGCTTTGGATTTTGCATAATTCCAGAAACACAGGAATGAGACTAGAGAGTAGGGAGGGTATAGACAGGAAAGGGGTTGTATTCAGGACCAGTTACCTGATTTGATTTAAGAAGTGAGAGAAAAGAAAGGGTCACAGATATCAACCAGTTTCAAACAGAGGAGACTTGGTGGCATGATGGACCATAATGAAGTCAGGAGGAGCTCGGTTTTGGCCAAATTGAGTTTCAGTTTTCTTCTGGGAAATTCAGGTGAATAATCTGTAGGCAACTGACAGTGATGGAGTTTTGGAGAGAGGTCAGGGTTGAAGAAGTTGTTTTGAGAATCATCTGGATCCAGGATCACAGATTTTAGAAAAAATTATTAGTTAATTAATTTTTAGTTTTCAACCTTCACTTTCACAAGATTTGAGTTCCCAATTTTCTCTCCATCTTTCCCCTCTTCCCCAAGATGGTATCTATTCTGATTACTCCTTCCCCCAATCAGCCCTCCCTTCTATCAGCCTCCCCACTTCTCTTAGCCTCTTCTGTGTTGCAGATTTCAGAACTGCAAGGGGACCTTAGAGGCTATCTCACCTTTGAGAGTTGAGCAATTAGGGCCCAAAGAGTTCTGTGACTATGCAAGGTCACACAGGTAGTGCATAGCAGAGCTAGGATGTGAACCCAGTATTCTTTCTGCTCTACCATGATGGGATAGTTGGCACTGTTGGAGTGAAGGAAACTGCCAAGGGAGAAAAGTAGGAAGATCAGAGACCTAATGAAGATCAATAAAGAGAAGCATGCAGGAATAATTGATTATGATCTGAATTGGGCACACCAAGGCTTAAACACTGTGGAATAATTGTATTTACACAAGGGATGGGGTTGAGGGAGAAGAGGGTTGCAGCAAGAATCATGAGATCCAGGTGCTTGTCTTAGCTCTGTCCCTCATTAGCAGAGTGACTTTGGTCAAGTCTCTTTCCCTCTTTTCTTGCTTTCCTCATCCTTCAAAGGATATCATTGGAACCAATCACAGAAGTCAATCAATAAACATTTATTAAGTACCCACTATTACAAAGTACTATGCTAAGGAAACTGAGAATGCAGTGACAAAAGGGGAATAGTATCTGCCTTTGAGGACCTTATATTGTGTTGGTGGAGACAACATATACACATGTAGGTACATACACAATAAATGCAAAGCAATATTTTTGGGAAGGAAGGAAGAGAAGCTAGGATCACATGAAGTTCAACAAACATTTGCTGTGTGCCAGGCACTGTGCTAAGTGCTAGGTCCTTCCTACAAACAAAGACAAAAGGTAGTCCCTGCTCTCAAGGAGCTTACAGTCTGATGCTGGAGATCACATGCACACAACTATTTCCAAAGAAGATATCAACAGAATAAAGTGAGGATTGGGAAGGGGAATCAGAAAAGGCCACCTATAAAAGGGAGTGCTGGAATTGAACTTAGAACTAAAATGGGGATAAGAAGTCTTTTCTCTAGAGTCATCTCCTATAGCCTAAAATTTTCTTCAGACTTGTATTTATGTTGTACAAAAAAAGCTTCCAATATACAGTCTTGCCTCTGCTTGCTGATAATTAGCTGTGTGACCTTGGGTATGTCCCTCCTCTCTGGACTTCAGTTTCCTCCTCTGGAAAATCTAATTATGCCTCACTTTGCTATATTCTGTTTTTTAAAAATTTTCCAAAGCATAAATACTTTTCTTCTTGTTCCCTTTATTACTGCAACACAAGACAAAGACCCAGGAGGTGCAGAGATGACCCAGGACCCAATCAAATGTGTAGTGCTCTTCTGACTATAGGACCCATGCACTCTTTTAGGAGAACTGCACAGAATTAGAGTAGAAAGGATGTCCAGAAAGGTACCCCAGTGTGTAAAGAATTCTTTGCAAATAATTTCCCTTTAGCTCAATGTTTCAATAAAGCCAATCTAGTGTAAAGAATGCCAGCAGGGTTTTTGGTGACAAGGCACATTTTTCTCAAGGGGGTATAATTGCTGTCAGCCATGCTGGTAATGTGATTTTCTTATAAACACTCTGATTTGGCAGGGAGATTGCATTGAGTGAGACTATAAATTAGGCTTAGAATTGTTACATTCCTCCCTGGGGGGGGAAGGGAAAAGAAAAAGGAAGGGGGAGGTATAGGACTGAAATCTCAGGAGGAAAGAATAGACTTAAACCAAAGTGGGAGAGGTATTGACCTCAACATCTGAACCAGACTACCTACTGAGCAGTAGGTCTTATGTAGTTCCCTTAATCAGAACAAAGATTTGGAAATATAAATAAGTGTACCATAGGTAACTGAAAGAGAGCTATACTAGCCTCTGGGTCTGGTGTCCTCCTTCTAGCACTTCCAGTGACTCCCCATGTGACTCTGGAGAAGTCACTCACTCCCTTTCTCTCTCTCTCTCTCTCTCTCTCTCTCTCTCTCTCTCTCTCTCTCTCTCTCTCTCTCCCTCTCTCTCCCTCTCTCTCTCCCTTTCTCTCTCTCCCTCTCTCTCTCTTTCTCTCTCCTTTCTCTCTGTCTTTCTGTCTCTGTCTCTTTCTCTCTCTCTCAATCTCTCTGTCTCTCTGTCTCTCTCTTTCTCTCTCTCTCTGTCTCTCTGTCTCTCTCTCTCTCTCTCCCTCTCTCTCTCTCTCTCAATCTCTCTGTCTCTCTTTCTGTCTCTCTGCTTCAGTTTCCTTTTCTGTAAAACAAAAGGTTTAAAATGGATTACCTCAGAGGTTCCTTCTGTTCCTGTTGCTCAATGAACATCTGTGACTCCACAACAGGAATAAACATTTATGGTTCTACAGGTCTGAATGCTACTCCAAGCATCCATCCAGTCTACTTTGAGGACTTATTAGCTAATGGAAATTTAAAATTACAAACTGCCTTCCTTCTGTCACTGAGCATATTTCTGAGAAAAAGCTCTTGAAATAGGAAGGAAAATCCGCTGTTCTTGCAAATTGTTACTTCATATGTTCTGAATATTTTCTGATTATTTATGTCACTGGTCAGATGGTGTGTGTAATTGAGAGTTGGCTGTAAATATGAAGTAAAAAAAAAGAGAAATAGATTATCTTGAGAAGGGATGGGGTATAGTGGAAAGAGCAATGGATTTGGAACCAGAAGACCTGGGTTTTAATACCTTTTCTGTCACTTGTCAAGCTTGGGCAAAATTATTTCTGAGCATCAGTTTTCCCATAAGTAAGAATGAAAACAATACTTTTATCTTTACATTTGTAGACACAGTTACTATAAAACTCGAAAGCAAAATGTAAATGGGAGCTACTATTTAAATACAGTAGTTATCTCTATTAGTTAAGCTGCTCTGTGTGGTCTATTGGGGTGGTTTTATTGAAGGCAATGAAACGATGTCTTTGGAAAACTCTCGGAACATTTTGGTTATGTACAAGTCATACGCTAGAGCGTGTAGAATAGTAAATGAGTTTAAGGGCTGCAGGTAATAAATAGAACAAGGGAGAATAGGAAGGAGAAAAAAAACCATTTCAAAATGCTAGTGGAAAGGAAGGGGCAATTTTATGAGAGTTGATGGCTAACAATTGTTTGTGCTAATAAACTATGAGATTTATACCAGATAGCTATGAAGTCTTCTTGCTGTACTAGGAGGCAGATCTGGAATACTAAGGCAAAGCAGGGTGTTGGTGTTAAGGAGGGAGGTAGAGGACAGTTCATGACAGTTCAGTAGGAGGTGGGAACCAAATTAGACCTTCGTGAACAGCTTGGGAGCTCATGGTGGGGTGGGAGGTGGGTGAGTGGTGGTGTGCAGGCCAGTTTCAGCTGGGAGAGGGAATGGTGGGGAGTAGGGAAGTCACAGAATCACAGAATTGAGGAGCTGAAAGGGACTTTTAGAACATAGAATGACAAAATAGGAAGGGACATTTGCACATAGAATGCTCAATTCAAACATTTGTTAAATGTCTATGTTGCGTGCAAGGCGCTGTATGAGGCTCTGAGGTAGGAAAATTCTGGTCTTTGTCATCCAAGCACCATGCTGTCCATGGTGTCTGGTATATAATAGGTGCATATTAACTGCTTGTTGAATTGAACTGAATCCACAACTGTGAGTGGGCTCCTGATTTAGGATTTCCTTCCTGAACTGCACTGAGCTGTACTCAGTATAGACTCCGTGGACCAGTAATTACCAGTGTGATTACAGTTTATATTCACAGAAATCATCCCATTTGTAAAAAATAGCTTTTGTTGTACGACTAATCTGAAGGGGTATTTTCTGTGACAATAAAAGAAAGGATTCAGAAGTGAAGGGGGGCAATGAAGTGGTAGTAGAGGAGCCCAAAGCCTTGGGTGGAGATAGCAGGGGAAGGAGCCTGCTATGTTGCTGGTGTGACTCACAGACTGACTTCTTGGTTCTATCAGTCGCAGCAGTGCTGAGAGCCTGGTTATTGCATGGGACTGACCTGTGGGAATCTTGAGCATCATGTGGGACTGACATGATGATGATGATATAATGATGGTGACATCATTTATGAAGCATCTTAAAGTTTGAAAAGCCCTTTATAAATATCTGATTTTATCCTTACAAGTGATTATTCTTATTTTACAGATGGGGAGACAGAAGCACACTGAATCAGTTAAATGACTTACTCCTTAATTGTCACACAAGTTTGAGGCAGGATTTGAACTCAGGTCTTCCTAACTTAAGGTTCTATGCTCTATCTACTGTGCCACTTACTTAGGTGTATGAATTCATAGTACCTGAATCTCCCTTATGGAGTTACCCAGTAGAAAAACAAATCTCTGAACCGGGAGGGAATGCAGATGTTGTCCAGTTAAACTTCTCTCTGAGTAAGAATCTCTTCTATAACATACTTGCAAAATGGTCATCTGGGCTCTGTTCCAAGGATGAGGAACTCCAATAAAGACCTCCATTGATGAATGGGTAGCTCATTACCTCCCAAAGACAGTCCATTATGCTTTTGGACAGCTCTAATTATTTGGCCTGTTTTTTCTTGTATTGAGCTGAAGTCTTTCAATTTGCGGTTTTCTACCCCTGGCTGATGGCTGTGCCCTCTGGGGCCAAGCAAATCAACTATAATCCCTCTTTGATGTGACAGCCCTTTAAATGCTTCATGACAACTCTCTGGTTCCCCTCTACCACCAAACCTTCTCTTCTCCATTTTATTATATGCAAGGCTTTGGGCTACTTTATGTAGCAGATAGAGTGCTTGGAGTCAGATACTTGACGTATGATCCTGGGCAAATTATTTAACTTCTCAGCCTCAGTTTCTTCATCTGTAAAAAGGAGATCATAATGACACCTCCCCCATGAGCTTGTTTTGAGGACCAACTGAGAAGACACACATAAAGCACTGTGTAAATGTTAGCTCTTGTGATGGAGGCTCCTTTCTGTGGCTCTCATTACTTTCTTTGTCCCTTCTTGTCTTATGCCCCTGAAAACAGGCTAGTTTTTCTTCAGGGCAACAAAAACAATTTTTTTACAGACATGATGACTTACAAGGGTATAAACGTTATGATTTTCTTATTAGAGTTTCTTCATGAGATCTTTCTTTGGCATGCATTTGAGTACCCTTGTCATTCAGCTTGCTCTCTTCTCCAAATTGTTAATGTCCTTCCTGAAATGTACCTGTCCCTGGCCTTCAATTCCAGTAAATCAGAAGGAAAATCTGTCATATAGTGTTTAAGCAATGTATCAGCTGGGCCCTTCAAAGAAAATAATAATCTGCTATTCTGGGTATAGCTACTGATTGAAAGCTGCCTCTTTTTAGTGGGTAAGCCCACGGTAGGTTTTTCAAATGGTTGGTTGCTTTGTCATACACACTGGCATGTTTTGATAAATGGCTCCTGTTAAAGTGAAGGTTAATGTCATGATGCAAGTGATCAACTAATAAGACTTATATTGAATGCCTTCCATTTGCCCAGTCCTGCACCCAGCCCTGCTAACAACAACAACAAGAACAAACAGAAGCAACAACAAAAAACCAACCAACCAAACAAAAAAACACCATCAGAAAGGAAAGTAGATTGAGTTAGAAGAAAGAACTCTGGATTTGAATTTTTAGAATATTAGAATTGGAGGGAATGTGAGAAGGTATCTATTCCAATTTACTACTCAGCATCGAAATCCTTTCTATAGCATCCATGATAAGTGGCCAACCCGATTTTGTTTGGACACAGCCAGGGGCAGAGAACTCACTGCTTTCTTTATGAAGCATCTCCTTTCATGATTGGATAGATCTCATGGTTAGGAAATTCCTCCTTATGTGAAGTGGGTGGGATTGTGCCTCTCTTGTTACCTGGGTTTGAATCCTGTTATCAATAAGGATGGGGCGGCCAGGTAGCTCAGTGGACAGAGTTCTGGGCCTGAAGTCAGGAAGACTTATTTTCATGGGTTCAAATCTGACCTCAGACATTAGCTGTGTGACCCTAGGCAAGTCACTTAACCCTGTTTGCCTTAGTTCTTTATCTCTAAAGTAAACTGGTGAAGGAAATGGCAAATCCCTCCCGTATTTTTCCCATAAAAATCCAAATGGGATTACCAAGAATCAGGTATAACTGAAAGGTGACTAAACAGCAACAACTCACACTTATGCTTACGAAAATAATAGAATCATGAATTCAAAGCTGGAAGGGACCAAAGATACCATTTAATCTGACCCCCTTATTTTGCAGATGAGAAAACTGAGGTCCATGGAGGTTACATGACTTGCCCAAGGTCACCCAGGTAGAACTTCACACAGGTAGAAATTCAAAGGTAGAATTTGAATTCAAGTCTTTTGATGTCAGAGCCTCTGGCTATATCCTTCTGCCTCCCTGAGTGAAACTGGTCAAGTTACTTAATCCCTTTCAGTTCCAATGTCTATTTTATGAAATTACCATGAAGAAAGTGTTTCATAAATATTAGTGTTGTAAAAAAAGTATTTTTTTGGTACTAGACTTGTGATTTCATTAATACAGGGGCTTTCCTGTGAGAAAACTCCCCATACCAACGTAGATAGAAGCCTACTATTTTACTTAGAATCTTATAGAGGTACCTGGGAGCACAAAGGGGTGGAGCTGTCACATAATCAGTATAGGTCAGAATCAGGACTTGAATCCAAGACTTCCTGACCCCAAAGGCAGCTCTGTATCTTGTACTCTATGCAACTTTCTGGGTTATGGAAATAGGAATAATTTATATCATTATGACTCTTTGTGTAACAGTGAGTAAATTATTTCTCTGAAACTTTCTTCAGTCTGTGAAGCAGGGTGAATACTACTTGTAATTCTTGACTCCAGAGTTGTTGTGAAGAAAGAACTTTTCTATCTTCTTAGCACTGTAGAAATGTAAGTTTATTATTGTTAGTATTAGGCAAGATCTCTGAACCCTTGAGGAGTTTAGAGTCTGTTGAGCTTGGGGCAATAGTAGTGGTAGTGGTAGTAGTAGTAGTAGTAGTAGTAGTAGTAGTAGTAGTAGTAGTAGTAGTAATAGTAGTAGAGGAGGAGGAAGAAGAGGAGGAAGAGGAGGAAGAAGTGCTGGTGGTAGTAGTTGTTGTTACTTGTCCTTTGTTCTCAAAGAAGACCATGACATCAGGAAGGTGATGCCATGACTTGCAAGTGAAGAGGATTTAAGTGAGGAAGGGCTATTCAAAGTCACCAGCCTCACTTTCTCCTCCAGAGTCATTTGGGTCCAATGACAAGATATAGATCAAGATGATTGGAGATGTGGTGGGGTGGTGGTGGTAGTAGTAGTAGTAGTAGTAGTAGTAGTAGTAGTAGTAGTAGTAGTAGTAATAGCAGCAGCAGCAGCTTGTATGTAGAATATTAGTGTAGAAATATCACAAAAATACTGGGAAGTAGGTGCTATTGTTAACCCCATTTTACAGATGAGAAAACTGAGGCAGACAGTAGCTAAGTGACTTTCTCAAGGTTACATAGCTAGTAAGTGCCTGAGGCTGCATTTGAACTCAGAGCATCTTCACTCCAGGTTCAGTACTCTATCCACTGCACCACCTAGCTCCTGAGACATACGGTGGTGATTGGAGTGAAGTGAATCAGTGAAGCAATTAGAGGACAGTTCAGTGTGGTACAAAAAGGGTTCAGAGAAGAGAGGGATCACTGTTGAGTTGGAATGGTTGGGAGCTATTTCTCAGAAGTCGTTGGCCTTTGGTTCCCAGTTCTGTGTTAGAGACATAGACAAAGGCATCTGCCCATCTGTCAGAAGGGAGCATCATGTTTATATCTATATTTTAAAGTGCTCCTTCCTTTCTTTCTCTCCTGCCTGCCACCTCCTACAGCTAACTGTTAAAGGGCCCTTGGACACAAGAAAAGTGGGGAAACATGACTATTGAAATCTGCTTTTGGAGACCACGGCAGAAAAGCTCTTGCTTTTGCCAAGAGAGTATCCTGTATCCTGGATGTCCTTGCAGCTTAAATCTGCTCTGCCCTGGTGACTTCATTCCAAACCGAAGGCAGATTCCTTGTGGCTGCCAAGGCAGCAAGGCCTGAGTATTTCCCTTTGGGGGCTACTCTCAGCTGGCATTCATGATTGGGGATGTCACTCTCATTCTTTGCTGAACAAGTTTCCTGGAGTGGGTGTAGGGTGTGATAGAGACCATAGTTAGAGTCAGCTGGCTGAAAGGATACAACTAGCCCAGTGATGGACATACTATGAACCAGAGGTATAAAGGAAGACTTGGAAGTTGATGATTAGGAAGCTTCTCATGAACAGTGGAAAGAGCACCGGACTGGAACTTGGGAGATAGATTCTAATCCTTGTACGGTCACCAGTTTGCTGTGTGACTTTGCTTAGATAAATATCATCATGTCCCTGAGCCTCAGTTACCCTGTCTGTGAAAGGAGGATAATTTTGTTCAGCATATCTTACAGGGTGGCAGTGAGGAAAGAACAATGTAAATTGTAATATAAGTTGTAAATTGCTATATAAATTGTGAATTGAAATGCAGCTCTTACTATTAGTATTTTATCACCACCACCATCATCGTCATTATATTGAATCTAAGACTAATTTGTGTTAAAGTCTCAAATGAAATGTTATTTGGTACTGTTGAAGAGTTCTCTTGCAGTGCCAAGAAAGAAAGAGGTGGTTGGGTGGGTGGGGATCAGTAAGGACTGAAGTGTTCAGGAAAGGCACAGTGGAATAATACTAATAACTGACATTTATGTAATGCTTTAAAGTTTGCCAGGAACTTTATGTCCATTGTCTTGATTGAGCCTCACAAAAACCCTATAAGGTAGGTGCTATGACTATCTCTATTTTACAGATAGGAAACTGAGGCAGACAGTGGTTAAGTGGCTTGCCCAGGGTCATGCAGCTAGTAAGTGTCTGAGGTCTAATTTGAACTCAGATCCTCCTGACTCCAGGGCCAGTGCTCTATCCCCTGCTCCACCTAGGAGCCTCATTTTCCTGATTCTTAAGTCTAACACTCTTTCCATTATGCCATACTATCTCCAAAATGAAGAGGCATTGTGGTTTCCTTCTTTGACCCAGCAATTAGAAGCAGCATTTGGAGCAACGGGTTTTCCTCCCTAAAAGTTATCCACCTATCCCTAAAGCAGTTTTCATTTGGGAAGACTGTGGCAACTCATTGTACCTGTTTCCTTTCCTTACTTCCCTTTCTTCTGTGTGCCCCTACATTCTATTTCCTACCATGCTTCCACCGCCCCTCTTTGCTTTATCATCCTCTCCCTTATCTTGCCTCTCTTTCTACCCATACCTCATCCTCAGTCTGGCCCCCTCTTGCTTCCCATTGTCTTTTCCCTTTTTGCCTTCCTTCTCTGAGAACTTTAATTCTTTTCTTCCTTTTCCTGAAGCCTCTGTTCCTACCACCCACATGGCTGCTTTCTGATCTCAGTACCCTGTAGCTTTAATGCTTTGAAATAGAGTACCTACTATACTCTTGTAGGCTGCTGGGATCATAGCTGGACAGGTTAGAGAAGACTCATTTCTAGCAAGTACAGTCAGCGTTTGCATGCAAAGTTAACTGAGAACGCCCCTTTGAAGCATTTCTTTTGTTAAGTGGACAAGAATTCTATATAACTGAGCTATGTGGTTTTGCTGGGTCTTTGAACATGGGTGAGTTGAGCTGGGGGGGAGAAAGAGAGAGAGAGAGAGAGAGAGAGAGAGAGAGAGAGAGAGAGAGAGAGAGAGAAGGGGGGAGGGAGAATATATGTGTCTAGAATACTGAAGAGAGAGCTGGCCAAAGCTTAGAACCAGATGACAAGGATCTAAGCTTGGGAAGGGACACTTACTAGCATTGTGACCCTCACTTGTCTATATGTCTCAGTTTTCTTTTCATTAAGGTTAACTGACGTCGCCTTCTTCAGTGGTTTGTTGTGAAGAAAGTACTTGGGAACCTATAAAGGAATGATTGATTTGCAAGGGGCCATATTAGTCACCTAGTATAAGACATTTGTTTTTAGAATGAGGAAATAGAGACACTGAGGGAAAGTTCAAAGGATGGGACCATAGATCTAGACAGGGGAGAGCCATCAGATGCCATCTAGTCCAGCACCTTCATTTTATAAATGAGGAAACCAAGGCCTAAGAAAGTGTGACTTGCCCACAGATACAAAAAAGTATGACTGAGCTATTTATTTTTTTCCTAATGACAGGTAAAGATAAGATTTTGAGTTTTGTGAATTTTTATAAGATTTTGAGTTTCATTTTTTTTCTCTCCGTCCCTTCCTTCTCTCCTCCGAAAGAGAGCAAACAATTGGATCTAGGTTATACGTGTGTAATCATGGAAACATATTTCTACATTAGTCATGTTGTGAAAGAAGAAAGAGAACAAAAGAGAAAAACCACAGGGAAAAAAAACAGCAGCAACAAAAGTGAAAATAGTGTGCATCGATCTGCATTCAGACTCCATGGCTCTTTCTCTGGATGTGGATAGCATCTTTCCTCTTGAATCTTTTGGAATTGTCTTGGATCATTATACTGCTGTGAAGAGCTAAGTCTGTCATAGCTGATCATCACACAATGTTGCTGTTACTTTGTACAATGTTTTCCTGGTTCTACTCACGTCATTTAAGCATCATTTCATGTTAAGTCTTTCCAGGTTGGAAAAACCATTTATTAAGAGTTTTATATGTACAAAGCACTGAGAATATAAATAAAAAAGCAAAAAAGTCTCTGCACTAAAGGAGCTTATATTCAAATGAAGGAGAGAACACATTTAAGAGATTTCAGATACAAGTCAGATGGGGAGGGCTAATGGTCCTTACTGTACTGTGGCAAAGTAGGAGATGATGCATTTCCTTTAATGCCATTCCTATTGATAAAATAATGATATCTGCTTCTGATGTTGAACCATTTGAGAGTGCCAAGAACTTTGGTGGTAAAAACTAAGCATCCTAGGCAGAATTTGAACCCAGATCATTTGACTTCAGACCCAATGTACTTTCCACTAACCCATAATTACTTAGCCAAGATCACATAGTTAGATGCAGGAAGACTTGAGTCCTGGTTTTCCGACACCTGGAACAAAGTTTCTTTGTACCACTTCAGGACTTCAACAAACATTTATTAAACATCCAATGTATACTAAGCACTCTTGGTGATTACGATAGTCAAGGTCAGAGCTTGGATGGCAGTGATGAAATTAGAGTAGGGGGAGGGTAGAGAATATATGAGAAGTATTTGAAGACTAGAAGCTCCTGAGCTTGATAGTGATTAGATGTGGGGAGGTGGGCAAAAGGAAGAGAAAAAAGCAATGGCCAGATTTTGAACATAGAAGGCTAAGGGAATGCTGGTGTTACTGATTGAAATATGGATATCAGAAGGAAGATCAGGTCCCTCCCCTTCTTTGTCACCTCTCCTATGGCCATACAGAGTACTGTGCTAAATTCTGTAGGAGATTCACAGCTGAAGTAAACAGGGTCACTAGCCTTATGGAGTTTACAGTAGACACGGGAAAGTTGACTCCAAGGTATTTAGAATACACACTGTGCTGTGATACATGTCTGTGTACAGGTTGCTATGTGATTTTGAGGGACTAGGATTTCTAATCGATTGGCTTACAAGGAAGAATAGTGGGTTTTGTTATGAGCATGTTGACTCTGAGGTGTCAGGAGGACATTCAGATGGAGATGTCCCATAGGCGGTTTGAGGTGTAGATCTGAAACAAAGAAGAGATGTCAGGACAAGAAAAGAGACTTTGGAGTCATTTGCCTAGAGCCCTTTGGCATCCAACTGTCTTCTTTTCACAGATTAGCCCCCTTGGAGGAGCTCAGCAGTTTCTGGGACCTGTATAATAGGAATAGGTTTTCCATCTTCATCTTGCCAAGGTTGATGCCCCTGGTCCTATTCCGAGGACCAGGAAATCGCCTAGGTCACGTGGTCCCATGATCATCCTGGCAGGATGGGACTGGTATTTGGAGCTCCCTCCAACCCAATCTGCTTTTGCTTAAGGCTAGTTCCAGTTCTGAATGCTACAGGAAACATGTGTGTGTGGCTTTGCTTCCTGGCTCTGGCAACATCACCCACAGGCTTCCTCTAGCTATCTCCTGTGGCTGGATGGTGTCCACTGATGGGCCTAGAGCCTGGGCCTGGGGGAGGGTGCTCCTGGCCAACCCATGTGAGTAATCTTGTGGTGAGCCCTCTGGTGTGTGGGTGCTGACAGTCCTGGGCTGACTAAAAGCTCCTGCAAAGATGATTTGGGGCCTTCTTGCCCAAGGCAAAGGGAAGCAGCTACACCGGCCATCTTGGCTAGCTGGGATCCAGTGTTTGGCATGCCCAATGTCAAATGGCCTGATAGGCCAGGGAGAACAAGGAAAGAAGTGTCTGGGTGGATGTCAAGATCCTCTCATCAATCATAAACTATGTTCATGGTTTATCTACAATGCGGACAGGATTAGATCTGGAGATTCCTTTCTCTGGAGTGATGCATTTGTTTCTCTTGAGGTTCCCATGCCTCCAGAAGAGGTCCCCATGTGGTTGTAGTTGTTTGTAGGGAGGAAAACCACTCTTGTTCTTATTGTTGTTCCGTTGTTTTCAGTCATGTCAGACTCTTCATGGGCCCATTTGGGGTTTTCTTAGCAAAGATACTGGAGTGATTTGCCATTTCTTCCTCCAGCTCATTTTATAGATGAGGAAACTGAGCCAAACAGGGTTAAGTGACTTAGGCACAGACCTAGGAAATGTCTGAGGCTGGATCTGAACTCACTTCTTCTTGACTCCAGGGCTGATACTCTGTGCACTATGATGCCATCTAGCTTCTTGTTATTATAGTGCTTTAAAGAATATTTTGCTCAAAAGAGACCATGGAGAATAGTGCAAAGATTATTGTTCCTACTTATAGGATGATAAGATTTAGAGTTTGACACCCTCCAGTCTAACCTTGTTTTACGCATAAGGAAACCAAGGCCCCTTATACAGGCAGTAACTTGCCTAAAGAGACACAAGTAACAAGTTAGCCGAACTAGCATTCAACCCTAGGTATCCAAATGCCAAATGAAGTGTTTTTTTCATGAGCTCAGTGGTGTAAAGTTAAAACAGAAAGAGTCGTCACTAATCTATAGAGGAGGATTCCTCTGAGCTGCCTGACTTAGACATATTAATATTTTTGTTTATTTTGTTAAATATTTCCCAGTTATATTTTAATCTGGTTCTGGCTGCACTTGGCAGAGCCTGTGGGCTTCTGGTTTGACACCTCTGAATTATACCATATTGCTTTCTTATAGATGAAGAAACCAAGGCACTTAGAATGATTTGTCCCACAGTCATACAGCTAGGAAGTGACAGAGTCGAGATGAGATAGATCCCAGTTTTTCTGACTCTCACTCAGTCCAGTGTTCTTTCCATTGTACTGCAATAAGTTGGTGGAAAGGGCACTTGAGTCAGCATGAGTACAGTTCACATCTTGCCTCAGATGTTAGCTAGGTGGTCTGTGACAAACCATTTAGCCTTCTGGGCTTTGGTTTGTTTATCTTTAAAATGAGAAAGTTGGACTTGACCATTTCTAAAATTCCATCTAGCTTTAAAACTGTCGTTCCTCTTCTTCTATTCCCACTCCCCCATATTTCTTTTCCTATTGTCCCTCCCTATCTTATGAAATACTTTATTCTCCCAGCGGTTCTCAACCTGTGGATTATGTTCAGTTTGTAACAATGAAAATACATCCTGCATATCAGATATTTACATTACGATTCATAACAGTAGCAAAATTACAGTTATGAAGAAGCAATGAAAATAATTTTATGGTTGGGGGTCACCATAACATGAGGAACCGTATTAAAGGGTTGTGGCATTAGGAAGGTTGAGAACCACTGCAGGTAAGCCCTCTTCTTTATGGGGTGACTGAATTTTCCACATTATCTTTCAGGTTAACAAGATAGAAGAGCATTAGGAGGAACTCAGAGGAGGAAATATGTTTCCCCCAAATTAGGAGGAGGGGAACTCATGTAGTCATTAAGTCCTATGACTGGTGCTTGCTAAGTGGCTGTTTTCCCTGTTCCCCATGACGTAGTGAACTCTCTTCCTTTTGCTTTGGGTTCTCCGCACCAACTGTCTCCTGGCTCCCTCCAGGTAGAATGTATTGCTGTTGGTAGAACTTTGTCACACCAATTATAAAACTTGAGTCTGCTAAAGTCACCTGGTGTGCTGTTCATAGTTGTTAAGAGGCATAATACAAGATGCTAATTTTTTAAAAATTTATTCATTTGTTTTTATATCACCTACATTTCTGAGTATACCAGTATACCTTTGGTACCCAGAGATCCATTCCCTGATAGCAAAGAATAAAAAGGAAGGGGAAAATTTTTTTTAAAGAAAGGCAATTCAGCCGAACTAGTCAACATTTTAAGTGAATCTGACAATATCCGGAATGTTCCACACCCATAGATCCCCCACCTCTGCAAAGACAGGGAGGAGGTGCATTTACTCATCTTTTGTTGGGACCAAGCCCAGGCACTATAATCCCACACTGTTCAGGCTTGAATTTTCTGTCCTTTCCATGGACATTGGCATGGTTTACATTGCTTTTCTCTTTCTGCTTATTTTGTGCTGCATCGTTTCTTATGTCTTCCTGAGATTTTTTGTATTCTTGACATTCATTATTTCTTACCACACAGTAACAGCATGATGAGTTTCTACAATTCTCTGGATCTGTAGGGGGAAATAGTGGTAAGCTTTGGGTAGAGGGAAATGGTTTAATCAGGAAAACTCATGAGTTATCAAACTTAAGTCACTAGAGGCTGATTATCTCTTGTCATTGTTGGAAAATTTTTTTCTGAGGTTGACAGTCAGCTTGGTAGACCCAAATAATCTGCAGTGTGGGGAAAAAAGAGTAAATATTTATTATACCTTTTACAGAACAGGTTATTCATATGGAAATGCTTTTCAGTGAAGCCTGGAGCCCACAGTGGAATTGGCTAATGGTTCCTACCTCTTGGGAAAGAGAGTGTGTGAGTAATGGGAGTGATTTGATGCAGGGATGCTGTAGAAATTGGCAGGCTTAGTAAAGACTGGACTAGGCTATGTGTGTGCAGAATTTCATTACTGTAGGCCAAGTCTGAGAAATTCGCTTCCATTGCCAATCAATTACCAAATCCTATTGTTTTTTTTCTTTTGGGGAGGGGGTTTATCTCCTGGTTTATTGCAATAGCTTCCTACCTAATCTCCCTGTTTCATATTTTCCCTACTTTAGCTCATTTCTTTACTCGATGCTAGACTAAGCTTCATAAAGAGCACTGCTTACAGAATGATATCCAAACTCTGCCATTTGGTACTCAAAGCCCACCATGTTGTTATTTATTGTAACCTGCTTTTCTGCTTTTTCTCTATTACTCTCTTAGCTTCCAATTTAGCCTGAGGAGGCTACTATGATCTTTGGTTTTATATATAGTCAATCCTCAACTTTTTCAGGAGTAACATTTTTAGAAGATTTTGCAAAAGTCCAAAATGCAAATGTTGATACATCAGACTCATGGGAAATGAGGGGTTTAATTCCCACTAAAAATTGTAATCTTTCATTAGATATTGCTGAAAATACACTTCGTTATAACAAAACACTAATTCTGATAATATGTACTTTTCCTAACACAGTAATCATGAAATAACTCACAAAATGCAGCACCAAAATAAAATTGTTAACACATAAAACATTTTTTCTCACTAATAATTCCCTAGAATTCTGTGACCTTTTTGTAACATTTCAATAAAAACAATAACAACAATAACAAATCAAAAATATTTATTTCAGACAATTCTATGCTGCTATAAACCTCCCTATCTTGGCCTCCCTCTAAAAACCAAGGGAGAGGCTGCTGGGACTTTAGTCACTGCTTTTGGAAGATGCCATGACAGATGAGATTTTGACATCATCTGCAGCACTCTGAATGCACAGGGAGTTCTTTACTCTACAATGGTAGGGTGAATAAGACCAGTATAGTGTCTAGTAGGATACCAGTTACTTCATAAAGTTGCATGCATCTCTCTCTCATTTTCCCCCTTTATTTTGCATAGCTGCAAATGTGCATGATTGCCAATGTGAAAGTGAAAATGTGGTTACTAATAAAATCATGTGGATGCTTGAAGTCCTGAACCTTAAACACCTGAATGTTTTGAAGACTGACTTCTTTTAGTTTGTAAGGATCCTTTCTCAAAAGATATACTCTAAAAGCATCTTGAATAGCAGAGGGGATAGTGGAATCATTATTTTCTTCCCTCCGGCTCATTTTTGTTCTAATCAATCAAACCGAAGGAAATTGATTGAGTCATATGAATATCATATGAATGTTTGTAGCCAAGTGACGGTTAATTTTTAAAATTTAGATAATAATATTAATTGCTCACCAGGGATAGGTTTTACTGTTAATTGCTTCATTTTTATACTTGAGCCATTTAAATAAAGCCCTGCCCATTGGTCCTGCTGGGGTCAGGTATTTCCATGACAGATAACCTCCCCCTCCCTTAAATCCAATTCGCTTCTATGTCATGGCATCACCTCCATGATTTCATGTTCTTCTTCATGAGGGAAAGACAAATAGCAGCAGCAACCTCTCCAAGATAGTCTCCCATATAAATTCAACCCAATTCCATTTAATAGTCATCTAGCTGTCTATGACAAAATGAAAAACAGTGTCTTCCCTTAAGTAGCCTGTATTCTACTGATGGGAGTATGAACAATCCCAACAATAACTGGTGCCCCTGCTAAATAGAAGGATACAGATAAGCACCTGCTGGTGAATGATAGAATGATAGAGGTAGAGCATCCTTGTGGCTTTGGAATGTTAGATCTAGCAGGGAGCTTCAATATCACCTAATCTGATGCCATTTTATAAACAGGAAAAATGAAGCGGAGAGAAGAGATATGAAATTAATAGACTTGGTAAAGCTTGGACCAGTTTATGTATGAATAGAATTTGTACATGCAGTCTAGCTAATGGTTACATTAATAACAGCCTATCTGGGACTAAGGTCAGCATTTGGTGCTTCTTCCTTTTAAAAAAGAAGCTAATGTTTTATTGATTTTTTTTGCATTTTTGTCATTTTCCAATATCCCCACAGTCTCTTTTAAAAATACTTTATTAGTCTTTTGTTTTATATCACCTTCATTTCCAAACATATTTCTCCTCCTTCCTTTACCTAGTGAGCCATCTCTTGTAACAGATATTTTTTGAAAAAGAGGAAAAAATAGTTTAGCAAAACTACCCAATACATCAACTGAATTGGATAGTATAGGTAGTATTCAGTAAATATTTATTGATTCTCTATAATTCTCCACCTCTGCAAAGAAGAGAGACATGTGTGTTCTCATCTTTTCTCTGGGACCAAGACTGGTCATTATAACTTACAGTTTCTTTTTTATATATATATATTTTTCCAGTTCCATTGTTGTCCTCAGGACCCTCTCTTTTTGCAAAGAAGTATAGTTAAGTAAAATAAATCCACAGGCTGAGAATATCTGACAACATATACCTGGTCTAGAGCAAGGCAGATACTCATCTATATCTCGGCCCTGTTTTGTCATTATTCCTCTGGGATCAAAACTGGTCTCCAATACTCTTTCTCTTATTAATTGCTATTTTTTTCTTCTACATCACTCATAAATAACAATATTCACTATTTTCAAATCTTTCCATTTGGGAAAGGGACCAATAGCAGTGGGATGGCTAACAAGCCAGACAGTAGAAGGAGAAGAGAGAGTCTGTCTGGTGCCAGTACTAGCTAATCAGCCCTGGATCTGAGGACACCAGTGGAGATGCCAGAAGCAAGAGGTTGCCTTTGTGAATGATCAGAATTCGGAGCTGTCTGGAGACATGTTATTGTTGATCTGTGTCCTGTTACCCACAGACTTTCTGTACCTTCTTTTTCTCATTTAGTGAACTGGTTGTCAGAGATACTAACCTCTATTCCCATGATGCAATCTGGTTTTGGACTTGGAAATGTCTTTGAAAATACCTATTGTTGCTTAAAATTGGAAAAGCAGTTTAATTTACTGGAGATTCTAACAGCCTTAGCTGCATAAGGGCACAGTAAGGGCCAAAAAGGTCTTAGGACAGGCAGAGCCTGGTCCTTCAGACAGAAAAGGGGATTCTATTCATTTTATGTGAAGTGAGATCTGACCATGAGGTAGTAAAAGGAGGCCTAAATCCTTTAAGCTCAAGCAAAGAAATGGGAAGGAAATACTTTCATTTTGAAAAATATACCCAAGCCTCCAATATTTCAACAGAGACCAGACACACTCACAAACTCAAAATTAGAACCATAAGCAGTTGTATGCATATATATGTGTGTGTATATATGTACACATATATGTATATATATATATATATATATATAAAACACCCCACTTTGCTTATTTATTTATTATTGGATTTAATTGGAACTGTGATCTCATTGAAACAAGGGATTCTTGTTGAGGTAATTCCCTCTACAGATGCTAATCAGCACCTTCTCTACAAATTAGATAATCTCAATGTGGAAATGTTTTATATGATTTCATGTGTATACCGTGTATTGGATTACTTGCTTCCTTGGGGACAGGGAGGGAATGGAGGGAGAAAAATTTGGAACTAAATTTTTATAAAAGATAAAATTGCCTTTACATGTAATTGGAAAAAAATAAAATACTATTTACATTTTTAAAAATTATATAGTCTTATAGATTTGCTTGGAACACTAGGAATCTAAGTGACTTGTCAAGGGTCACACAGCCAGTATGTGTCAGGAGCAGGACTTAAATCTAGATCTTTTTACCTACAAGGTTGATTTTGTGTGCCCTATACCATACTGCCTCTCTTTTTTCATTTACAAAACAGGGATGCTAATTTTTGAGGTAGACAGAGACAATTACTATGGATAAATAGAGTGAAGGCTTCAATTCAGGAAGTCCTAGAATTAAGTATGACTTTTGACCCACACTAGCTCTGTGATCCTGAGCAAGCCACTTAACTTCTTACTCCTTCAGGTAGCTCCCTAAAGTCATAGAAATCTAAAAATCATAAAATCATTGCTGATTTGCATGGGTGGAAGGAATTTTCTCACCAGGAGTTCCTTATACCAGTGAAATCACAAGTCTGCACCAATATGTCCTTGTACTATTTACATCAAGGGGTCATTGTGGGGAAAACGTTTTTAAGTTACGAACATAAATTGTTATCCTACATTGGCCTTTCCTTCGTGCTTCCCTGGTTCGTATCATGGTGGCTATGCCATCAGTGTCAGAGTCTAGCACTCTAGATTAGCAGAACCAGAAGGAACCTTTGAATATGGAGGGGACTTCAGCATTTAGGGCATAGAATGTTAGAATCAGAAGCAACCTTAGGAGGCATTTAGTCCAATTCTTTCATTTGGCAGATGAGAAGACTGAAGCCCAACATGAGGAAGGGACTTAGTTAAACAAGCTCATATTGTGAGTGGTAGAGCTGGCCTAGAACCCAAGCCTTTTGGCTCCTGATCCAGGGCTCCTGGATCTACTCACTCCTCATGGAATACTGGAGGTCTTTATTAAGTTCTTATTATATGCCAGGCACCAGGGATGCAAAGAAAGGCAAAAACAGTTCCTGCCCTCAAGGAGCTGCCAATCTAATACTGGAAACCCCGTATAAAAATTATGTATGAACAAGATATACATATATGTATACATATATAGATATACACAGTACACATGTGTATATATGTATAGGTATTGGTTTATATGTGTATATATATGTATATATAAACTAATACATCTATATCTATATCTATGTATATATCAGTATCTGTGTCTTAGGTGTTATCTCACAAGGAAGATGCCAACATGTAATGGTAATTAATTTGTTTGATCAGATGTGGGGGAATAGGGGGAATAGACAACACCTCTTAAAGAAGATGGAGTTTTAGTGGAGATTGGAAGGAAGTTAGAGAAGCCAGACTGTAGAGACAAGGAGGAGAAGATTCTAGGCCTGGGAGATAGTCAATGGACTATCTTGTTCAAGAAAAAGAATTAAATTCCCAAGAGCTTAGGACCCTGGAGGGTTAGTCTCTCAGGGTGATTATTTGTACCACCTCTCCCTGCCTCCTGCCCCTTTATCCAAGTCAGTATGTACAAATTGGAAGTCCAAAGGAGATAGCTACCATGATGTCACCAAGAGACCTTGGTGAATTGACAACAACCCTACCCCTTCTACTTACTATAGGGATTCTGTTTTCTTTTCACTCCAGGCTCCCATTTGTCCTATGTCCAATATCTGAAGGGGGTGGATATCTAATCCTCTGGGGATTGGGGGTACATTTGGGGGCACACAAAGTACTCTATCCCATCTCCAGGAGAAATTAGGATTCTTGGGTTTATGCTATTTTGATTAATCATTAATTTATCATTACCCTGACCTTCCTTCCTCTCTTCCCTACCCCTCCTTTGCTCTCAATTATGTGGCTCATGACTTCTAGGCCCCTCTCCCTTCTTGTTCTCTAGCATTAAGCTAATCTCCTTAGGGTTTGGGGTTGCTTGAATAACCAGCCTCTGATATGATGCACCAAAAGAATTTAAGTAAATAAAAGCACGGTTTGGCCAGTGTTCCAGCAGTTCAAAGATCCCTCATTTGAACGGAGGGTATTCTTCCTCTGTCTTTCTACTGGCAAAGCTCACAACTCCACTATGTCCCCTAAGCCAGGTCTCCTCTCGTACCATGATGAAGCATCAGAGAATAATGGTAGTGGAGGGTTTTGTCAAAATCATGAAGTTTTATTAAGAAAAGGAACAACCAAAGGGGTTGCTATAATTTTACTTTGTTTTTTTACTAATTTTTTACTCCTTACTCTCTTGAGCTGTTGGCACCTACATCTTAGAGGTTAGGCTTCAGTTCTCTCCAAATCAATGATCAATCCCAAATTAGCCTCTCTATGACTGTTTCTTGGTCTGCAAAATGATGATCGTTTATACTATATCTATCTTTTTTTTTTTTTGCTTTTTGGAGGGAGGAGAGCAGGGCAGTTGAGGTTAAGTGACTTGCCCAAGGTCATACAGCTAGTGTTAAGTGTCTAAGGCCAGATCTGAACTCAGGTCCTCCTGACTGCAGGGCCATTGCTCCATTCACTGTGCCACCTAGCTGCCCCTGTATCTATCATATATATATATATATATATATACACACACACACACACACACACACACACACACACACACACACACACACACATTTACTTTGTATATACATACTTATTTGAATGTTGTTCTTCCCATCAGACTGTGAGTTCCTTGAAGGATCAATCTTACCTTGTGCTTGACCCATAATAAGTATTGAATAAATGCTTGTTGATTGACTGATCACTGACCCTCATAAATTGAGATTGGGAGTTGGAAGAGGCCTTAGAGATCACCTAATAATAAAACAATAAAAAGCAAGAGAACAATTTATATAAAGTTTTAATATTTTCGAAGGATTTAATATATTTTACCTCATTTGACCACCACAATAACCTTGTGAGGTAGGTGCTATTATTATCCTCATTTTACAGATGAGAAAATTGAGGTTAAAAGAGGATAAATAAACTTCCCAGGGTTACATAGGCTGAAAGAGTCTGAGGGAGGATTTGAATTCAATTCTTCCTTCCATTTTATATTCATTACTCTACATGTCACCTAGTGTGACCTCAGTGCAATCCCCTCATTTTATAGATGAGAAAACGAGGCCCAGAGAGGTTACATGTCTTGATCGAGGCCATATCACTAATACAGGGAATTGTCAGAATTTGAGCCACAAAAATCAAATGCTTTTTTTCCCCAATGTACCTTGTGCCTCCTCTGTGGAGACCTTTAGAACTGGAAAGGACCTTAGCAATCTAGGGCAACTCGCTTTTTTGACAAGAAGGTGTGAGGTGAAGTGATTTTTCCCAGGGTGTCATAGTAAGTTAATGGCACAGCTGGAATTAGAACCCTTAACTCTTGTCTCTTGGACGAGGGCTCTTTTTACTCCTCTTTGTGCTAAGGTGGGTTCTACGGATTGGGTTTATAGGGACAGCTAGGTGGCACAGTAGATAGAGCACCAGCCCTGGAGTCAGGAGGACCTGAATTAAAATTTCACCTTAGACATTTACTAGCTGTGTGACTCTGGACAAGTCACTTAACCCCAATTGCCTCCCAAAACAAAACAGAACAAAAAAGAAGGAGCTGGATTCATATGCCACCTTCGCCCTTGGTGCCCTCCACAAATTCTTCTTATTGTTAGAAAGTAGGATCTCTTCTCGGTGTGCCCTTGCTAGCCAGGGCCCGTACCTTAGGCTGCTTAGGAGAGCAGCTGGTGCCTATAACATTCATCTATGTATTCTTTGTATAGACACCCGTGACTGTCAGCCTTTTCCACACTGCTGCAGTTTGCTTGTCTTTGGTTTGGTGGTTACAGCTGCTATTTGCTGAGTCTGCTGTGTCTGGCAATTCCTGCCTCTTCTTCAGTCATAGTCCATCTGACACCTCTGTTTGAAGAAAATGCCCCACCTGTCACCTCCAGTGCTGTTCCAGGCTACGCCATCTGTCGGTAATCCCTTAGAACCCTTCCTGAGGCCATAGTGTTGCAGACTGTGGCTTGCTCCCCATGGCTTGAGCCCGGCTTCCACATGTTTCTGCTTTTCCGTGTGTAGTTGCTGCTGGGCGGTGGGGGCAGGGTAGGGGTGGAGTCCTGCCCTCCCTTTGTCACCAGATGCCATGGCTGGTGGGATGGTCTTGCAGGAGGCATTGCTTCAGGGTGCTAGTCACCTGGCTGCATATCAGGAGCCCTTCTCTTGACACGTGTGCGTGTCCAAGAGTTTAGTGTTCAGAGGGGAAGATGGTGAAAAGCGCCTCTAGTAGGCCTAGGGCACCCAGCCCCAGAGAATGTTTGTTGTTATTTAGTCATGTTTCAGTCACATCTGACTCTTCATGACCCCATTTGGGATTTTCTTGACAAAGATACTGCAGTGGTTTGCTATATTCTTCTCCAGCTCATTTTACAGATGAGGAAACTGAGGCAAACAGGGCAATGTGACTTGCTCAAGGTCACATAGCTAGTAAGGGTCTGAGGTCAGATGTTGAACTCAGTAAGATGGGTCTTCCTGACTCCAGGCCCGGTACTCTATCCATTTCCAATGAGCCACCCACCTGCCTCCCCCTGCCCATTCACCTTGAGAATATCAGCACAATCTTTATTCCAGGAGGAGAACTCTTGCTCTGCTCGCCATTTTTGCCTTAATTTAGGAGAGTTTTAGAAATTGGTATCTGGCTACAATCTTTGTTGGGTCAGAAACAGAAACAGATTTCAATCTTAAAGTGACTTGATCTCAACAATAGCTACGAGGGAAAAACAAAAATCAGCCAAAAAACCTCAGGAATAGGATTCAGAAGACCTGATGCTTTATTCCATTAACTAGCTGTATGGTCTTGGGAATATCACCTGATCTTGTGAATCTCATTTTTTTCCACCTATAAAATGGGGATCATACTTTGACTGTGTACCTCAAAGAGGTATTGGGGGATAGGAATGAGATAATGAATAGAAACATACTTTGAAAAGTGTGATGCATTCAGTGAATCTGTTATTTCTATCAGAAATACTGACAATAAACATCCTGTCCTTTTCACCTCGTGAATTCCAAATGAACCAGCTCCCTGTAGAGCAAAGATGAACAATGAGAAATGGAAATGGGGCAGCCTATTGGAATGCCATCCTTCCCATTTACAGTAGTTAGTCGGGGCCTTCCCAAACCTTTTAGCGTAATAATAACAGAGTATTTCTGGTTACCCCATTGAAATGTTTGGAACATGCTTTGTTTTCAGAATTGGGAGTGGATCTGATGATAGGTTTTAAGAAGAAAAGGGTAGAAAGGCTAGGCAGTGCCAATAAAACTAAACAGGGCAGTTTTTCTAGTTCAAATACAGAGGAGCTTGAATATGGTAGAATATTAACAATTGTTGCTGATGCTTCAAATGAGTGGTAAGTCTCCCTGTTCTCCGTCCATCTGTAGATTGTTCAGTGTTCTTTCTAGTGAGCCGCACTATTATTCTCAGTGTTCACTTTCTTGCTAAATTGAATATCTTCTTTTTCAGTCTTCCTTCATGTGGCATATGACACCATTGAATAACCCCTTCCTCTTCTCTTGGTTTCTGTGGTGTTACACTCTCTCTCCTCGTGGGTTTCCTACCTCCTTGCCCAATCTTCTGCTGTTTCTGCTGACAGCATTTTTTCTTCATGCCCCTTACTAGGAGTGCTCATCTTTATAGCCTTCACTTTCTGTCTCTTTGGATTCGCTCCCTCATTCACTTCCATCATTTCAACTATCACCTTGACGGTAATAATGATGGATGGGGTTTTTAACCTACTTAGTCAAACCTGAACCCCCATGATGGGTATTAGTCTCATTGCTCCAAATACCTGCTGGGTATTTCTTCCCACATCCCAAATCAAATCCATCATTTCCAACCCTTCTTCCTTATGGACATATTCCCTTTCCTTTGAACAAATTTTCTCTCTCTCTCTCTCTCTCTCTCTCTCTCTCTCTCTCTCTCTCTCTCTGTCTCTCTGTCTCTCTCTGTCTCTGTCTCTGTCTGTCTGTCTCTGTCTCTCTCTTGCTTTTTGGAAGGGTAGAGGTAGGGCAGTTGGGGTTAAGTATCTGAGGCTGGATTTGAACTCAGGTCCTCCTGACTCCAAGGCCAGTGCTCAATTCACTGCACCACCTAGGTGCCCCTTGAACATTTATTAAACAACAAATAACTATCAAGAAGATCCTCACTCTGAGCACTAAGCAGAACAAAGGGATGAATATGACACAAGAAGGAATTTAGAACTGGTATGGACACCAGAGAATTAAAATAATTTAAGCTCTGCAATGGTAGGGATTTCTCATGTTTACACTTTTATCCCCAGTATCTAGTATTGTGCTTAGCACATAGTAGATCCTTAGTAAATGCTTGTTAATTGATTAATTTAGTCCAAACCCTTCTTTTTTAAAGTGTTGAAAAAGAAGCCCAGGGAAAAGAGAGGTTAATTTGCTGTTTGCCCTTCATTCTCAAAGAAGACCAGTGACTTCAGAAGGGAAAATGTCTTGATCTATGTGTGAATTGGATGAGACTGAGGCAGAGCCAAGCAAAATCATCATCTTTCTTCCACAGTCACTGAAATGCAGTGACAAGACAAAGGTTAGCATGACTGGAGATGACCCAGGATTCAGTGGGTGACCTTGGCCTTTCTAAGAGGTTAAGTGACTAGTCATAGGCATACAGATACTGGGAGCAGATTCTTGGACTCCAAATACAGTGCTCTTTTCACCATCCCACCATCATTTCGGACTGGGAACCTTGGAGTTATCACCAACTTCTGGTGTCTGATTTCAAAATATTCTTTGGATTGCATCTAACAGAGACAAGAACAAGGTACTGTTTAGACTGGATCCCATGAATGGACCTGTAGGACCCTCCCACCTGTCCTCTTCACCACTCACGGTGGGAAAGGGATGGGTGACCTTCCTTTCTCTAATATCTCTATGGTGGTTTCCTGTCTCATTATTTCTAGCACTTGTTTGTTTCACTTGATCTGAGGAGAGTATCTATATTGCTCTATTATCCTGTGATGCTCATTATAATTCTTTATACTCTTGTTTCTGAGGGCTTTCAAGAGCTTCCTGTGGCTGTCACAAAAGGTTTCCCTTGTCCTTTATCTTTCTTCTGTTTCCTAATAATATCTTCATTATGTCTCACTCCTCTTATCCAAGGAGACCAATTTATTCCCAATAATAGTTACTTGTATTAGGAGGAACAGAGCTGCTGGTCTTGAGAACCACATTCTTTTTCCTTCTTCTCTCTTCCTTTCCTCCATGCTCTACATACCAGAATTGTTCCCTGTTTCTCCTCTCAAACCACAGCCTTCATCCAACTTTAAACAGAGTGAGGAGCCTTGGTATGAGCAGCTTTGTCCAAAGCTTCAATTACAATGTTAAATGACCAGGTCACCTGAGTCAGAGTAGGTCAGCCAAGTCTGTAATGATTCTTTTCTCTTAGTCTTTTTCAGCCTATTAAGTTTTTATTGAGACCATCTATAATTTAACACATAGTCACCCTGCGGTCCATATGGGGAACAGAGAAGAAAGTGGTGTTACCTTTAAGTGGTAGGTAGCCTATGGCTAGGATCTCTGAGTTAACTTCTCAGGTAATTGGCAGTTTTCTAGTTTTGTGAATCTTCTACTTAAGTTGATTCAGAGCTAATTAATTCAGACACACTAAGTTAGTACTCTGACCTGCAAATACTTCATCATCAGAAATCTCAGGATCTTCTACTTTCTACTTTAGATCACATTACACAGTGCTCTGTACATGGTTGGCAATAGATATATGTTGAATTAAATTGAATACCATACCTAGAAGAGATCTTAGAGCAGGTATGTACTGGAGCCATCTCTAACGTGCTTGTACCAGTTGTTATAGTCATTGTGAGCATTTGTGCCTCAGAAATAGGGACACACTGCAAATCAGGGCTTGATCTACTATTCTGTTGATTGTCTAGAATGAGGAGACTAAAGAAAGTGATGGATAAAATGTGAATAATGTAGATGAACATAAAAAGCATGTTGTTCAGCTGGTTGTTAAACACTTTACAGCATACCCCGCCTTAGAAGATCAGAACTGGAAGGGACCTTAGCCTTGAGAATGTCAGAGCTAGAAGACACTGTAGAACTCAATAAGTTAGAGAAGGAAGGTACTTTAAAAATAGAAAATACAATGTTGAGACCAGAAGGAATGTAATGTAGAATGTTAGAGCAAGATGGTCCATCTTGGACCATAGATGAGGGATCTTAGAGTTATTGTAAGAGATCTAAAAATCCATCTGTTTTCTCATTATTGTTATCTTCACCTTTCTTTAACTCTAACAAATTCTATGCCATAAATAGAGTGTTTTGTGTCAACAGTTTTATATGATTTTTTTTCCTTTGGCCAAAAAGGAAAAACAAAATTTTCCTGTCACTCCAAAAGGGGCTTATCAAAATGGAGGGTGATTTAAATGATTTACTTTTGGATTTCATTATTTAGTACATTTATTTTCTCAGTATTGGCATTGCTTGGTTTTGAATGGTGATATTTTCTTTTATCTGTACCCATATATATTTTTTATATTGATCAGTAATATTATTCGTGTGTTTGAAAACAATGTTGCTAATTTTTATACCCTAGAGAGCCGGTTGTTCAATATCTATGAACACATCACCTCTGTGTATAGGCAGATTTTTCTCTCTTGTGCATTGTCCTTTATTCATTTATTCACCAACCATTCACTGAACACCTAGGGTGTTGGGTGCTGAGCAAAGTGAAAGATGCCAGAGGTGCAGAAAATTCAGTCACTGTTATTAAGAAGCTTATAATCTCTTTAGCACCTAAAACATACATGTGAATAATGATTACAGTAACAACAATTAGCATTTATATAGTGTTTTAAGGTTTGAAGAACACTTAACTAATATTATCTCATTTTATCATTACAACAACCCTGGTAGGTAAGTTCTATTTTCTGAACACCCATTATGCTCTCATCCAGCTTGCTCACATGGGTTCTTATGCCTAGAATATCCTTCTTTATCATCTTTGCTTGTCTAAGTCTCACTTATCTTTAAATTCCTCCTTAAGGTTTTGTTCTTATCCCAGAAGGGATCACAGGGCTTGAAAATAGCTCATGAGTTCCTGATAGGCCCCAGGAAAGCTGTGTTTTGCTCTCTCTATCCCTTGAAATGCTACCATGGCTCTTAGTGTGAACACTTCCTTCATCCTAGAGATAGACTCTCGACCCAGAAAATCCCAGTCAGGAACCAGAGCCCCATTTATGTCCTGAGCTCGTCCTGGTGTGTGCTGGATTCAGTAGGGAATAGTGTCTGTTTTTGTGTCCTCCTGAACTTGGAAGCAGGGTGCTCGTCACCTGATACTTGTTTAAAATATGTGATTCAGACAGTAGACTCTGTATGAGCTCACAGAAGGGAGAGAGATCAGGACAGGCTGAGTTGCCAGGGAAGGCATCAGAAATGAGATGCGATCAAGACCCTGAAAAACACTACATAATTGGAAAGGCCTCCAAGGGTATCCAAGCAGGGAGAAAAGAATGATCAACAACTTCAAGCTGGGAAGGAGTTTCTTTGTGTTTTGGGAGAAACAGTCTGTGAGGAGGCTGGCCTGACTAGTATTGGGAGATAGTAGGAGATAAGACTAGGGCACTGTAATTGGGATGGGGTGGAAAGAGCCCTGGATTTGAAGGTAGGGGTTTCCGTGTTTGAAACCCAGCACTGCTACTTTCCAACTGGTGTGATCTTGGGGAATTCAGTGAAAGAACTGGAACTGGGCTTCTTCATTTCTAAACTAAAGAGAATTAGAAAAGATGGGTTATGAAGTCTTTTACAGCTCTGGATCCTGGGAAGATGGTGCTTATAACCGGGGGAAGAAGGATCAGAAAAAAAAAGGCTTTGTGTAGGAAGTATCAGTTAAACTATGCTCTGAAGGAAGCTAGGGATTCTATGAGAGACATCTAGATGGCTCAGTCTCTGGAAGCCTGGTCCTGGAGTCTGGAAGAGCTGAGTTCAAATCCGGCCTCAGACACTTACTAGGTGACCCTAGGACTGAGCCCTAAATAAAGAAATAAAAAGCCTGGTTCCTAATTGATAGTGGGTTATTGATATAATAGAAAGTGATCATTTCTCTAAAGGCAATTCACTTAACCTGCTTCTCTCCATTTCCCCATCTGTAAAATGAGTTGGAGAAGGAAATGGAAAACTATGTTAGGTGGCTCAGTGAGTTGAGTGCTGGACTTGAAGTAGAGAAGATTTGAGTTCAAATCTGGCCTTAGACGCTTATTAACTGTGTGACCCTAGGCAAGTCACATAACTTCTGTTTTACCTCAATCCTCTGGAGAAGGAAATAGCAAATTACTCTACTATCTTTGCTAAGAAAACCCCATGGACAGTTTTGGCACGCTATAGTCCATAGGCTCATGAAGAACTGGCCATGACTGAACCACTAAACAACAGGGATTCTATAAGGAGGAGGTAAGAAAGGGGTGCTGTGATGAATAAAAAACCCAAGAGACAGAGTTTCTGGGCAATTAATGATCAATTTATTAATTAGACTAGCTAATAATCAATGATTAGTTTCTCTCAGAAAATCCAAGATTCCCAATGAGTAGATAGGCTAGAAGTTTCCAGCTCCTCTTGCTGAGAACATGACTTGATCATGAAACTCAGCTGCCTCCAGCAATCTGGACAGAGGAATCTATTTCTACCCAGACCACTCTGGTTAGTTTTCTTCTTCATGTCACCCTAAATTCCAAAGAATAAGTACAAGGAAAGGGCTGTTCTCCTTATGGCAAGAACTTACCCAGATTGGATTTTGTTTACACTCCCCTCTATCCTGTTGAGTGGGGTGCAGCCCAGGATTGAGGAGCATATTCCTCGAGGATTAGGAACATATCATCAGTCATCCATGTCCTTCAGAGACTGACTGACCTTCTACAAGGGCTGTACCCTAAATGAAGAAATAAAAAGCCTACATCCTAATTAATAATGGGCTGTTGTTATAATAGAAAATGATCATTTCTCTCAGTGCATTTTAGGCAATGGTGATTCCAAGCCTTTCTACCTGGCAACTAGCTTTGTACCTCTCTGAGGCACTTGTTACAACATTGCTCACTGTGCTTATCTGTCTGATTTATCTTATCACCTTTTTAGACTGCCCATGAGGATTGGGACTGTGCCTTATCTAAACTTTACAGGTAGCTCAGCCTGGGACACATTATAGATGCTTGGCAAAATTTTGAATTTGATTCATTGAATGTATACACCATTGGATATTCATAGCATTTCCTGAGAGACCTTCTAGTCCAACCTTTTTATGTTCTAGAGAACCTGAGCTCAGAGAAAATGAACTTGACAGGTTCAGGGTCACAAAGACAATAAGGAAGATTGAAGTAGCTAGGTGGCACAGTAGATAGAACGCTTGTCCTGAATTCAGGAAGATTGGAGTTTAAATCCTGCCTCAGACATGGGGAAAGCCACCTTTGTCTGCTTCTGTTTCAATATATTTTAAAATGGGGATAATAATGGTACCTACCTTTCAGAATTGTAGTGAGGATAGAATGAGATGACATTTGTAAAACTATTTTGTAAACCTTAAAGCACTAAGCAAATTCTTTTATTAATGTTATTAGCTTTTGAGTCCGAGTTTAGTGCTCTTTCTTTTATAGACACTGCCTTGAGTTCCTCCTAGCATCTAGCAGACTTTTTCTAATAGCAAAATCTCCATAAATAGTGAACAAATGAATGATGGACTAAAAGCTTTTGCCCTCTGGTTGTCGCTTAATTGTTCTGCCAGCCTGATTTATTCTCCTGGATATAGAAGACCTCTTGCATTTGGAGGTATATCTCCTTCCAAAGAAGGGATCATGGCAGGAGAGGTGAAACATCACCTTCCTGGGGTAACACAATGGTCTATAGGCAATGATTTCTAATATTAGTTTCATTTCCTTTGTTCATAAGCTTTGCTTGCTTTCCTTGCCCCTTTAGAGATAAAAAGAATGACCTCAAGAGGAGGGAAGGGACAGGAGACTCTTTGTATTCATGGATTCCCCATTTATTTTCTGATAAACTGGTTCACCCAGTGGAATACTAAAAGTCTGCTTTACCTAGTCTTTGGCAAATCATTTGACAAGACTCTCTTGTATTATACCTAGGAATAAGATCAGGAGATATGAGCTTGATAATGTACATGAGACCATGTGGTACGGCACATAGAAGATCAGCCTTGGAGTCAATGTCTTTGTTTTGTTGTGTGACCATTGGCAAGTTACTTAACTTCTTAGTACCTCTTTCTCTAAGAGAGATGGGAGCAAACTCTAGCACTCTTATAGACTAGTTGCTGACCTGCATTGGCTGAGGTTTTTCCACACTGGGAGTTCTTCAGAAATCAAAGGTGTTGAATATACATGTACTTGGATTTAGAAATGGTTAGATGACTAGAATAAAAGAATTAATTATTAATGAGTTGATGACAACTTGGAGCAAGGTTTTTAGAGGCATCCTTAAAGGACCTGTCTTTGTTTTCATGCTATGTGACATTTTTGCCAGTGCCTTGGAGGAAGGCATTGACGGGATGCTTATGAAATTTGGAGGTGATTCAAAGGTGAGAGGGATAACTAACACAAAGGATGACAGAGTCAGAATTCAAAGAGACTTTGACAGGCTTGAATATTGGGCTAAATCTGACACATTTAAATTTCATTGATATAAAATCCAACAACTGGGTTCAAAAGCATGTCACAGGGAAAACACAGGAAGTCATGGAGAAATAATAGTTCATTTGCAAAAAGTTTGGGGAGTTTTAGTCAACTGCAAGCTCACTGGTGAGTCCAGTAAGTCATGGCAGGCCCAAGCACTCATGTGATTTTTTTCTGTATTGCAAATTCAAGAGTGAGGAAGCCATATTTTGCCTTCAGCAGAGCACATCTGCTATTTTGTGTTCCATTTTGGGCCCCACATTTTGGAAAGGATGTTGATAAACTGGAGATGACACCATATCAAGATATTTAGCCTCAGAAGGAGGCTAAGGGGACATGCAATAGTTATCTTCAAGAAGGTGAAAATCTGACATTGTAGAAGAGGAATTTAACTTGTTCTTGTTAGCCCACAGGGTAGAACTAGAAGCACTGGACAGAGATAGACTTTGCAGAGAATCAAGTTTAGGCTTGAGGTCAGGAGCCACTTCCTAACAAGAAAAGCAATGTGAAAGAAGAATGGCCTTCCTTAGGAAGTAGTAGGTTTCTCTTCCCTGGATGTCTTCAAGCATTAGCTGAATGACTTAGGAAGAAAGAAGGAAAGAAAAGAAGGAAGGAAGGAGAGAAGGAAGGAGGGAAAGAAAGAAGGAAAGAAAGGAAGAAGAAACAAAGAATGAAAGAAGGAAGGAAGACAAAATGGAAATTGGATTGAATTGAAAGTGTACCCTAGTAAGAGGGAAAGGACGATAAACCAGATAAGTTCTCTGTCCTCATATGTTATCTCATTATGTCATCTCTACCTGCAAACCTTAAAGTTCTACAGAAGTTATTACTATTAGTATTAATACTACTACTTCTTGTTGTTGTTCAGTTGTATCCAATTCTTCATGACCCCGTTTTGGGTTTCCTTGGCAAAGATGGTTTGCCATTTCCTTCTTCAGTCGATTTTACAGATGAGGAACTGAGGCAAATAGGGTCAAGTGACTTGTCCAGGGTTCCACAGCTGGCAAGTGTCTGCAATTGGATTTGAACTCACAAAGACGAAACTTCCTGATTTCTAGCCTAGTGCTCTATCCACTGTGCCATGTAACTACTAACTGCTGCTGCTGTTGCTACTACTACTATTGCTACTACTGCTACCACTACTGCTGCTGCTGCTGCTGCTGCTACTACTACTGCTGTTGCTGCTGCTGCTGCTGCTACTACTACTACTACTACTACTACTGCTGCTGCTTCTGCTACTACTACTACTACTATTATGCTGCTGCTGCTACTACTACTACTATTATGCTGCTGCTGCTACTACTACTACTATTATGCTGCTGCTGCTACTACTACTACTATTATGCTGCTGCTGCTACTACTACTACTATTATGCTGCTGCTACTACTACTACTATTATGCTGCTGCTGCTACTACTACTACTACTACTACCACCACTACTACTACTATTACTATTACTACTACTACTACTACTACTACCACTACTACTACTGCTGCTGCTACTACTACTACTACTACTACTACTACTACTACTACTACTACTACTACTCTGCTACTGCTGCTGTCACTGCTGTATCTGCTGTTGCTGCTGCTACAATATATAAGGTGGACACAGGGTCCATTGTTTCCCTGGGGAAGTTGAGTCTCAGGCTTTAAAAAAATTCACAATGGGCCCCAATCCTCTCCCTCAGCCTACCACTAATTATGCTGACCAACTAAATAGTAGTAGCCTCCTAAACTGGAATTCAGAACACCTGGGCATTCGTTTCACCTCTTACTACCTAGGAACCATGACTTTTACAAAATGGAGTTAGCGATCTCACCTCATTGATCTCATAGGGTGGTTGTGGGGATAGCTCTTGGTATTTTAAGGGTTGCTCTATAAGCATGAGGTGTAGTAGCAGTTATTCTTTTTACAGTTATTAGCACTACCTTAGGTCGTGGGCAGGACTGAGGCACAAGCAACCTGCTAGAAATGGAGAGATCCAAGCTGGAAGGAGCTGATGCTGACAGTCCTTCCCAGCTCTTCATTGACAGTGCTGTCAGCTCTCCTCCCTCCTACAGACTCTGCCTCTCAGTGAGTGATGGATATGTGTGTGAGAGAGGGGGCTCCTGCTTGACTGGAGTGAGTGTGCTCTTTGTCATGCAGAGTAGCTTGCTTGTCACTCTGCCATGGACATCCCTTTGAAAAGTTCTCAGCTATTTTTGAGGACCTCTTGCTCACATGTACCCTCTTCCATGTTATGTCAGTGCCTGCTCATTTCATACTTGAGCTCCTTCCCCCCTCCCCTTTTTCTTTTCTTTTTTCAGAACATAAACAGAGGAGGATTCAGAGTGCTTAGTGGATGAGTGTTGCTCAAATGACAGGATATCAAGATGGAACAACAGTGCCTAATTTAGGTGCCTCTTGCAGCTTAGAACATTTTATTTTCAACTAGCTGGGTCCCAAGGGAGAATTGCAAAAGGACTGGATTGCTGAAGGCATGGGAGAGGAGAGCAGCAAGCACTTATCTTTTCACAATCTACCATCCTCTTACTTCTCCGGTAGGATAGAACTTGGGAGCACAGGGGGTTCTCAGGGCTATGTAGGACTTCTAGTCAGTGGAGCTGGATGCTTCACTTAAATTCAGGGTGTAGATAAAGTGAACAGGAAGGCTCTGTCTATGACTTATAGTGCCTCCTTCCCTTGAAGAGTCAGCATATGTACCACCTTCAATATGTAATGTGGTGCAATGGGAAGAAACCAACCAAACCAACAAACCAACAAAAAACACTAGTGTTGGCTTCAGAAGACTTGAATTCGAATCCTGATTCTGGCAGTACCTGCATGACTTTGGGCAAGTCACTTAACCTCCTTGGGCATCAGTTTCCTCATTAGATGGCCTCTTCTATCTCTTACCCTACGATTCTATCAATCTTCCCACTCCTCTCAAGTTATTTAGAGATCTTACTATTTTGAAATAGAGTTGTCTTTGGAGATTCCCCTAGTCTATTCCTCTCATTTAAAGATGACTAAACAAAGGGCCAGAGGAAAAATGCTTTGTATCAGTTCCCATAGCTAGTGAACAAGACTGGCATTTGAGCCTATATCATCTGACCTTGGATCTGGCACACTTTATTTTCCATCCAAACTGGCCTGCTTGTTGTTTCCTATACAGTACATTCCATTGCCCGCCTCTGTGCCTTTGTCCAGGCTGTGCCTCCGTAACTGGCATGCTCTTTCTTCTTGCTTTCAACCTTGGGAGCCCGTAAGTCCATTCAAGGCTTAGCTCAAGTACCACCTTCTTCAAGGCCTTACCTAATCTCTCTTTATATATATTCTGTATTTACTCATCTCTGAAAATTTAACTCTCTTCTTCAGTAGAATGTAAACTCCTTGAAAGCAGGAACTGTTTCTCTTTGGTCTTTGTATTTCCACTGCCTCAAAGTGCTAGGTACATAGTGGTAATAATGATAATAACAAAAGTAGCATTTGTATAGAGCTTTATGGTTTGCAGAATGGTTTATGTAAGTATCGCCTTTGATCCGTACAACAATCCTAGCAACTAGATGCTATTATTGTCATCATCATTGTTTTAGAGATAAGGAATTGTAGGTTGAAGAGAGTAAGTGACTTGTCCACGGTCACGCAGCTCGTAAATTTTTGAAGTTTGACTTTAACCTGAGTCTGACTTTCAATCCAGCTTCTTTACCAACCCAACCACCAAGTTGCCTAGGAAACTTAATAAAAGTTTATTGGCCGATTCATTACATAAGTGGAATCAGATGCCTCAGGACATAAATGAGTTTTGAATAACCGAGGATCTTTTAGCAGAAGTTGAATGGCCACTTATCCAGGACATTGTAGAAGGGTAAACTAGGTTTCCATATACTGGGTAGGATTCAGACAAGGGGCCTGCTAAAGTTCCTTCCAAGTCTGAGATTCTGGGTTTCAGTAAAGCTACTCCACCATTCTCATACTCACTTCATCTCTAGAGTTCCCAGAGAGGAGGTCCGTATTCTAGATTTGTTCTTTCTTTAACAACTATTTCCACTAATATCAGTATAAGGTAGTTGATGATGTTCTTCACTGAGGGGGACTTGGACTGTGGAGAATTCTAATTTGATAAAAACAAACCATTTCTAAAATGCTAGTGAATGTCTCTGTGGGAAAAAATCTGTCTTTGGAGGGGTCCCTCTTCATCCAGCTTCCCATTCAGCTTCCTTTATGGCCTGTTGTTTAGTGGATTTGTGTGAAAATAACCACCTACTTACTGAGGACTATATCTGGCTCTTCATTCCTTCCTTTTAAGACTTTATTTGATCTCCCTCTCTGCCTTTGTGGAATCACCTCCTTGGGAGCTCATTGCAGATAGGATGATGGGATGGCACAACGAGAGATGTGAGATCTAGGCTATTAATAAAAACAAAAAAAAGAAGAGATCAAATCAACTCCCACTCCAAATTTGATTATCCAGGATGATTGAGAGATAAGAATGATGTGGGTAATGGAACAGAAAATTCCAAGAAGAGGTGGTATGGCATAATAGGAAAGAACACTAAATTAGAAGGCTGTAGACCTAGGTTTTAATCCCTATCTTATTCCTGATTCAATGTATAATCTTAAAGAATTCACTTCCTTCTTTCTAGGCTTAAGTTTTTTCATTGGTGAAAGCAAAGGGTTGGTCTTAAACCAGGACCTCTCATGTTCTGTGGTTCTATGACCTAATTGCTTCAATGGCTGCAGTCTTTACTAGAATTGTTGATTGTTCTTTGATTCTCTCTGTCATTGTGTTTTATTATTATCTACTCTTGATAACTGAAGCACCATCAGCCCCATTTCTTTACTTGTTTTGGTGAGGTCTTCTTCACCTCTTTGTGACCAGCAGCAGAGCCTGACATATCTATGGCTTTGTGGGCATCTGCAAAGCTAGCCAGGGTCCATTCAATGAAGAAATTCTCAGCTTTTTTATTGCCTCAGATGTCTCCCTTGAAGTGTAGATGTTCAATTCACCTCCCTTGTTCCAAGAAAGGTCTGAGAGTGGACGGGTCTTGCTTTCAGAGTGGAATGGAGAACAGGAAACGGACTAAACAGATTCCAGAATGGGACAATTGCTTCCTAGGGCCTTCTGAGTAATATCTTTATCTCTAGGCAGCTAGATAGTATAGCGGGTAGTAATCTAAGCCTGAAATCAGGAAGTCCTGAATTCAAATCCTACCTCTTTTTGTTGTTGACCATTGAGTCTATGAAACATACCTATTTGGGAAGGTAAGAATGAGAGCACATCCTCAAAGCCCATTTTAAGAGATTTTTGGAAAATTGCCTGCATTGGATTCTCTTTTCTGTCGCCTTCTGGTAGTTGAGATATTTGATTATTTGAGTTTCTCTATCTTTGAAATGAAGGAGTTGTACTAAATAATCTCTCTGGTCCCAGTAGAACAAACTATTTTTCACAAAAATAATCAATAATATGATTATAAAATTATATGAATAATAAATTTTGGGCTGGGACAGACCTTAGGAGTTATGTGATCCAACTCTCCCATTTTATACATGAGAAAACTGAGTTACAAAGGGGCAAAATGACTTTCCCAAGATCACATAGGTAATTAGTACCAGAGTAGGGACTTAAACACAGGTCCTCTGACTCTAAATCCAGTATTCTATTTTTTTTTTAATCATGGTACATTGCCTTACATTCTAGGTTCTAAGTTTTAAAGTCCCTCCAGTTTCTGACATTCTAATTTCTCAGTTCTAAATTCTCTTCTGGCTCTAACATTCTTTGACTTCATGGTTAGTGCATCAGTTGTGTGTCTCATGGTCTTCCTCCTATCTCATTCTGCTTTTTGACTGTGCTTATGAGGTAGAAGAGATTGGAAAGAGGCAAGAAAGGAAGAAAGCTTGGCTAATCAGCCTCTAAAGACTCAAGCATTACCTGTTTTTTTTAAATGTCCCAAATAAAATTAAGGGGAAAGGACAGATGGGAGAACAGATATTACATGTCATACTGACCTGAGTTAACAAAGGATATATTTGATCAGATCTAGAAAATGTTAATGTATATGCTTCAGTTATTAGTCACAGAATCACACCTCCTCAAAATTGGAAGGGTTCTCAGAGACCACCTGGTCCAACCTACGCTGGAAGAAGAATCTCTATCCTCTTGCCATGGTTCTAACATATGGCCATTCAGCCTTGCCTTAAAGACCTCTGGTGAGCAAGATCCCACTACCTGTAGAGATAACTTGTTCTACTTTTTGATAGTGCAAATTGTTTGCAAAATTTTGTTTGTAAATAATAAAGGTTCCTTCTTGTAGTTTCTCCCTGTTATTCCTTGTTTTCCCCTCTGTGGCCAAGCAGAAAAAATCCATTAGCTCTTCAACCTGCCAGATATTCAAACACATAAAGTCACTCTACATGTCTTTTCTTCCTTAACCCCTTAGTCCTCCCAGATTCCTACAAAAAGTCCTCCTAGCGAATGGATTTGAGGCTCTTTCCCATCCTAGTTGCCTTCTATTGAAAATTGTCCATATGGTGTTGAGAATGGATGATAGAACTCTAGAGATAGTTTGAATAGAGAGGAGTACAGCAGGACAATCACTTTCTAAGACTTGGACAAGTACACCTCTTTCCATGCAGTCTGTGGTCTCATGAGCTTTTGTTGGGTTTTATATTGTTATTCACCAGAGCCAGTGAACTATTTTCAGATGAATTGGTAGATGATGGTTGACTTCTGTCATGAGGAAGATGAGTCACAGAAAGGTAAAGTCACATTCAGAGTAATGCCATGTAGAAATGGCACCAGCAGAGAGAGCCCCTTGATCCACTGACTCTATTCTTTCTCCCTTTCCCCTTTATCCACTTCAATACCTTGTCTTTTAAACAAAAAGTAAGTCAATTCGCTCCTGGAAAGTCATTTTTTCTCAAGGCCATGTTGTTGACACTTTAATGGATGTGAAAGCTACCAGCAGAGCTGCTGACTGTCCATTGTGTGTGGTAGTTCCTGGTTCATGTTCTTTCAGGAGAGAAAGGAGAATTCTTTTTTTCTCCCTCTGGCTTTTCTTTTTTTACTTCACTTTTTTTACTTTACTTTTCTTCCCCTCTCCCCTTTTTTTGTCTTACAAAGGAAGTTGAATGCTACATTAGAGAGAGTATAGGAAAGTGCCTTTGAGCCAACTAGAAGAAAATTCAGAGCCCATAAAAAAAATCAAACAGGAAAGATAGATTAGGGAGTAAAAAAAAAAAGATAATGAGAAACTATGTCCAGAATTTTAACCAATAATTATTTTATGAAAGTAGGTGTTCTTAAGATTCACAAAATGTTGGAGTCTACATAGAAATGGATTTTTCAAGGCTGACTTTCTTCAAATCCTCCATCTGTAAAAGGACTCAACATTTAATTAAGAAGTGTTTATTGAGTACATACTCTGTGTCAGGCTCTGTAGCAATACAAAGAAATAGAAAACTCTCCCTACTCTCAAAGAGTTCATAATCTGGGAATATGAGTGATTCGTACACAAAATTGTAGTGAAAAGTACAGGCTAGATGTGACTACATCCTAAATTGGAATCATTCTGGCACCAGTGTGGAGTTCAGTGGTCAAGGTGGGCTTTGTGGAAGAGGAGACTAGCAGGAGGCTTTGAAGTATGAATAAGGGAGGTAAAAGGTTGAAGGATGGGTATTCCTGGCAAGGTAATCAACTGGAACAAAACATTTCAGAGATATGGTTTATTTGTAGGTCAATGAGGGGACTGGTTTGATTAGAGTGGTTAGATCTGTGGTTAAGCAATCTTTGTTAATCTTTGGGAGAGCAATGGTAACAGAAGCGGTAATGATGGAACTTAATAATTAAGTGCATAGAAAGAAGATGGAAGTGAATGTAGACAATTTATCAAAGAAGTCTGAAAGTTAGAAGGAAGAGTGAAATATGTTACAGGGGGCAAGTGAGACCTCAAAATGGAGGGTGTTTGGTTGCTTTGTTGTATGCATGTTTTTGAAGTGGGAGAGTTATATTGATTCTTGGAGACAGAAGAGAAGGAATGAGTAGAGAAGGGAGAGTTGAAGAAATATCTCAGGAATTAGGCAAGAATGGAATCTAGAGGCAGGCCTGGAGGTTAGCTTTAGAGAAAGTACATCGGTTCTGGAGTCAGATTATGAAATTTAATAAGGGTGAACAAGAAGAGGTTATGATATTGAAGATATTGCTCAACTCTAGAATTATGTTAATAAACCATGGGATAAAAAAGTGTCATGAATGTACTTCAACCTTCCACCTCAAATTGGGAAATTGAAAGCCAGAGATGTGAAGTAACTTTCCTAATACCACACAGAGCTGGGATTTGAATCCAAGTGCCCTGAATTCAAATCCAGTGGCCTTCATCATACCCCTGGACTCCTCCTTTGCTTGTATGCATTGTATTCCTGTTTGTGGCAACCACTCCTGGTTGCCTTTTTTCCACACCGGGTTTGATTAGAAGAGTAGACTTTGACTCTGGTAAAATTAGTACAATTCAGAAAAGGAAATTTGGCCTCTTTAGGAAGAAGAATAATTTGTAATAAGAGCCTCTGTTCCCACAGGATACTGTGGGTAGAATCACAGAATATGAAGAGAATGAAGTCTACCCAGGGAAGGTATGGATGATTGAGAGCACCAATGAGAGAAGGCGTTGAACACTTTTTATATATTGCACTTAAATTTTCTGTCAAGCCCACAGCTAAAGTGGAAAATAGCTTCATTCTTTTAGAAAAGTTTTAAATTTCTGTAAGGGACAGATAACTTTTGTCTCCTGATTTTTAAAAATCTTTTATCCTTTACCTTGTATGCAGGCAGATAGTGCAATAGAAAGAGCCAGAAACCTGAGTTCAAATCCTGTCCAGGCATGTGCCATCTGTGACCCTGGAAAAGATCATTTAACTTCTGTCTGCCTCAGTTTCCTCAGTTATATAATGAAGATACTAATAGTGCCTCTTTCCTGGGTTGTTGCGAGGATCAAATGAGAGAATGCTTGTAAAGTGCTTTGTAAGCATAAATTATTTCCTAAGTTATTAGTATTAATTATTTCCACCTGAATTTCTGGAGGAATTCATAAAGGGGGTGGTTCCAATTCTTTCCCTTCCTTTCTACAAATTGTTTTCTGTGTCACTACTTACCATTGGATATTATTAAGAAATCACATTTATACAATGCTATTAGATTTACAAAACCCTATTTCCCCCCTGCCTATAACCCTGTAAAAGTAGTAAGTTTGGAGCTGGGACTACAATCAAATCTTCTGAATATCCCAGTAGAATATAGACTCCTCAAGGACCAGGACTGTTTCATTTTTGTCTTGGTTTTCTCAGTGCCTAGCACAGTGCCACTCACAAGTTAATGAACAGAATTTGTAATACTTGTTGACTGTTGTTTGATGACCACTCTCTCACTGCAACTGTTGAATCAGATCACTTTTTAGAGGCATTGTAGAAATGATTATAGATTGGATAGAATGACCTTCAATGCTCCTTCTAACTCTATACAATGTGACAAGCATTTATTTAACATCTACTACGTGCAAGGCATTGTCCAGGGACAAAGGTGAAGAGAAGATGGAGTCACTCTTCTTGCAGAACTTCCACTGGTGTCTCTCTTTCCTATGGAGGTTTTGCTCTCCATTTTTTTTTTTTTGAGTGGGCTGGGAGGCTAGAATTGACAAGAATTTTAATCCTGGCTTCAAATAGCCTGACTCTGGAGGCACAATTTGGCATGTGTGACTCATTTGTAATGTCAAGCAGTGGCTTGTGCTACTGGCTAAGTGGGGTTTTGCTGACATGATAGGATGACGGCAGTAGGCAGATTGCATAAATCAGGACCATGCTTTATCAGTGTGTTGGATGTGCCAATCACAGAAGTACTTATGGAAAAGCAGAACATTCACCCACAGATCTAAGAGGCCTTTCAAAGCCCTCTCATCCCTAAAGTTTCTTACTCATTTATCCAACCTTTCATTCAGCCCTTAAACCTGTGCTGAAAGGGATTATGGGATGTATCTTTGCTGAGTCCTTGAGAACCAGTCAGCCCTATTGTCAAGGAACCATAGATCCTTTGAATATGAGGGAACCTTAGATCCCATCCAACAGAGGAATATTCTCTTTAGTGTCCCTGATAACTCTTTGAGAGGTCATGGTAATAATATCACAGGCTTACTATTCTATGATCCAGACAGACAGTGCTCCTACTGGTTCCTAAGGCATTAGCAAGACTTGCTTTGTTGGGTTGTAGCATGAGCATTTGGCTCAGTTCTTTTGGAGAGGTCATAGATTTAGAACTGGAAGGACCTTAGTGGTCACTAAATACAATTTCTTTATTTAATAGAAGAGGAAATTGAAGCTAGTTCATAGAAGTTAAGAAATGTGTCTAGGATCACACAGCTAGTAGGTATTAGAAACAGGATTTGAATCCAGGCATTCCTGAGTCCCAGGCCAACACTCTGTTCACTTTGCCATTGTAAGGAATTAGTCTTTCTTACCATGGGAAGGAAAATGTTTAGCTGATGTTGATTTATATTAATGTTCTTCCCTTTTTTTGCATTGTGAATCACAATCCCCCTACCATCTGTCTTAGATGTTTCCTTATTATAGAGGCTCTCTCTGGTACTCCATGTCTGGTTTAGCCAGTAGAAGTTGTAATTAACCAAAATACCACTGGATTTACTTCTTCCCTTTGACTCCTAGATGGCCCATTTAAATTCACTTGAGTGAATATTGATTAAGCATCTTTTAGAGGCAAGATACTGTGTAGGTTTGGTGAGAAATAGATAGATGGAATAAGGTATGGATCTTATCTTCAAGGAACTTGTAGGGTGGACTCTGATAATGAAGGAAAGAGTCAGGGGAGAAAACAAGGTCCTGAGAAATTTGAACAGGAAAAGTTACTTTCAGTTAAGGGAATCAGGAATGGTTTCATGGGCAAGGTAGTACCTGAGCTGAGCCTTGAAGGGAGGGACATAGGCAAATAGGGAAGGACAGTCCACTTTGATGGTAGGGATGGTGTTGGTGGGAATAAAATCATGCCAGCAGTAGAAGGCTGGATAAGAAGAGTGGGCAGAAAATACCTATGTTTCCCTATAATCTGGAATATGTGAAAGAGAAGGATGTGAGAATATGGGAAAGGTGGGGTGGAGTTATGGCATGGAGGCTTGGAACGCTCAGGCTAAGGTATTTATTTTTTAATCAATAGGCAGTGGGAGTCAGTGAAGGTTTTTGGGTAGAGGAATGATGTAATCAGACCTGTTCATTAGGAAGGTAATGGGCAGCAATGTGAAGGATTAGATCAGGGCAGGGGGAGACAGGAAGTGAAGAGATCAGCTAGGAATCTGACAGTTACATGGAGGTGATGATGTTCTCAGCCATCCTGGGGGAAGAAGAGAATGGAGGATAAAATGGATCTGAAAAAGAATACGGAGAATGTGGTCCTTATAGAGAGAGGTGAAAGTTACTGTTGATTCACAAATTATTTTTTTCCTCCTCTCAGATCACAGATTTCTGCAGTTGCTGCAAAGTTTTTCTCTCTGGGATTTATGTGGTATATATGTGAGAGACTGTTTTCTGAAGCTGACAGCTTTCAAAAATAGTGACAGAAATTGTGAGGGAAGGAGAGGATACACTGCAGAGAAATAATTCACCCTTTGATGAATGGATTTCCCCCCTTGTATATAAATGAGGTAGCAGGGGATCTACTGTTGCATTTGTGGTGGGGCGGGAAGAGGCTTTAGCATAGTCCTGAACTTAGAGCTTTGGCAAGCCTTATTAGGATGATGTATGAGATGTGACCAAAATCATCATGGAGGGCCTTCTGGATACCAGGGAGGAGTTTTAGTGAGGTATCAGGGACCACTACCCTGTAGATTTTTTACTTAATATGTGTTCTTTACAGATAGTAATAATAAAAATAGCTAATATTTATGTGGGCTACAACGTGGTGCCAAAGTGTACAGAGTACCAGGCCTGGAGTCAGGAAGACCTGTCTTTCTCAGTTCAAATCTGGCCTCAGGCACTTAACTAGCTACATGACCCTGGATAAGACACTTAATCCTGTTTACGTCAGTTTCCTCATCTATAATATGAACTGGAGAAGGAAATGGCAAACCATTCCAAGTATCTTTGCCAGGAAAACCCCTCATGGGGTCACAAGGAGTCAGACACTGAAAAATGACAACACCTATATTTATTTAGGACTTACTTTGTGCAGACAGTTGAAGGTATGAGATCTTTCTTGGCACTTCAGGCTTCTACTCCTCTCCTGCTAAGGACTTGTTGATTGAATTAAGGTGAATGAGTGATATTTCCTTCTGGGAGCCACCACTAATTCACTGTGGGACTTTGGATGAGTCACTTTTTCTCTGAGCCTCAGCTTCTCCATCTGTAAGATGAAGAGGAGGTGTGGATTAGTGATGCATGTGTTTTCTTTGAGCTCGGTCAGTCTATGTTCCAAGGCACTGTTTAGCTCTGAGATTTAATATTTTATGTTCTAAGACTCCTCCCAGCTCTAATGCCCCCTTCTAGCTCTAAAATTCTGTGTTCCCTGACTCCTTCCTTCTAGAGCTAATGTTTTCTGGAGAACCTTCAAGTGGGGGCCAGGGTTCTTCACATGAACTTTGAAAATAGCAAAGGTTTGATCTTTCTTAAGAAATCATGATTCACCCAAAATCAAATTTGCAAAAACAAAATTAATTCTGGGGAGCTAACACTGGCCTGAGGTTTCTTGAAATAGACAGCTCTGCTTGTTTATTTCTGATTTTTTCAGTTACAGAATTGTGATTTCTCCATCTCTCTAGGATCTCCTTTCATGTACCAAGTGAGGTTCATTGATACCAGAATCTTAGTAACTTTCTCAACGTTGTTTCCAGTTCCAATTTCCCAACAGCAGATGCACAAATAGCTAAACAAATTAACTTAAATGATTTGTTTTATTCCTTGACTGGGATCTGTTTATTTCTGTGGCTAATTGTGATGTTGTCTTAAGAGTCATTTTAATAATACAAATACTAATTACGATAAAAGTGTAAAGAAATGGAACAACATGGTACAGTGGGAAGAGAGCCAGCTGTGAAATTAGGATGTGAGTTCAGATCCTATCTCTGACACCTACTTCTGGCTGTGTGACCCCGAGCAAATCACCTAACCTCTCAAGTGTTCCAGATACCTTCCTGAGATGCTAAGTTGCCTAAGAGTGCTGATTTGCATCAGTAAAGGGAGTTCCCACACTGGAAGTTCTTTATGTTAATAAATTCACTCATTTGGGCCCTCAAATTAATATATAAACACTCATAGCTTTTTATTGTTTTGAAATACATTCCTTTTCATACTTGGTCCTCCCAACATAGTGGCAGCAGCTGAGGTAGTAAGTTCCATTCGGTAGCCAGGCTTTGGGACTACCATTGATCAACTATTCCCCAGTTTCTAGGGTCTATCACCCCTAGAAATTTTATGACATTAAAAACAAAGGTTCAACCTTCTTTGGAGACTCACTCGCTGCCAATTTAGAATCAGTGTCTCTTAGCCAGTCCCCCTTCCCTTCTGAGCTTCTTGCCCTGCAAAGATAGCACAACAGGAGAAACTTCAAGGTCATTGGTCTATAGAGGATCATAGATATAGATTAGGAAGGACCCTTATAGATCATCTGGTCCAACTCCTTTATTTTTCAGAGGGAAAAACTGAGGTCCAGGGAGAAGAAGTAAGTGTCTTGCTCAAAGTTCTACAAATAGTGACAATGACATTAGTCTCCTCATTGTTTGCATGTGACATTTCTCCATATTCCATGCATTTTTACTGGCTGTTCCTTATGTCTGGAATGCTCTCCCTTCTCATCTCTGCCTCCAGGTTTCCCTAGCTTCCTTCTGGTTTTGCCTAAAATCCTACTTTCTGCAAGAAACCTTTCTCCATCCTCCTTAATGTTAGTATCTTCCCTCTGGAGTTATTCTCAGTTTATCCTGTTGATAAATGATAGTACATCCACAACATTTAGCATAATCCTAGTGAATAGTAGGCATATTGTTCACCTGAATGTTAAGTAAAAGCTGAAATTGGAACCCAAGCTCTGTGACTACAATTTCCCACTACATGATTCTACTTGTGTCCCCCTCCATATGAACCCTTCACTGGAGTGCCTTGGAAAAATTGGATTACATAGGGAAAAGTTGGGGTTATAGAGTCTTGGTGATTCAGAAGTTATCCAGTTCAATCCCTAACTGAAGCAAGAATCCTCTTTTAAAACATCCTTGTCAAGCAATTATAGTCATTCAGCCTATACTTGAAGACTTGCTCATTACCTCCTGAGGCAGCCTATTGCAATTTGGGATGGCTTTAATCATTATGAAGGTTTTCTTTCTAAGGAGCTGCAATCTGCCACTCCAAAATTTGTTTATTGCTTCTAATTCTCCCCTCTGGGGCCAGGCAAAACATAGTCTACTCCGTTTTCTGCATGAAAACACTTGAAATCTTGTGTCATTTTGACTACTTTCAGGACAGTTCCTCAGTTTGACACACTGAGAAAATGAGTATTGTCACACCAGGAAAGGGAGCATATTAATTTGCTTGTATGCAATAGCGCATAGTTGCAAAAGAAAAGAAACTGTAAGTTTTGGGATTAAAAGACCAGAGATTGAATCCTGGTTTTGACATTTAATAATTGTGTAGGTTGTGCAGTGGATAGAGTGCTGGCCCTGGATCAGGAAGACTCATCTTCCTGAGTTCAGATCTGACCTCAGACACTTATTAGCTAGCTGTGTGGTCCTAGGCAAGTCACTTAATTCTGTTTGGCTTAGTTTCATCATCTGTAAAATGAACTGGAGAAGGAAATTGCAAGCCACTCCAGTATCTTTGCCAAGAAAACCCCAAATGGGGTCACCAAGAGTTGGACACAACTGAAAATGACTGAACAACAACAAACCCTAGGCAAGGGATGTTCCCTTCTTGAGCCTTAGATGCCTGATCTGCAAAATGGGGGAATAATAACATTAGCTTTAAGGCACTTTAAGGTTTGGAAAGTGATTTACAGATCTAGCATTTGATTCCCAAAGCAACCCTGAGAGGCAGGTGCTATTATTCTCTCCAATTAATAGATGAGGAAACCCAGACTGAGGGAAGTTAGAGGACTTTCCCAATGTCACATAGCTAGTAAGTGACTGAGGACAGACCTGAATTTGTCTTCCTTGCTCCAGATCCAATGTCTATCAACAGTGCCCCTTCACTAAAAGTATTTGTCATGAAGAAAATGCTTGGCAAGTTTTAAAGTACCATATTGGCATACGTTGTTGAAATCTGTGGTTTCATTAGTGGGAATATACCTTATCTATGAGACAGTGCTGGACTTGTAGTCAGGAAGACCTGGCTGGAGGCAAGACTTGCCTCAGATGCTTACTAACCTTGAGATCTTGGAAAAGTCCCATAACTTCTCTGGATCTCAGTTTTTCTTATCTTGTTAATGTGAGGGGGTTGAATTTGATCTCTAAGATCCATTCCAGATTTAAATCTATGGTCCTATGACCTTGTCTTATCGTAAATGGAATCAACCTGGGATAAATGGGATCAGTAATTTAGGACTTAGAGGACCTGAGTTCAAATCCTTCCTTGGATGTTACATGTACAATCACTTAAGTTCCCTTAGCCTCAGTTTCTTTATCTGTAAAGTCAGATGATTGGACTAGATAGCCTCTAATATCCCTATAGCTCTATATCTTTAATCCTATAATTATAATACTTACATGCCTTAAAAGATGATCTTTGTGAGTGGCTATGGAAGGGGGAAGGCCCTTAATGGTCCCTTTTTTGGTGATAAAGCCTCTCTATGAATAGTTAACCTTGTCCTTAGGTGAAAAAAATCTTTGTTGGATGCATACTCTAAAGTTTTTTTAGTCTAATTCAATTCAGCAAACATTTTTTCTTGCTTTTCCCCCAATTACATGTAAAGACAATTCTTCACATTCATTTTTTAAATAAAATTCTAAGTTTCAAATTTTCTCCTTCCTTCCCTATGCTTTCCTGTCCCTAAAACAGTAAGCAATTTGATATATATTATAGATGCACAATCATGTAAAACCTATTTCCTTACTAGTCATGCTGTGAAAAAAGAAACAGTTACAGCAAGCATTCGTTTTTTTCTTATTTTTATTAAATTTATTTGTTTTTAGTTTTCAACATTCACTTCCATAAGATTTTGGTCTCTAAATTTTTCCCTTTCCCTCCCCAATCTCTAAGACAGCATGCAATTTGATATAGGCTATCCTTGTATAGTCATATTAAACATATTTCCACATTAGTCATATTGTAAAAGAAGAATCAGAACAAAAGGGAAAAATCACAAGAAAAAGAGAAAAAATAGTCTGCTTGAATCTGCATTCAAACTCTATAGTTCTTTCTCTGGATATGGATAGCATTTTTCACCATGAGTCTTTTGGGATTGTCTTAGATCATTGTCTTGCTGAGAAGAGCTAAGTCTATCAAAGTTGGTAATTACACAGTTTTACTGTTACTGTGTACAGTTTTCTCCTGGTTCTGCTCACTTCACCCAGAATCACTTCATGTAAATCTTTCTTGGTTTTTCTGAAAACCCCGTGCTCATCATTTCTTATGGAACAATAGTATTCCATTATGTCAATATACCATAACTTGTTCAGCTATTCCCCAAATGATGGGCATCCCCTCAACTTCCAATTCTTTGCCACCACAAGAAGAACTTCAGCAAGCATTTGTCAAGGTTATCCTATATGCCAAGAAATGGCTTAGTCTCTGGGAATACAAAGACCAAATGAAAAGCCATCCCATCCCTAAAGGAATCTACTGGGGCAGATTGGAGAGATGGTATAATATGTAAACATAGAAGTATAGACATGCTAATTTGGGAAAGAGAAGGCACTAAGTCACTAAGGGGATAGTTGCTTAACTGTCAGTCATTCAGTTCTAGCCTTCTGTGTTCTGTGTTCTAAGGTTCCTTCCAGCTCGAACATTCCTTGCTTTTATAACAAGAGTTATTACTGCTGTTTTGTGACCAGATGTCCAACATGATCCATTGCCCTGGGGCCTGAATCAGTCACCACAGGAATCAGGAAAGAATCCTGAATGTCCTTTTCCTCCCGTTCCCCCCCCCCCCAGCTTTTCCCTGCAGAGAACAGAGCCCAGTGGGTTTTGGGCACCCTAGCTAATCTTTGGAAACATTAGCTGTAGCTGGAGGCTACGTGCTGTACTTGCCATATGAAGTTCTGATTTATAGTGATGAGACACTCAGTATTTCTGTGCCCTGTAAGGAGCTGTGGTGCAAAGAGAATTGGATTTCATACATTGTTACAAGAGCCTTGGCAATCATAGTGTCTTGTGCCTTCCCTCTTAACAACCCAATTTTCAAGAGTTCCAGAGAAGGTTAAATGCTTTAACCAAGGCTGCACCATTAGCATCTGAGTCAGGATTCCAGGGGCCAGCTAGGCGGTGCAGTAGATACAGTGCCAGACCTGGAGTCAGGAAGACCTGAGTTCAAATTCTACCTCAGACACTAACTGTGTGACCCTGGGCAAATCACTTCACCCTGTTTTCAGTTTCCCCATCCGTCAAATGAACTGGAGGAGGAAATGGCAAACCACTCCAGGATCTTTGCCAAGAAACCTCCAAATACAGTTATGAATTGTCAGCCACTATCTGAAACAACTGAACAATGACAGGATTCAAACTCAGTCTTCTGATCACCAGTTGTGTATGTTTGTCCCGTTAGTCTACAAGCTGCCTTCAGGACCCATTCATTCAGTCTTGAGGGGCAAATACAACCAAAGATGACTGCATGTGTTTTAATTGTAGTGTTCTTTATCCTTCTAGGGTGTTTTTAGCTTGTCAAAGAGCTTTTAGACTTGCTGAAATGCAGGCGTTGAGTTTTGGAATGACTCTTGTTACATGGTTAGATTTATATAGATTATCAAAAGGGCCTAATGATTTTACCATTCCCCGAACAAGATTAATTCATTATCTTTCGAATTAGCTACCTTTTTCCCTCTACTTTTGAAACTACTTTGGTAATGTTATTTTATGGCCTCTTAGGAGTCATAAAGATCCTTATATATAGTGTAACCAATATTACAGTGTAATCACATTTCCAAATGTGGATCCTTTTAGTAACAAATTCACATACATTTAGTAAGAGCTTCTATATCTGAGCATGGGAAAGATATAAATGGAGGTAGGTAAGACTGTCCATCCTTCCAAGAGCTTTATAGCCTAGCAGTTGGGATGGCATAGGGACCAGGCAGAGGTAACTAGAAATTATGTCATATGACAAGTTCATTTGAGAAGTACAAAGTAAAGTCTAGTGTGATGTTTGAGGGAGGAATGTCAGTGCTAATGAGGGAATCAAGGAAGCCTTCTAAGAAGAGACAGCATCTGTTTTAGGCTTGTAAGTGTTAGAGATCAAACTAAAAAAGGCATTCTAGACACAGATCAGAGCTATGAATCAGTCAGCCAGTCAACAGAAATTAATTGAGGAACTATTTTGTGCTGGATATTGCTAGGGATACAAAGAAAGGCAAAAGACAGTCCCTACTCTCGAATAGTGCCCAGCCTAATTGGACAACGCACAAACAGCTACATATAAATAAAAAATAGACAGGATAGGCAACAGAGGGAAGGCACCAGTATTAAGGGAATCAGGAAGAGCTTTTTGTAGTGGATAGAGTGAAGGGCCTGGAGTCAGGAAGACGCTCAAATCTAGCCTCAGATATTTATTAGTTGTATGATGCTGGGCAAATCACTTAATCCTGTTTGTCTCAGTTTTCTCATCAGTAAAATGGGTTGGAGAAGGAAATGGCCAAAAACTCTGATATCTCTGCCAAGACAATCCCAAATGGGGTCATGAAGAATCAGATAGGACTGAGAAATGACTCAACAAAGAAGGTAGGATTTTAGCTGAAGGAAGCCAGTAGGTGGAGATAAGGAGGGAGACCATTCCAGGCATGGGATACAACCCGTGAAGATGCTGGCTTTTGGGAGATCGAGTGTCCTGTATACAGTGCAAGTGGGAGAACATAGAGAATTTGGGAAGGAGGATGGAGAGTAGCCTGGTTTGATTGGATCATATAATGTATGAATGAGAGTAATATTAGATAATGTTGATAAGGTAGAGTGGTACCTGATTGTGAGGGACTTTGAATGTTAGGCAAAGGAATTAGAATTATGCTTTGGAGGTAATAGGAAGCCATTGAAAATTTTTAAGCAGAAGAGTCTCATGACCCAATGTATGTGTAAGCAAAATGATTATTTCAGAAGCTTGAGTAATGTGTTGGAAAGGGGATAGAGTGAAAGTGAGTAGACATGTAAGGAGGCTATTACAATAGTCCAGACAGTGCCAATAGAATTAGAAAGAAGAGATGAATAAGAGATGTTGTAGAGATTGGAGCAGTAGGACTTGGAAACTGATTGAATATAAGAGACATGAAAGAGGAAAAATGGAAATATTCCCCAAGATTTCAAACATGAGAAAGAGGATGCAAAGTGATGCTATAGCTGAAAATGTGGGTCTGAAGTTTAGAAGACAGTATAGGACTTGAAATGCAAGTCTGAGAGTCTTCTGCTTAGAGGTGGCTGTTGAAGCCATGGGAGTAACTGAGATTGCCAAAGGATAAAGTGCACTGTGTTAAAAGAAAAAAGGAATCATACTGAGGAGGTTTGCATGAGTGCACATGAATCAATCAGTAAATATTTATCAAGTACCTACTATGTACCATGCACTGGTAATAAAAATACAAGAAAGAAAGAAAAACAGTAAGAAAGAAAGAAAGAAAGAAAGAGAGAGGGAGGAAGGGAAAGAAAGGAAGGAAGGACGAAAGGAAGGAAGGGAGGAAGGAAAGAAGAAAGAAAGAGAAAGAAAAAAGAAGGAAGGCAAAAAGAGAGAAAAGAAACAATCCCTATTTGCAAGGAGCTTACAACTAAATGATGGTCATACAGGAAAGACATATATAATTATATGCAGAATAAATATAAATAGAATAAAATACATAGACACAGGTAAATCTGAGGTAGATTGAGAGGGAGAGTTTGAGGAAAGTTTGAGGAAGTTTCAAAGTTTGAGGAAAGGCTACATGTAGAAGGTGGTACTTAGCCTGTGACTTTAAGGAAGAATGGGATTCTGTGAGGCAGGGATGAGACTTTTAGGTATGTGGATAGTCAATACAAAGGTATGAAAATGGGAGATGGAGTGTCGTATCTGAAGAATAGAGAGAAGGCAAGTTGATCTGCATCATAGAGTATGGGAAGGTTAGTAATATACAGTAAGTAGAAAGATAGGTTGGCTAGGATTATAAAGAGCTTTAAATACTAAGCAGAGGACTTTATATTTGATCCTGGAGGTAACAAAGAGCCACTAGAGTTGATGATTGAGTAGGAAAATGATGTGTTTAGAATGGTATTTAAAGAAAATCACTTCAATAGCAGAGAGGTGGGTAGATTTGGGTGGGGCTAAAGGCAGGAATACCATTTAGGGGAATGACACAATAATCTAGGGGAGAGATGATGTGGGCCTGAATTAAGGTTGCTGCTGAGTTAGTAGAGAAAAAGGTTGAGTATAAAAATGTTGTGGAGATAGAAACATAAAGATTTGGTAACTGATTAGATATTTGGGATGAGATAGAGTGGGGATTCCAAGATAATGTTGAGCTTGTGCACTTGGGGGACTAGAAGAATGAATGTGGAAAAGGGAAGGTTTTAGGATTCTGTTTTGGACATGTTGAGGGTTCTTTTTTTGGATACATTGAGTTTTAAGGTGTCTTTGAGACATCTAGTCTGACATTTCCAACAGATCATTGATGATGTGAGATTGAAGCTTTGGTGAGAGACTGAGGCTGCATATATAGAACTAGGAGTCCATGGTATAGAGATAATAAGTAATTCCATGGGAGATAATAAGGTCATTGAGAGAGAGTGAAGAATGAGAAAAGTAGGAAGTGTAGGACAGATTCTTAGGGAACGCCTGTACTTATGGATGACAGACCAGCAAGGGTGATTGAGAAAGAGCAGTTAGACAAGGAGCAGAAGAACCAGGAAAGTAATTTCACAGAAGTGCAGAGAAGAGGGAGAATCCAGGAGGATTTAACATTCATGTTAAATGTAGCCCATGAGTTGAGAAAGATGAAGATTGAAAAAATACTATTCGTTCATGAAATTAAGATACTGTAGATTATTGGTAACTTTGGAGACAGTGGTTTCAGTTAAGTGATGAGGTGAGGAGCCTCATTGGAAAAGCCTGAAGAGCCAGTGAGAGGAGAAAAAATGGAGGTGGTAACCATAGACAACTTTAAAAAAAACTGACCAAGAAGGAAAAAAGAGAGAATGGTAGCTTCAAGGAATAGTAGGTTCTAGTGAAAGGTTTGTCTTGTTTTTTAAGACTGAAGGAGATGAGGCATGTTTAACTGTATTAGAGAAGATACCAGTCTATTGGGAGAAGTTGAAGATTAGAGACGTAGGCTGATTGAAGAAGTAATCTGCTAGAGAAGTCTATGGGGAATGTCCAGCCTATTAATCTCACCCTTTCAAAAAAAAGTCCTCTCTGATCCTTGTAGGCTATTTCATGAATGAGCTAAACAACAAACAAGCTAAACAGCTCTAGTGTTTGAGTTTTGAAAAGTAATAGGAAGTATGAGATAATTGAGGGGAGAGACAGTATATAATCATCTTTTTTTGTGGGGCAGGGCAATTGGGGTCAAGTGACTTGTCCAAGGTCACACAGCTAGTTTTTGTGTTGTGTCTGAAGCCAGATTTGAACGTAGGTCCTCCTGATTCCAGGGCTGGCAGTCTATTCACTGCGCCACCTAGCCACCCCAGTATATAATCATCTTAATAAGAACTTTGTGATGATAAACTCTGGAGATGTCCTGTTTCTGCTTCTTCAGAGTAGTTTATTTTTATGTAGCATATCATGTATAATATATGACATATATAGATGTGTAAATATACTTCTATATACATGTAATATATATCTAGATAGGTATTTATATACTTGCAACATATGATGTGTAGATGTTTATGTACATCTGTATATAGATGCTGTGGTATAATTTGTATAACGTTTGGTACATTATTTTATTAATAAAATGAATTCATGTGGAGAGATTTTTCCTGCAAGTTAGTAGTAGATCTACCATAACTGACTAATTGATTTACCTTTTCAGAATTGAATAAATCTCCAAATGCAGTTTTTGCCTTAATTGAATTATCAAATACAATGTTTGGAACATATTAGATTTTATTTTTACTTAGTGAGGGAGCCCTGCAGATCTAATGTGCTGTGAATGAGACATCTAAACCTAATATATGATTAATGACCCTTTTCATAATTAAATATGAAAAGAGTGGATCTAATTTCAAAATTAATCTAAAATGAAAGGTTCCATAGAAGCAATGAGGCTGAGTGGAACGGGGCCTGATTGTACTGGAGTTAGGAGGAGACATGAATTCCAGTCCTGGCTAATTATCTTATAGTGACTTTAGGGGAAGCTCCTTTACCTTCCCTGAACAATTTCTTTAGCTTTCAAGTATGGCCAGTACTACTTTCACTACCTCTCTCATGGGCCTGTTGTGGAGATTAAAAGAGGTAACATTGATGAAAAAGATTGGTAAATGCTAAAGCTCTCTATGAAATGAGCTCTTTCTGTCATTGTATAACCCTTACCACAAAATGAATGGGTCTGAACTTCTGGGAACCTGAGATTCACAGAATTAGAAATGCATGCCTCTTGATTCATACTCTTCATTGGAAAGTTTAAAATGAATATTTGGAAGAATCCCCATTCAAACACTGACTTGAAAGGCATTCAAGATGGTACAACATCATAGGGGAATTGGTAAGCAATCTTTAATGTCGTTGGCTTGATGGACTCCTGGTATAGGAATTCCACGTGGTGTAGATTGCAACAAAACCTACATACAACTTACTAGGCAAATCATTGGATTTTTGCATCATAGATTTGGGGTTTGAAGAGACCTCAGAATCCCCTCATTGTTTATAAAAGGAAACTGAGGCCTAGTGAGAAATGACTTGTCTAAGGTCATACAGGATCTTACAAACATACAGTAGCAGTGTCTAGACTTGAACCAAGAGCCTCTCAATACAAAGCCATTGTTCTTCCACTCTATTACATTCCCTGCCTATGAAGTTATCTGAAGAATAGGGGTTATGGAGTTGTGTCAGAGGCAATATTTGAACCAAGGTCTTTCTGACTCTGCAACCATCACTTTTTACCCCCCCCCCCACACACTCATATATTTAGCATAACAAGTATTTAATGATGTTTCCTTGGCTGTCTGTGCTTGGTGGAATAGCTAATGGGAAGGAGCATCAGTGGAATCATCATGGTCAGTGCTGTCATCATCGTTTTTATTTGCTGGCTCCTTCTCTACCCATGGACAATTACATATTCAGTCCCACCTAGCATTATCTAATACCTTTTACCTGGAAAGAATGGCTCTGATTCCATGTTCAGATTCATCTGCACTAGCAGCTGTTCTGTGGTAGTTGCTAGGGAAAGTGATTATGCAGAGTTTAAATGTTAGGGCCTTGATCTCATGGAGCTTGCAGTCTATCTGAAGGCTATGAAACATATGCAAATGTCATCTGATGTTTTGCACCACTGTTAGAGGGGAAAAGGGAATAAATATTTGTTAAGTACCTACTGTGTGCTAGACATGTACTAAGCACTTGACAAATATCTCATTTACTCCTCGTAAGAATAGTGGGAAATAGGTGCTGTTTTTATACCAGCTTTACAGGTGAGGAAACTGAGGCACATAGTGGTCAAGTACAAGTTTGCCTATGGTCACATAGCCAGTAAATGTCTGAGGTCAGATTTGAAGTCAGATTTGATTCTAGGCCTGATGCTCTATCCACTGTGCCACCTAGCTCCCCTTAATCTTCTGGGCTGTTTGTTCCCGCTTTGGTGACCCATGTACTAGAGTTCTTTTCCATTCCAGAATTACATGTTCTGTTTTAAGGTCTTTGATACTCTGACATTCTATGATTATATGATTCTACTGTTAGCCTGTCAATTGCCAGACAAATTGGGAAGAAAATTACCATTTTCTTAATAATCTGAATAGATCTACTGGCATGTGAATTGTAATTATCTTCCTGTACAGTTCATAGAGCTGGCAAATAAAGGTGCCTCATATAAAGTTGTCCACTGAAGTTTCGAGTGAGTGATTATAAGCATGGTGTTAATGTAACTGTGGTTACAAGTCCAGTCCCATCTGGGTTTCACACTGAGAAAAATTCATTTTCTTGGCTACAGAAACCACCCCTACCTAATCCTGGCCAACTGTCTCATAAATATGTGCCCTTGGTCAAAAAGTGATATGTTGGAGACAATGAGAGCGGTTCAGTAACATCCTTAGTGTTGGAAAAAGAGCTTGGAGGGCTTCCTTCTGAGGATGAGGCCATATTTAAAGGATGTGTTAGAGAGGAAGCTATGGTCAAGTGGACTTTGTTAGTCTGGTATTTGGGTTCAACAAAACCTGGCTTTGAAACTTGAATCGACTTAAATAATTTGCTTAAATTTTATTTATATATAATATATTAATATTATATTACATATAAATATATTTCTATATATTTGTACACATACATATATAAACATGCATGAATATATGTGTATATGTATATATATATGTATGTGTACATCTGCATGTATATATGTGTATATCTCATACACATACACACACACACCACGTAACCTCAGGAGGGCAGCTAGATGGCAGGCAGAGTTCTGGCCTGAAGTCAGAAAGACTGCTCTTCCTGAGTTCAAATCTGGCCTCAGATACTTACTAGTTTTGTGACCCTGGATAAGTCACTTTGCCTTGTTTGCCTCAGTTTCCTCATCTGTAAAATGAGTTGGAGAAGAAAATAGCAAACCACTCCAGTATCTTTGCAAAGAAAGTCCCAATGGATTCATGAAGAGTTGGACATGACTGAAATGAATGACAAGAGGTCGGACCGGGTGATTTCTAGGTTCCTTCCAGCTCTAACTTCCTATGACTTGGTTTGATGACATATTGATACTGTGACTTTCATATAATTTCCTCAGAGGGAATGTGGTGGTAGATCAGTAAATTGAAATTACCTGCTTGTTGACAGTGTCCACAAGAGTCCTTTGAACTCTAACCCTGATTTACTGTATCCAGTTGTTACTTTAGATTAGAACTTATTGAAAGTTGGGTGCTATGATTTCCTAACTCCTTTTGGTTTAGTGATAGAAGGCAGGTCTAAATTGGATTTCCAAAAGAGTGAATCTGTAGAAACGTATGAAGGATGAATAAGCACTCAAGATAAATTGGATATAGCCTGGTACAGTAAAAAGTGTGCTAGATTTGGACTTAGAGAATTTGGATATTTGAATTATTTTTGTTCATTTGTTTCAGTTGTGTTCAACTCGTCATCATCCCTTGTGGGGTTTTCTTGGCAAAGATACTGGAGTGGCTTGCCATTTTTTTCTCCAACTCATTTTACAGATGAGGAAACTAAAGCAAACAGGGGGAAGTGACTTGCCCAGGGTCACATGGCTAGTAAGTGTCTGAGGCTGAGCTTGAACTCAGGAAGATGAACCTTCCTGACTCCAAGCCTGGCATTCTATCCACTGAGTCACCTAGATGCCCCAAGAGTAGGATAATCCTGGCTCTTTAACTCCCTGTGTGATCTTAGCCTAATTTATGATTTCTGAATTTCCTCATATGTAAAATGAAGGGGGTGGTAATTAATGATGACTAAAGTCCCTCCTAGACAATGTTTATAATCAGATAGACAGATAGAAAGATAGACAGACAGATGGATGAATGGATGTACCAGAAATTGTGCTAAGTGCTGAGTATGCAAAAACAAAAGCCAAAACCCCAAGATGATCCCTAAGTATCAAGGGAGTTCCATTCTAATGACAGAAAACAACATTAATGGGAGCTAGAAGGGCATGGGGAAATGGAAAGGGGAGCATGCAGGAAAAAGGTAGAGTAGACCTGAGAGTGAGTCAGAAGTGAAGTGAGCAGGTGGCTGGAGCTTCTCATGCATGACACAGCTGATTCACCAGTGAAAAGAAGAATATGTCAGGGAAGGAGAGGAGGTAGAGAAATCATTGAGAAAATGGGAATAAGATAGTAGACCTTCTCAACTTTGATTCTGATTCCCAGAGGAGTCATCTAGTCAAAGGACAATGCTTTGAGTTATTTATTTTTTTAACTGAATGGAGAGTAGGAAATCAGTATGTATAGGAAACTATTTTTCTCTGGTTCTTCTACCCATCTGATTATTACTTCTCTATCTCCTTTGCTGTCATTGTCTCATCTTGATTCCAAAATGTGATCACCCAAGAAATCTGTTCCCCTTCTTTCTTTATGTTTGCTTTCTCAGAGACCTCCCCTCTTCTAATCATAGAATTTCAACTATAACCTCTGTGCTTAGCGACCTGTAAATAACTTTGTGTAAAGTACTGACTTTGCAGTCAGATGATGTATAATTGGGGAATCTTGGTTTAAATCTGGGTTCTGGAATTTACTACCTTTGTGATGTTTTACAAGTACAGTAGCTGTCCTAGATCTCAGTTTTCTCATTTGTAAAGTGGAGACTATTTCTAAAAGGAGTTTCTAAGGTTTCTTCCATTTCCAAGTCCTGTTATCCCTTAAAATTTACATTTTCACCCCTGATTCCTTTACTTTGTGCTCTTTCCTGATAACTTCAGTCTAAATAGGCATTTTCCACTTGAGGCAATCCTCATCACACTGATTCCAGTGAAAATTCCTGGAGTTGAGAGATGGAGTGTCTTGCATTAGGAATAGCAAAGAGACCAATATCTCTTTGCAGAATGTATGATGGTGTTGGTGGTAGAGGGCCAGCAAGTATGGCATAAGAATAAAGGAAATGGAGGAGGGGGCTAAATTATAAAGGGTTTTGGATGCCAAAGAGAGGATTTCATATTTGATTTTAAAGACTGGGAGCCTATGGAGTTGGTTGAATAGGAGAAAGTGATGTGATCAGATTTGTTCTTTAGTAGGTTAATTTGATGGGTGAATGGAGGATGGACTGCAATGGAAAGAGATTTGTGCCTGGGACATTACCCAACAGCCTGTTACAATGGTCCCGGTAGGAAAGGGTCTGCACCAGTCAGAAGAGAGAAAAGGGTATACTCAGACATGTGCAGCACCATTCTTTATGTCTCACTAAAGAAAGACTCCTCTGGGCACCAGAATCAAAGTTGAAAAGGTCTATTATCTTATTTCTATTTTCTCAACGATGTCTCACTACAACTATGAGAATCATCTCTAAATATTTCTCTTCCTCCTTACCCTCTGTACAACCCGTCATCAGGTTCTGTGCATTCATCCTTCTAAATTACTCCCAGCTTTCCTTATTCCTATTCACTTCCATAGTCATCACTTGTTCCCCAAGTTGACCTCTATGGGGCCCTCTTTTGAGGCAGTGGGTGATGGAGCTCAGTTGTGGAAGATGAGATATGTCGTTCTCAGGCCAAGTCTGCACGGTGGCTCATCACTGCTTAGATTTCCTTCCTTTGCATATGCTGTACTTCATTTTAAGAGCAAGGTAGGATCTAACTGGACCACAGGCAAAAACAGCAAGGGAAAGAGTATGTCACCAGAACATTTGGTGGCCTTCTCTATTGGATCAGTAGCCAGGACTAAAGAGAACCATGCCTGAACCACACTGCAAGCTTCCCAGATCCCTCCTGTTTTTTCCTTCGTATTGCACTGTTGAATCTTACAAATGAGGGACTGGTTTGGCAGTTGTACTCCAATGCCAAATGCAATTCAAACCTAGGAAAAATACCTATTCTTTCTTGACTTATGCATGGATGGAGTCTGATAAGTCTGTATCCAGTGGGAAGCCTTAGGTTCATTCTTCTACTTTGACAACACTTGCTAATGCCACCTTAATCCTAATGATTGATTCAGGCCTGGATCACAGAAATAGTCTCTTAGCTGGTCTTTTTTAGTCAAAACTCCCTTTGATACATCCTGGACTTTGTTGCCTATGGTGCTGCTACACATGAAAGATTCATCTTCTTTAAACTGTTCAATTAAACAGTGCAGGCAATGTGTATTAAGTGCTACTATGTGCAAAGCTCTGAGAAAAGCTCTCACAAAGTTTCAGTATTTCAAAAGATTCATAATTTCATTGGTATGGAAACTCCCTCAACTGAGGCAGATTGTAACTTCTTTATGCCTTAGAAGATGGTCTTTGTCATTTGTTGTTGCTAAAAAATTATCCCCCATTAGCTACTCTTCTGGGAATGTGATTCTCTGACCTTGGCTAGGCTGATTTTTGAGTAACAGATACAACTGTTGGGCTTGTATTCAAAGTCGTCTCAGTGCTGGAATACCTTGAAGTGTTTTACTGACATTGTCTATAAGAACCCAGGCTGCCTTCCATGCTAGGATAAGACAACAGTGTAAGATTTTAGCAGTCAGGATACAACAACAGCTCACATTTATGTAGTACAAAGCAATCTGCATGTACACATACATATTGACACACAAATCCCCATCAATCCTTATATTAACTACACCAGGTAGGTAGGACAGGTGGCATCCTCACATTTATGGTTGCCAAGCCATCTTATGTGTGTGACAAGACACAATGTCACTACTTAGATTATTTTTTTTCAGTCACTCCTTTTTTTTACAGATGAGAGAAATTATTATCAATAACCAATGATTTCGGGAGATCTGGAGTTCTCCCTCTTTTTCTAAAGTTCTCATTTCAGGGCTCAGCCTCTTGAAGTACAAGACTGTAGGATTAACATTCTCCTCAATCTAGGTATTGCTACCCCACTTCATCCTAAAAGGAATTTAATCTAAGGTGAAACTCCTGGTGTTTTGTATTCTGCTCAACTTTGGGCGGGGGTATTGACCATTCATCTAGATTTTCTCCAAGGCCCAGGGGTGATTTGGAAGTAGATGACATGATCAAAGTTATATGTCTCAGCCCCTCATTAGAAGAGGTCCACCTCTCATTGTAATATTCGTTGTCTCTCATTAATTGTCAACCCATCAGAATTGATTGCCACCCTGAGGAACACTTGCTCTGCAAACGGCATATAAATTGTGAGCTCATTGCCATGATTTGCCTTTGGCATTCTGAGTGTCACCAACGCAATTTATTGGTAAGATGGTAGCATTATTAGTAAAATGATTAATTTCCCAGAAATTATGTTTCTGGAACTTTTTAAACATCACACAGATTAAGGTCCAAATTACTTAGACTGACTCGAGACCTTTCATAATCTGGGATCAACCTAGCTTTCTAGTCCAACTTTATACTCTTCTCTTTCACCCACTGTACACTCCAGTCAAGACTATCTGCTTTTCCCCAAACATGTGACAGTGCCCTGCCCTTATCCTTTTGCCTGTATTGTTATGTTTGCATGTAATACTCTGCTCCACCCATCCCCACTGCCCCAGTCTCTATCTGCTGACATCTTATCTCTAGTTTAAAGCTCAGCTCAAATTGGTCTCTGCCATAAAGTCTTCCTTTATTCCTACCAACTGGGAGTTATCTTCTCCTCTTCCGAATATTCTTAACACTTTGTTTTGTACCTTTTTTTCTGTACTCAGCACATTCTATTTGGATTATAGTTATTTATGTGCATGTGTTTGATTCCCTACTAGACTTAAGCTTTTTGAGAACATGAACCATAGTTCTTTATTTAATAGCATAAAGATGACAGAAAAGATGAAAATGAGAATGAAATTGGTAGATATTCTTATCCTTCTGCATATTCCTTTCTTTTTTTTTAAAATAGATTTCACTGAGATCTTTTGTTTTCATATTGCCTACTTTCCTAAGATTGAGCTGATTATGTACTTCCCCTATCTCTCTCCTTATTCTCATCCGGAAATCCATCCCTTATAGTAATTTTTTTTAAAAGAAGAGGAGAAGAATTCAGCAAATTTTTATTGTTAAAAAAATTTTAAGAGGAAGAAGAGAAAAAAAATAAATGAAAGTGATCAATACATTGAAAAAAAACCCTGACATTCTATGCTTTCTTTCACAATGGGAAGATATCTGCATCCTACATCTGCAGAGAAGCAGGGGAAGATGCCTTCTAATTTCTCATCTTTGGGATCAAGCTTGGTTTTTAAAATGTCACAACATTCAGTAAGGCAATGAATAGAGAGCTGGGTCTGGAGTCAAGACCTGAATTCAAATTCAGTCTCAGACAGTTACTAGGTTTATGACCTCTGTGCAAATCATTTGACTTATATCTGTCTGTGTTTCCTCAAGCAAAAAATGGGAATATAAAATAGCACCTACTTCCCAGAGTTGTTATGAGGATCAAATGCTATTTTTTGTAAAGCATTTAGCATAGTTCCTGGTACATAGTAAGCATTTAATAAATGCTCTTTTCCTTCCTCCTCTCTCCCTCTCTCCCTTCCTCCCCCCCTCTCTCCCTTCCTTCCTTCCTTCCCCCTTTCCCTTGTTTTGTGGTGGTTGTTCTTTCCATTTACAATATTGTAGTCATTGTGTGTATTATTTTCTTGGCACTGATTACTTCATTTTACATCAGTTCATGGAAATCTTCCCATGTTTCCCTGTATTCATTGTGTTTGTTATTTCTTATAGCACAGTAATAAATATCCCATTACATTCATTTAGCATAATTTGCCTAGTCTTCCCCTAATCCATTGATACCTTCTTTGTTTCCAGATCTACACCACCACAAAAAGTGCTGTAGTAAAAGTTCTAGTGGCTGCAGAGCCTTTATTTTTGCTCTTGACCTCCTCGTGTACAGGCCTATCAGCTTTGGGTCATGCGTATTCTTTCCAGTGTCCTCAATAGGGCTTTCCATACAGCTGACCTTCCATAAACATGTGTTGAGTATATGATTGCATGATGGGAAATCTATAGATTTACATGATTTTCTCTACATTATTTCCTTGATTTTTCCCGCAAGTAGAAATGAAGCAGTAAAAGTAACAGATTCTAAACAGTCAGAATAGGAAGAGATCTCTGAAATGATGCAGTCTAGTGGTTCCCAAAGTACTCTTTCATGGGGTCTTCAAAGTCAAAGCTAATTTCATAATAATACAAAGAAATAGTTGCTTATTTGAATATTCTTCTTATCTCCAACTACCTATTTGTGTGAGACCAGATTTTCTTTATATACTTCTTCCAAGATTATATATTATAACAGATTGAATGCTGAGGCTGATATGAGAGAATCCAGCTGTCTTCTATTAAGCCAGACCTTAAAGAGATTTGCAAAAATATGTAAAACAATGCCATTCTTCTCACTCATCTTTTTTTGTTGTTAGAAAATAACTTTATCGTTCATTAAAAAGTGTAAAAAAGTCCCAGGACCATAAAGTTTGAGCACTAATGGCCTGACACATAGTAAATGCTTAATAAGTGTTCCTTGCTTGATTGACTGGCGCTTAACTCCTCTGGGCTTCAGTTTACTTATCTATAAAATGAGAGCTTTGCATGAGATGACCTCTGAGGATCCTTTCCAGCTTTGAATCTGTGAAAATAAACTCATAATCCTCCCTAAGATGAATAGTAATCATGATGTACCAGAAGATGCATAAGAAAGTGGCTGAGGGAAAAAAAATCTCCTAAATAATTAAGTAATAGCCTCACAATAAATGTTTTAATGTTTTTTTAATAGTAGCACAGAGTTCATTTTTTTAAGTGTCAAAAGTTTTGTTTTTTACTTTTTTTTTAAATCAAAACCACCAAATACAGCTCTTACTTTCTGTGGAGTTGTGATTTAGAATTCCAGCGCTGTCATATTCAGGCCCAGGAGATAAGTTGATACATTTTCTAGAGGTGATTTTTAAAACATTAACTCGTCCGGTGATCATTGTGTTCCTTTGCCACAGGCTGCCCAGGGCAGAGATGTCTAGGAAAGAAATATTTCTTCAGAACTTGAAGCAGACATGTAAATCAGTACTGGTCCACATATCTAGTTCTGAAGGAAATGAGGTCAACCCCAAACTAATGAAGTCAGAATATAAATCAAAGTCTAACTAGAATCCAGAGGCTTTCCAGGTCCTGGTCTTCATTAACACTAGCCCAATCTTAGGAAGAACTAACTAATAATTAGAGATATTCAACAAAGAAAAAGGGGGAGGGCTCAAAAGAGAAAGGAAGTTCCTCAACAATAAGGGCGAACTTAAAACAGACCAAACGATCCCTTTTAAAGATATTTGGAATGAAATCATGTTTCAGGTAAAGATTGGACTTTATCAGTGACTCTAGAACTTTTTGGTCCCAGGACCCCCTTTATACTCTTAAAAATTATTGAGGCCCTCCCCTCAGAAACTTTTGTTTATATAGGTTATTCCTATTAATATTTGCCATATTAGAAATTAAAACATCTTGGTATTATTATGAAAAAGAATTTTGACCTCAGGGACCCTTCCATTGGTCCCCATTGAGAACCATTGTGCTAGGTAATATCCATTGTGCTAGGTATTATGTTAAACACTGAAGGTTTTTAAACACTCGCATGCGGGCGCGCGCGGGCACACACACGCACACAACCTTGGTCCCTGTCTTCCAGGAGCTCACATTCTAATGGAGGGGAACAACACAGAAAAAAGTGTGCATGGAAGATAGATGTAGAGTATAGATGGAAGATAGTCCCAAAGGGAAGGCACAGTCTTTTGGGTGGGTGGGTGGGGGCAAGGTAAAAACCAGGAAAAGAAGGCTTCCTGCAGAAAGTAGAATTTCAGATGAGTCATTCTGGAGTCCAGGAAAGCAAGGAGTCACAGGTGAGAGGAAACTGCATTCTAGGCATTAGAGACAGTCAGGGAAAAGGCAGGGGTGGGAGATGGAGCGTTGTGTTTGAGGAATAGGAAGAAGACTGTTTTTACTAGATTGTAAAGTACACGGAGGGGAATGAAGTGTAAGCAGACTGGAAAGGCAGGAAGGGGCCAAGATGTGGAGGGCTTTGAATATTTGATGCTGAAGGTAACTAGGAGTCTCCGGAGTTTGTTAAGAAGGGTGAAAAGGTCAGTCCTGTGCTTTAGAAAGATGATTAATTTTACAGCTGATGGAAGCAGAGAGACTAACTAGAAGGATGTTGGTGTTTGTCCTCAGTTTCCCCAGCTGTAAAATAGTTACAACAACAGCACTTACTTATTGTGAGGACCAAATGAGACAATCATTTTGAAAGTGCTCAGCACAGTTTCTGGCACATAATAGGCACTATGTAGCTGCTTATTCCCTTCCTCCCCACCCACCACCTCCATCTCCCAAGAGCTCCAAGATCCCTCCTAGCTCTCCTGCATAATGAGCAGGACTTTTGTTCTATGATTTGAATCTAGCCGCAATGCCACTTTCTTGTTACATAAACACCAAGAGACAAATCCTACGAACGCCTTTGCTGTTGCAGTAGTTTCTGCATTTGGGCTACAGCACATGCCCCTGATTGGCCCCATTCTTGAATTTTTATTACACATATTACTCCTCAATCCCAAACAATTCTCAATAATAGAGTCCTAATTTCTTCCTGCTTCCCTTCCGTTATTGCTTTTGTACACAAATGACCTCTGAGTAACTGGAGAGGAAATGGAAGAGAATTTGATGATTTCAACAACAAAAAGGAATATGTTCAAGTCATTAGAAACTGTAAAAAACAAGGAATGGAAACATGGTCACCTGAAAAACCATTCCTCTCCTGCTGCAGGCTATTATGAATGAATGGATTATTCAATCAATATTCTTTTATTAAGCTCTTATTACACACCAGATACAAAGGTGAAATCAAAACCATTTCTCCTGTCAAGTAACATTCTTGTGTGGAAAAACATGAACATATATTGGTACATATAACATAAACGTATATCAGTATATACAAAACCAGATAGAAGTTAGACTTGGCAGAGTAAGACACAAAAGGCTAAGGGAACAAACATTTTATCCAGCAACTGCCATGTGCTTGACAGTATGCTAAGTGTTTTACACATATTATCTAGAAGGTTGCTGACAAAGGTCGCTATATCAAAGTTATAGTTTTTTCCAGTGTCAGTGTATGGCTATGAGAATTGGACTATAAGGAAAGCTGAGCACTGCAGAATCAACTCTTTTGGCTTATACTGGAGAAGACTTTTATTGTTCTTATTTGTCCTTCATTCCGGGAGAGGACCGTGATATCAGGGAGGTGATGCCATGACGCCCAAGTGGATTGGATTTAAGTGAGGGAGGGCTGTGCACAGTCACCAGCCTTACTCTCTCCTCCTGAGCCATCTGGGTCTAGTGGCAAAATATAGATCAGGACGATTGGAGTTGGCTTTGGCTGCAGTGGGAGACCTTGGTCTTTTTAAGCAAAGATTTTCCTAGGTCTCAGTTTGACTGAGGCAACAGCCATTCAGTGATTGACACTAGATAATAAATGAGGCAGAGAATGGCCTCTGTTATTTAGCTGGGGGAAAAAAAAACAATCTGGGAGGGGAGAACCCTCAGGGTTTCTTGCCCAAACAGAAACAATTGCTATTTACGTTCACTCTGATCCAACCAGGGCCCAAATAATGACCAAGGGGGCTTGGCCTAGGACTTATTTTTGGCTAATCGATGAAAGCCAGAGTGATTTGCGCTTAAGGCAAGGTCCTAAAGAAAAAAATCTAACACTTAAACCTCAGTATATCTTGTGAGGTTTCAGTGATCAAAATTTACATTCCTTTGGGCTGAGTACCCACAGGTGAGGGTATGATGCCCCATGTGGACAGAGAGAAGGGGGAGAAAGAAAGAATAATGTTGCCCAACTGGGAAGTTCCAGTTGCATCTCAAGTGGTGCTGCTCCTACTTCTATTCACAGAGATAATTGTTTGTTCTTTGTTGTTGAAGAGGACCAAGACATCAGGGAGGTGATGCCATGTCATGCAAGTGATGGACTGCAAGGAGATCGAATCAGTCAATACTTGAAGAAATTAGTTCAGGCTTTTCCTCAAAGGTCAAATATTGAAGCTGAGGCTTAAATACTTTGACCGCATAATGAGAAAATGGAACTCATTATAAAAACCCTGAGGTTGGGAAAAATTGAAGGCACAAGAAAAGGGGGAAAGCAGAGGATGAGATAGTATCATGGAAACAATGAACATGAGCTTGGGCAGACTTTGAGAGATGGTGGAAAATAAAAGAGTCTGGCATGACCAAGAGGAGTCAGACATGACTGAATGATTGAACAGCAACAATATGGGGTGAGGGTAGACTGGATGGAGAAAGAGGAACAGGAGAGACCTAATGTAGAAGGTGAGCTGAGGGTTGAATGAGGCTAGTGATTCCAGAAGGCAGAGGTGAGGGGGTGGTACATTCTAGGCCTAGGGAGACTTCCATTGAAGAGGTATGGGAATGGAAGGTGGAATGTGTGAAGAACAGTAGAAGGCCAATTTGGGCTGGGTAATGCAAGATGTGGAGAGGAGTAATGTGTAATAAGTAAGATGGGGCCAGATTGGGAAGGGCTTTAAAGGCCAGGAGGTTTGGAATCTACTCCCAGCGTTGCTACTTAACAATTGTAATGCATCCCATCTTTGGATTTTATTATCCTGAGGAGGAAAGGAAGGAACATAATGGAAATGTTGATGATGAAAAGACACAATGGAGCAATAACATTTATGAAATGGCAAGGTGGTAGAGAGGATAGGGTATTGTGCCTGGAGTTAGAAAGAGCTGAGGTCAAGTCCAGTCTCAGATATTAGCTCTGTGATCCTGGGCAAACCATTTAACAAAACCCTGTTTGCCTCATTTTCCTCAAATAGAAAAATGGGAATTATAATCCCACCCACCTCCCAGGGTTGTTGTGAGGATCAAATGATATATTTGTAAAGCCCTTGGCGCAGTGCCTGGCACATAGTAGGCATTTAACAAACGTTTCTTTCTTTTCTTTCTCGTCTCTAAGATAAAAGGAATTGGACTAGATGACCTATAAGGTGCCTTCTAGCTCTGACATTCTGGGACTCTAGGAGCCTAGAGATACAGTTCCATCTGAGGTTTTGAGGAAGAAGAAAAGGAGGGGAGATATGGGCACTAACTACTCCCTAAACTCCTATCAGTTCATAAGGAATGTTCCATGCCAGTTCCTATGGTTAGCTAAGTCATAATTGAAGTGAATTCCATCAATGAGTACACATCACTTAGAAGGTAAGAAGAATGATAGATTAAGGACCTGAAGATTTGGGATAGAATATTGACCATGCTACTCACTTCCCATGTGATCAGCAGTAACTTATTTATCCCTAGCATTCTATAACCAGAAAGGACTATACAGATAAAGTGGGAGGAAAAACCAAAACATTTTATAGGAGACACAACTAAGGCTCAGGGAAGGGAAAGTAACTTGTCAGGTCAGACAGCCCAGTTAATAAGAATCAGTCAATCCACAAGCATTTATTAAATACTTATTTAATAAATAACATTGAGGAAAAAAATACAAAAGTGAGACAGTTTTCTTGTAGGGAGCTTGCATTCTACTTGGAGAGAGGGAGGAAGGGAGAGAGGGAGAAGGAGAACATTCCATGGAATGAGGAATAGACTGTAAAAACAAAGAGGTAGGAGATGAAATGTTGGGTACAAAGTACAGTAAACAGACTAGTTTGGCTGGTGTATATAGTACACAAGGAAAAGCTTGGAGATCCAGGATGTCTTCAGGATTAGTGCTTTTTCCAATTCTTAGACTTTAGTGCATCTGCACTGTCTTCAGTGTGAATACTCCCTTCAATGGTGCAGGTATGAACCCCATGACTTCTCATTCTGGGTGATTCTGGGTGTCTATTCTTCCCTACTTCCTTCACAGAGATTGACTGAAGTACTGGAGGCTTCCTTCCATGCATTTTTATAGTTCATAAGGACCAGTGGAATCCATTTTATTGACCCTTATTCTCTCAATGTGACAGACCTACCTCCTTTTCTGATTATATATTTCCTTGACAGTATTCCTTATTCTCTTTCCACTCCTCCAGGTACGTCAATAATTTTTTTTAAATCACCCTGTTAAATGTGCTTTTATCTCTTGGATCACATTTCCTCTATAAAATGAGGGAATTGAATTTGTGAATCTCTAAGGTCCTTTTCAGCTCTAATATTCTGTATCCTAGAGACTAAAGTTTCCTTCCTCCTTCTATCCTTCCTTCTTTCTGTCCTTTTCTTCTTGCCTCCCTTCCTTTCTCCCTTCCTTTTTCTCTTCCTTCCTTCCTTCCTTCCTTCCTTCCTTCCTTCCTTCCTTCCTTCCTTCCTTCCTTCCTTCCTTCCTTCCTTCTTTTCCTCCCTCCCTATCTCTGTCTCTCCATCTGGCATGGGCTCAGTCTCTTTCCTGATTTCCTTGAGAGCTTTGACCTGCTTCATTTCTGATCTGAACTGGCTCAACCTACCTTAGACTATCTGGTGTTCCCCCATCACAGGGATTCACTTTATTGACACTACACTTAATACAGACATGACATGAGCATAGCTCACTTCATCTCAGAATTCCAGAGTTCAAATGATCTGCCAACCCCAGACTCCATACTAGCAGGCGTTACTTGCATTTGCCACCATGCCCATTTACAAAATCTCTTTCATCTAGAATCACCTGTTTTGGAAGGTATCTAATCTCTGCTCTTAATGAGAATATAGGACCAACAAAGGCTAATTAAGGGCTCAAAGAAAAGTACCCTCCTGGGACAGAGGGTTGTCCAAGCTACAGTCAAGGAGGCCAAAGAGAATGCTAGGCCTCATCAAGCCAGACCTTACAGGGTAACCAACAATCAGGCAACAAATGGGCAAATTATCATTGAAATCACAGAAATGTTTTATGAAGGGGGAACAGTTGTTAATGGTGAAATTGTTACTTGACTCATGAAACCTTTCACCCCAAGACAATATTATTTTATGGCCATGGTGTGCAAGAAATACCCTTTCTTTGTTTCACTGTGTATCTGTTGGGGCTAGACAGAAGAGAGAGTCCAATCCATGCTTGAAGTAGAAGTCATCCTTGCTGCAAGGATGTTTCATGTTCTTAATAAGTAGTCATCCAGCCTCCGTTTAAGAAATCCAGAGAAATAATTCCCCTCCCAGTTTAATTTTTTTTAATTAAAAAGGGCATTCCTTGACTCACTTCTTCAACAGTCCTATTCACTGAGTGGGTGTCGCCTCACTCAAAGTAAGAACTTGGAAAGCCCTTAGCTAAGAAAGATCAAGGTTTCCCACTGCATCCTGGGCCATCTCCAGTCATCCTGATCTATATCTGGCCACTGGACCCAGATGGCTCTGGAGGAGAAAGTGAGGCTGGTGACTTGCACAGCCTCCCTCACTCAAATCCAATTCATTGCAAGTCATATTATCACCTCCCTGATGTCATGGTCCTCTTTGAGAACAAAGAACAAACCACACAACACACACACACACACACACACATCCAGAGAAGAAGAATTCATCGTTATTCTATTTTCAGATACCTCTAATTGTCAAGATTTTTCTTCTTTTTAGTTGAAATTTGCCTCTGTATTTTTTACCCATTCGTAGCATTGTCCTTTGGGGCCAAGCAAGATGAGTCCAAACCTTCTTCTTTCATATTCCTTTCATCTCTTTAAATATCCTAAGCTTCTTGAACCTATCCTTACATAGTTTGGATTCAAGTTGTTGCAAGTCCTTAACACAGAATGGCTTCTTCATCTTGTCAATATCCTTCCTGTAATAACAATGATCAGAATTAACTGTAGCACTCCAAGTGGGGTCTAATCATTGTAACAGAAGTATCCCTAGTTCAGGACACTAGGATTTTATTTAAAAAGCCCAATATTGCATTAACTTTTTTTGGATGGGCTGACTTATCCCCTTGTTAATTTGTATGTTGCTTGTATTGCACTTAAACTTTCTGATTTTTTAAAATGAGTATTTTTGGTCATATGTCCCACATCCAGTACTTGTACATGTGATATTTTTAAGTCAAGTGTAGGCTTTTTCCTTTATTAAATTTCATCTTATTAGATCCAGCACATTGGTAGACCACCAAGTTCTTTTTGTGATCTTTATTATCCACAAGTTAGATCTTCCTGAGTTTTATGCCATCTTTAGATTTCACGTGTGCGATCTTTGCCTTCATCCAAGAGACTAATAAAATTATTGAGTAACAGGAGACAGATCCATGTGGCATTCTACTACAGACCTCCTTCCTCATTGAGATTGATTCATTAATCACTACTCTTTGCAACTAGAGGTTCAAGCTATTATATACAAATTATCCAAAAGCCACTGTCACGCATCCCACATCTCTCTGACTTGTCCATGAGGATAAAATGAGAAACTTTCTTCTATGCTTTACTGAAATTTAAGCATGCTGTGTCTATCAATTCAGTAACCTGTTCAAAGGAGATTATTCTATGGAATTAGTCTGATGTGACATTCTTAATGAAGCTATGCTAGTTTACAGTGATTAGCACCCTCTAGATTTCTGACATTCATTTCTGACATTGTTTTCTCTGTTCGTGGTCCCATTCAGCTCCCATTCCAAGAGTCTGTATTATCTCTGGTTCTGTTGAGAGGACCCTATAATATAGAAAATCCCTTTTCACCTCCTACCCTAGAGACCAGTCCTACCTCCACCAATTCTCTGAATCCCTTCATTGAATTTGTCTTTCAGTCTCTGAATAGAGATTGAATAGCTCATTGGAAATGGAGATTGGAACTAATTTAAAGGTATTCTTAGAGCATTGCTCCAGGGAAGCTCTTTCAAGAAGTGCAGACTTTTCACATATTTCATGCCAATAAAGTCTTCCTGTAATTTATTTGCAGGAGAAATGCATTGATATAAAAGGAGGAAAATTGGAGAAAGATTGGAGAGAGGTGCACATCAGAACTATGAGCAGTTGGATCAGCTATATTGTCAGGTTTACTCTGAATTTAATAACAGAGCAAAGTAAAAATCAGAACAAATGGCTATTTCAACACCACTTTGTATCCCCCATTGAGGCCTAGCACATAGGGTAGCATCAGGTGTTGCAAAGGATACTAAACTTGGAGTAGGATTGAATCCTTGCTCCCAAATGGCAAATCATTTTTCTGAACCTCAGTTTCCTTATCTGTAAATTGAAGTTGTTACTATGTATACTACTTATATCCCAAAGCTTTTGTACATATGAAATGAGAACATGGATGTAAATTCAATTATGTAAACATTTACCCAAGTACCTGGTATGGGAATACATAATGACCTAGTTCATGCTTTCTTAGCCTGTACAGTGTGGTTGATGGGATGAACCCAAATACAATCGATTATAATACAAAATAGAACTCAGCCTGGGACATCGCCAACACTGCTGAGAAAAGAGAAGTCATCTGTCTGGTGCTCTGTCTTCATTCTTACTTTACACCTCAAAATCCCTCTTCATCATTTCCCTTCCTCTCTTTCTTGTCTCTAGTTTCTGATTTAGAGGTGACTCTAAATCAAGACCAGCCTGTACTTGTGCTCTTGTCGCCTCCATGGATTGTCCCCTAGATTTCTCTCTCTCTTAGTCTCATCTTCAGTTTCTTTCTTATCCAGTGGCTTCTTCCTAATTGCTTGCAAATGTGCTCGGGTCTCACTCTGCCATCCTGTCAAGCTGGCATACTATTTCTTTTCTCCTTGTCATAGCTAAACGTTAGAAGAGGGCATATAGAGTCATTGCTCGCATTTCCTCACCTCACATACTCTTCTCAGACATACTCTCCCACATCTGGAAAGCATTCCCTTCCCACCTCTGCCATATAGAAAGCTTGGCTGTCTTCAAAACACAGTGTCAGTGCCACATTGGACAGCAGCCTTTTCCTGAGCCCCTCAGTTGTTAATACTCCCTCTTCAAATGACTAAGTAAAACTTGGTTTCTAGGGTGTCCCAGATGTCTTAGTGCAGTTTTATACTTTATCAACCCTGTAAATTTGTGTATTTATTAATTTGAGTTAATAGTGTATCCCCTCCCAAGAAAATCTTAAGCGCCTTAAGATCAAAGACTACTTTGTCATTGCATCCCCAGCACAGTGCCTTGCACATAGTGAATACTTCACTAATGGCTATTGAATCAATGTGAATGGACATAAGCATTGCAATCATTAAACTTGTCTTTGAAGGACTTTAAGGCTTTGAGAACTTTACATTGTTAGGGAGCCGGCCTTCAGAGATGTGTTTATTCTGCTTACTTATATCAAGGCAGAACTAAGACGGGTTCTATTTCTACCATTTCCATTTACAATAACATTTTGGCAGAAAGGCATAGGCATCGACTAAAGAGATTTAATCATATACTCAATCGGCTTAATGGTTTTTGTTCAGTGGGAATACCATGAAGGCTCATGAACTTTGTAATATTCTGTTTCGCTGCTATTAACAAATCAACCAAGGTGGTAGATGACAGAATAAGCAACTTGCTGAATTTGAACTTAGGTCTTTCTGACTTCAGATCTTGGTGCTTTATCCACTGTACAACCTAGCGGCCCTATGTGGTGCTGAGATTGGTAGCTATGATACACAGTTGTGTGAGGATTACATTAGTTACAAAAAATGCATTTGGACTTCAGAGGGGAAAGCTATGATCAACCAGGGGAATCAAGGAAGGCTTCTTAGTGGAGGTGGCAATTCAAATAAACTTTGAAGAGTGAGTATGGATTCAGTAGGTTAAGATGAAGAGGGGGTGCATTTTGAGCCTTCAGAGTAACCTGAGCATAATAGACATAAAAGTGTGAATGCATGACATATGTTGAAGGTGTCCAATCATGCTGAAGCATGGAGGGGAGTAATATAAGATTAGGTTAGAAATATAGGTTAGCACCAGGTTGTGGAGGGTCTTGAATTCTAGGTAAACAATTTTGAACTTTACTGGGAGAACATAGGGAAGTACTGAGACTTTTGAGTAGAGGAATAACATGGCCCAAAATACAGATAGGATGTCCTCTGGTGGTTGCTTGAAGGATGGACTGTATTGGGTAAACAATAGAGATATGAATATTTATAAGAAAGCTGTTGGAATAGCTCAGGAGAGTGATAATGAGTAATGAGGTTGGAACAAGACAGATGCCAGTAGGAATCAAAAGTGGGGCATGGGTATGAGAGAGATTGTGAATGGGGATTGATAATACCTGGTAAATTATTGAGTGTGAAAGAAAAATCAAAGGTAGTCCCGTGGTTTCTTATGTGTGAGTGGGTTAATGCTTATCTCAAGAGAAAAAAACATGAAGAATACTATGAGTTAATGAGCCTCATTCAGGAGCCCCTCTTTCCAAGTGAGTACATCTCCATGTGGATAGTGACTTAGCTCCAAGTAGGTTAATCAGTTTAGGCAGAGAGGCTGTTGGCCACCACTGTACAATAGATGAGTTGGGGGTGGCCAGGTGATGCAGTGAATAGGGCATCAGCTCTGAAGTCAGGAGGACCTGAGTTCAAATTTGACCTCAGACACTTAACACAAGTCACTTAAACCCAATTGCTCTACCTTCCCCTCTCCAAAAAGCAAAACAAACAAACAAAAAAACCCCAGTGGATGAGTTAGTCATAAGACCTAACAATAAGAAAATGGAGGACTAAAGGTCTTGCTTCTAGGGAGGATGGAGGGCAAGAGAAACTTTACAGTTATCTGCAGAGTCTGTTGTTTCTGTTTTTCTAATGGTGCTAGCAGAAAGGATAGATTGTTTTGTCTCTAGAGCAGAGATTCTTAATGTGTGTGTGTGTTGTGGGCCCCTTTGGTAGTTAGGTGAAACTATATATTATATTTGCATGGAAATATGATCTAAGATTGTTTTTTATAGTGTAAAAATGTTTTTCACACTGTAAGAAGTACTCTTAACTTGTGACATACAGATGGGTAGGCTCATGGACCATAGTTTTCAACCCCTGAAATAGAGAAATATTGACTAAATTAATGTGCAATTATGTGGAGTTGGAACAGGTTGAATAAACTGATTAAAAGACTTATCTTTAATGGGCTAGTGTTGAGTTGCAATAATAAGAACAATTATTATAAATAACATCTAACCGTAATGAAGCACTTTAAGATTAGCAAAGTACTTTATACATATAATCATCTCAACTTATCTTCATAACAATCTTGTCAGGTAAGTGCTGTTATTACCCCCAATTTACAGATTATAAAACTGAGGCTTAGAGAAGTTATTTGCCTGGGGTCACACAGCTAGTAAGGGTCTGAGACAGAATTTTGAACCCAGTCCACTACCCATCTCCTACAACAAGTTGCCTTTGGCTCTGGGATGTTTAACATTTTTTGTTAATGACCCAAATAATGTCCTAGATGGCATGCTTAGCAAATTTTAAATGACATGAATCCTGCTAACACGTTCAATGGAAGTGTCAGAAATTCAAAAAGATCTCAACAAGCCAGAAGTTGAACAAAATCGAATAAGATTACATTTAGAAGAAATGAATGTAAATTCTTATACTTGGCTTCTAAAAATTATCCAAAGGACAAGGGAAACATGGTTAGACAAGTTTTCATGTGAAAATTTTAGTATATTGCAAGCTCAGTTATGAGTCAATTGTGTGGCAGCAGCGTCAAACCACTAATTTAATCTCAGGCCTCATTAAGAGAGGGATAGTGTCTAGGATGAAAGGTGACAGTCTTGGCTGTGTCCGCTCTGCTGGATCAAACTATTTTGAGTATTGTCTTCAGTCCCAGATACCTCATTTTAGGAAAGCCATTGATCAATTGAGGTTTATCTGAAGGAAAATGTCTAAGATGTTGAAGGGGTTCTGGAGACAGTGCCAGGAGGAGGGTCTGGTTATGGGGAAAAGAGAGGTGGGGAGAGGTCAGAGAGCAGCTACACAGTGCTTAAGGGTCAGAGAAATCCTTAAAAAAAGATTGGAGAGTCCTAGGCATGTTTACAGCCATATGAGGGACCCGTAGAGCAGAACAGGTCCAAGATACATATGAAACAAGGGAAGGATGTTGGAGCCAAGGTCCTAAGAGGGATTTAAGGGGAGGATACAGGGTCCAAGGTGCAGGTAGGCATTAAATCTGAATTGTAGGGACAACTCTGTGATAAGAGGGAAGGAGAAGAGAATGAATGGTGATCCTGAGCCATTCTGAGGAATGAAGGAGGAGAAAAGCAATTCATGCCAGGTGGTTTCAATTTCAGTGAAGGAGGCAAGGCCATCTGCTCTAAGTTAGGGAGCTGGGGGCAGGGCTGATGATCAAAGAAGAAGAGAAAATTTTGGAAACAGTTGTAGGGAATGATATAAGGTGTTAATGAGTGTAGCATAGGACAATGGTTTGGGTAGCAGTTAAGTTAAGCAGTTAAAGAATCTAAAGAAGTAAGATTATATACTGTGGTTGAAACTGGCATGACTTTATGATTTTCTCTAGCAGTAGTGAACAAACATGGGGCAGAAGCAGGGAAATGAATGTGGTGAGGGTTATCCAGGCAGGAGGATTCTTGAGGCAGGAGCAAATGTGAAAGGACAGGTATTTGGGGTAGTAGCTATTGAGATGTTAAAGCAACACACCATGGCTAGGTGGTAGAGGCAAATGAAGCCAGAAGAGTAGAAATAGATAGGAAAATTAGGATGGTTGAATGGACTGTCATAAGGACAAAATATAGATTTCATGTGAGTGGAAGGGATGATAGGAGAGGATGTCATGGTTGGGGAATGGAATTTCTCTCCCGGATCTTAGAAATGGGGTAATTACGGGTGATCCTAACATCTAAGACGTGGTCATATAGTTTTGTTGCTGAAGGCCAGTGAAAAAAGGGGGGCTTCTTGAAGAATTTGAAGAATTGAGAGATTGAGTTCCAGAAGGTTGTGTCAATATAAATATTACAGAACCATAGAATGTTAAATCTAGAATGACTTTTGAACTCAGAGCAAAGAATATGAGCCAGAACATATTCTTATGCAATCTAAAGAAAGAGTCTTGGGCCATAGAATGTTAGAACCAGAAGGGCTTTGAACCTGAAATGTTAGAAGTGAGCCCCACCTTAGGGTGTGGAACGTAGAACTGTAAAGATTCTTATGGAAAACGACCCGCTTATTATACAACTAATTAGTGTCATTGTTGGGACTAGAACAGAGGAGTTCCTTTGCCCAGATTGGTCCTCTCTTCATAGGGTTCTGGGCAAAATACATTTCAAATTCAAATGAAAGAAAACCCAAACCCGTCCATTTATTTTCACAGTACTACCCTAACAATGACTGTCTCATTTCCACATTGTTACAGTGCTGTATCGTGAAATGAAATATTGAGAGCCTCAGACAGTCTTAAATGCAAAGACCCTGAATTAAATATTACTCATTTCCTTTTTACAACATCACTAGCTCTATCAGCACTTACCTTAGTTTGCCATCTGAATATAGCAGGACAACTACCTTAGATTACCTTCTATTCATTGATTTGCTTTTAGCTGGTTTCATTTTTAGCTGGTGTTTTTACGTTGACTGGGAAGGCACTGTGGAAAACCACTGCACTTGTTATCAGAAAACTTGAGTTGGAGGTTTGGCCTCAACATTAACCAGCTGTGCCACTTGTTCAAAGCACTTTATTGCCCTGAGACTGTTCTTTCATCTGTAAAATGGGGATAACACATCATTTACCTCAGTTTTTTAAGTCCAAATCCTGAACTCTATCCGCTGAAAAACACTGAAAGGCTTTGCCTCATTGTACGTAGGGCTCTGTATAATGCTAAAATATTGCTTGTGATTAAGCTCTTGTCTCCACAGGCCCTCATGGGAAGTGGAAAAGAATGCTGTCCTTGGAGTGACTAGGCTTGGGTTTGACTTTGAGGTCTACCCCCCCCCCCCAGTAGCTCTGTAACCATGGGCAACCTGTTCTACCTCTGTGCCTAAGTTTACTCATTTGTGAAGATGGGTATAAGACTTAAACTGTTACAGGTTTGTTTTAAGGGCAGTGATTTATAAACATCACAGCCTTAGAACTATGTGAAGCCAGAAGGATAGGACCTATTGCTTCAAATCATTTCTGGGAAAGACAAAAGAAGCTGTCTTCAGAGTCACAGAAATACTTGCTTCTCTTTTTGCCCCCAAATGACCTTTTTGGAGCAACTTCTTCAATGACCTTAACTCAGCAAGATTCCACCCTTATGACCAGTAAACCTGGGTTTGAGTTTTCACTCTATACTGAGTTGAAATGGACAAGTCCCTTTTGTGTTTCTTAGGCTCTGTTTCCTTATCTGGGAAATGGAAGATTTGGTCTAAACTAGTGGTTAGTAAGGTCCTTTTCAGCCCTAAATTCTAAAATACTATGACAAAAGGCTTTCTGAACACCCTCAGCTGTTGGAAAGGTCTTCCCACATAACCCTCAAGCCCTAGAAAGCAAAGACTCCCAGGGAAGGATTTCTGAAAATTGAGGGTACAACTCATGGAAAACATGTTTGTTGAATTTGGTCTCTGTCAAATTTGGTATAAAAACTTTGAATTGACCCCTTGGCTTAATGATCTCTTTCTGTGTGTGTTTGTGTGTATGTGTGTGTGTGTGTGTGTGTGTACGTACGTACACTATCCTCTCTCTTGCAGTGTGCTGTTTCGTAGTCCATAAGAGATGCCATGAGTTTGTCACCTTCTCCTGCCCGGGTGCTGATAAGGGCCCAGCCTCTGATGTAAGTAACTGGACTTACTAACCTCTTATTAAGCTCATTAGGAGCAATCAGTGAGAAGAAAATTGAGAGAGTTTATCTGGAAGAAATAAATGGAGAGAGGCTCTCCGATCTGTATAGCGAGGGCCATCATGTATGCATGAGTCCCAAGATTGACACTTCACTTTGGTTGGATCAAGAAAAGGTCTACTTTCTTTTTCCAGTTTACTTTGATGTGTACTAGACAGCATAACAGTAGAGAGGAATTGACCCTGTAGTGAGGAAGACCTGTGTTCTAGTTCTATGTTTAAAACATACTGGATGTTTGACCTTGACCAAGTGATTACCAAGTAATCTCTCAGTCTCCCAAGCAACTCCCCTGAGACTAAGATTCAGAGCAGTTGTTGATCTGCATTGATAGGTGGAATTTCCTCATGAGAAATTTTATTATACTAATTAAATATAAGACTGGATACCCCTTCCCCCCTCTAGGGAAAAAAAATGTACCCAGTGCTCTAGGCATTGTGGTTACAAAAATATGATAGTAGTTTGAGGAATTTAGAAAGTGATTGGAGAAGAAAATATTCATGCTAATCACTAGTAGTATATGTTAAGTGGATAGGAAAGATCAGGGAAGGAGAGATCACTTCTAGCTAGGGATCTTGTCACACACCTGAGGAGATCCTTGAAAAGTGGAAGATGCGAAAAGAGTCCGTTCTTGGCTTGGGGGACAGTATGCAAATGAGCAGAGAAAGGAAAGATGGAATCTGGAGCTACTGAATAGGGGAGTTCTGAAAGAATCCAAAGTATATGAAGGGAAATGGCAGGAAGGAAGGCTGACAAGAATGATCTGAATTGGGTTATTAGGGGGCTTTGAATGCCGGGCTAAGGAGCCTTTATCTTATGACATCGGCAATAAGGTTTGCATAGAGAAGCGGAGGTTCAAAGACCGCAGACTTTTGAGTCAAGAAGTGACTTGATCAGAGTTGTAGATTAGGAAGATTACTCTGACAGGGCCAAATGGATGAGCCTGGAGGAGGGGGGTACAAGAAGGCAGGAGGTCCTGTTAGGAGGCTGCTTCAGTAATGTAGAAGGGAGGGGACGAAGGCTTGAACAGATGGCATCAATTTTAGAGGGAGGTATTTTGGGCTAAGTAGCTGCTGCAACTGATTTGGGTTGTGAAAATAAATGAGTTAACCTGTTTGAATCCTGCTGAATCCCACCAGTTTGGAGTATTTATTTGACTGTCCTGGAACTGTGATGGGTACTTTGCCCTCCCCTCCTGGAGCTCTTTATCAGGGAGCATACAGGGATTTTCCATTACATCTCAGCAGTCATCAGGATAACTCAGGGACCTGGGGGAGCAAAGGTATTTTTTTTTTAGAAAATCTTGACAGTAATTCATAGTTTAACTCAACAAATGTTTATCTAAAACACCTATTTGCAAGGTGTATAATTTACAAAACTCTTTTCCCTGATAATCCCTTAAGGTAGGGGTTGCCACATTTTAATCTCCATCTTAAAATTGGAGAGACCAAGGCCATAGAGATGGAAATATGACTTAGGGCCACATTAATGGCAAAGTTGGGCATAGAATTTAGGCCTCAGCTCCAAGTTCAGTCAGTGGTATGCTGTAAATGTTTAACAACTGGCTGGGGCGGGGGGAGGGAAGGAATCTACAGGGCATACTTTTAAGTTTAGTCTCTGTTATGAATATTTTCTCCATCACGTTCTTAAGTCTGGACAATCAACACAACACTAAATCAAACTTCTGAGTCACACAGCCACTTGGGACTCTACTTCCTTCATATACAAAATGAGAGTGGTCTAGATTCTGATAACTGTGATCCTTTCCAGTTCTCAGAGTTAGAAAACTTCCTTCCTCACAATGGTCAATCCTCTTGGAACTTGGTAGTGTGATAGGACAGAGAGGAGTTAGGAAAGACATGAATTTAAATGCCACATCAGTTACTTATAAGCTGTCGGATCCTATGCAAGGTAATTAACTTTCTTCAATCTCAGTTTATTCATCTATAAAATGGGGATAGCATTTCCCTCATAATGGTGGGGTTTTTTTGAGGCAGTTGGAGTTAAGTGACTTGCCCAGGATCACATGGCTAATAAGTGTCTGAGGCTGGATTTGAATGCATGTCCTGACTTCAGGGCCAATATTCTATTCACTGGGTCATTTGGCGGCTCCCCATGTTGTTTTGTTTTTGTTTTTGTTTTTGCTTTTTGGAGGGCAGTTGGGGTTAAGTGACTTGCCCAAGGTCACATGGCTAGTTTTTTTTTGTGTTAAGTGTCTGAGGCCGGATTTGAACTCAGGTACTCCTGACTCCAGGGCCGGTGCTCTATTCACTGCACCACCTAGCCACCCCCCCCCATGTTGTTTTGAAGAATAAATGAGATAATGTATGTAAAATGCTTTGTAAAATGTAGAAATGTTATGCGGATGCTGATTATTATCAATCAATAAACATTTACTAAGTGCTTAGTACGTGCCAGGCATTGTGCTAAGCAATGCGGGGGACACAAAGGAAGCAAAAGATGGTCACTGATTTCAAGGAGTTTATGATTTGATAGGGAAGACAACCTCTTATTGTTATTACTGAATTCAGTGCTTCTTCCACTATAAATATCATCCTACCAACTTGTCCTATTACGCCCTTTAGTAGACTGAACTCTTTGAGAGCAGGGCTGGTTTTTTGCTTGTTTTAGTCTTTTTATACAACCCCAAGGCTGAGGATAGTGCTGAGCACAAGTAGGTGCTTAATAAATGCTTATGGACTGACTTGTTGATGATCATACGAACCATAGAGCTTCCTCAGGATGCCGGAAGAGAACAAAGTACAAAACTGGCCCAGAGCCTTCCTTCACCTCTGGAGGTTTCCACATCTGTGCCCACTAGACAACGTACCTTTCCTGACTGGCTCTTCAGTGGCTAATTGGGAAGCCTTATCTGCTTGCCTCGCAAGGTTTGGGGTATTCCACTCTCATTCCAACAAAGTCATTTGCTCCGTAACTTCCTCCTTCCCCTGACTAGGGGAAAGACAAGGAAGTGCAGAGACAGCGTTCCCATCGCCTTGGAAATAGAGTGTGGCACCGCTCAAAAAGTGCAGGGAGCCAAGCCCGTCAGGCGGAGAAAGTGAAGGAGTTTTTATGCCCCTTCTACAGATGAGGTTCCATAGCTTAGAAATACACGTCATATACATGCACACACACACGCACGCACATGTACACATACATGCACACACGCACACACACACGCATAACAGAAAGCCACCTACGCTGACTGGGTCCTGGATGCTTTCCACATTGTTTCACATTAAATGACTGGCCTGAAGACCTCATTTCTCTTTTCAAAGATGAAACATCTCTTCTTTATCTTTGTATGGGTAATATTAGGCTTATTGCTCATAACCCAGTACCTGAAGATTTTTTTTCTTAGTGCTTTTTGCAAATTGGAAAATTAAGCTTTGACAGAGGCTTCCTGTGGAAATGACCTACATTTATTTCCCTTTGATACCAACCCTGTAATTTTGATAGCCCATTTCCTTCCCTTTATTCAGTCCTTTAACTATTATTTTATTAAGCAGCTCCTCTATATAATTCGCCATAATAGACGCTAGGCAAAGTGCAAAGGTAAATAAGAAACGTCATCCTTGCCCTCGTGGAAGTTATATTTATATATCCTGGCTAGCACATAGTAGGGATTTAATAATTGCTTTTTGAATGATTGATCATATACCAATCAGATAAATGGCTTACCATTCCTTTTATATAGTTCCTCCTATATATAATTCACTCTAACAGATGCTAGAAGAGAGATAAGTAAGAGTGGTCCATGGCCCTGTGCCAGTATATACAGTACCTAAACATGGCAGACACTTAATAAATGCTTACTTATTCATTGACTACAGCCTGGTAGGGAAGATAAGAAAAATTTGTAGATGGAGGAATAATGATAAAGCATTTATTCAGTGCTTTGGAGATACAAATACAAGCAGATGAGATGATTCCTGCTCGCAAGGAGCTTACATTCTAGTAGGGGCAGACAACACATAAAGGGAAGCAAGGAGCAGGGATGCCAGCTGCGGCATGTTGTGGAAATGAAGCAGCCAATTGGCTTAGTGAATGGAGCACTTGGAGTTAGGAGCATCTGAGTTCAAATCCTACCTCCCACAGTAGCTGTGTGACCCTTCACAAGTCATTTAGGCTTTTTCAGTCTCCATTTCTTCATCTATAAAGAAAAGATAATAATAGCATATACCTTAGGTTGCTGTGAGAATTCAAATGAGATAAACAATGTAAAGCTCTTAGAAAACCTTGCTGTTCTCTCTAAGTGCTGGCTATCCTCACTGCCATCATGGTTATTCCAAATGGCTAGAGAGCGACGGAGGCTTCATTCTGGGAAAGATAAGGTCAGTTATTCATTTACTTAGAACCCAGTGTCTAAGTTGAAGTTCCCAATTGGAGGGGAATGAGTAGTATGAGGAAAATAGCCCGAGTTCCGGTGGCCTACTCGGGAAGTGTGTGGGAAGTGACCAAATAAATATGATGTAGAATTAGAATATAGGAGGTACATAAGAAGAATACAAAATGTTATAAGATCATATGAAGGAGAGAGTAATCCATCTTGGGGAGGGAGTCGGCAAAGAGATAAAAAAGAAGTTAGTATTTTAACTGAGCTAGAGTATCAGGAGGCAGACCTGGAAGGTGGGTAGTATTCCAGACACAGGAAGGAGAGGGAACAAAGGTAAGGAAGCACATTCAGGGAATGACAGGAAGTCTGGTCCTGTTTTAGCACATAGACTATGTAAAGAGGGAGAAAAATGGGATGGAGCTAGGTAAGTAGGTTGTAGTAAGATTGAGGACTTGGGAAATGGAATTTTCATTCTGAGCAATGCCATGGATTTGAAGAATGACCTTGAGATTTTGAGTCATCTGGTTCCATGTTGGAAAAGCCCTGAAATTTGGTCTCTAGTGGTGGGGCAGAGTTGGCAGAAGAGCCTGGGAACATTCTATGAAACAAAGAATCTTCTACTCATGAAGCCATCTCAACTTCCCCATTGCCTCAGGGATAAGCATGTATTCCAGGATGGCCCAGGCACGAGACTTAAAATGCCCTAGCTGGAAGAAGCCAAGAATGCTGATTAAGGAATGTTACCATTTCAAGGGATCTTGGGGTATAGAATTTCCAACCTAAAAGGCATAGTAGAACTTGGAACTCAGATTGTTAGAGATGGAAGAAATTTTTATATTAGTAACAGGTTACATTAATAGAGCACTATACAGTTTATAGAGTGTTTTACTGATATTTCATTTGTACTTCCCAGTAACTTTTGGATATGAACGGTACAAAGATCATTATTCTCATTTTATTGTTAAGAAAACTGAGACTGAGAGTAGAAAAATGATTTGACCAAGGGTATGTGGCCAATATGCAGTAGAGCCAAGGTTTGATTTTTGTCTTTGTTCTATGTCTTCCTCAGGACAGAGATGATTAGAGCTGGAAGGAGACTTTGATATCAATTTAGTCTAGCAATATGGGAATATCCTTTGTGAATTTCCTGCACAATCCTGGCCATTGCATCTTGCTGGCTTTTTTTTTTTTACCATGGAAACCAGATAATTTCAGGGACTGATCAAAAGTTGGGGGGTAGGGGAGCATAAAGAATAAAAAAGAAAAAGAGAGAAAAATTTTGGATTTTCAGAAATAATTGTCTGTTGACACAAAACAACATTAAAAATAGATATGGTGGGTAGACAAAAGGCTAAAGTTGAGATAAATGTTGTTAAATATATATTTGGTGATTAGCTAGAGTTTAAAACAGGAAGCTGAATGGCAGGTGGCCTCAAGTTGAGAGTCTCCTGGGGACATGATCATGAGTTGGCTTGTGGAGAAGCTTTTCTAAGCCATTCCTGTTGATTTGGTGAACTTGGTTCCAGGGAGCCCGCCTCCAGCCCCCTTCCTACACTGGCTCTCTGGCTTTAGTTGTGTTCTCTTCTGAGATAATAGAAAGAGCTTCCTTTAACTCTCAAAAGAAGGAATCCCCTAGCCTGCACTGCGAAAGGATTTTCAAGCATAATACTTTTGTCACCAGCCTGTCTGAAAGCCATCTTCTGATGCTTCATTATGGAATTGGGTAAGTGAGGGTTACGGCAGGTAAGCCAGTAAGGCACAAGCTGTGGCCAGTCCTGCCAAGTAAAGACTTTGAATATGGCCCTAGGAACAGATGTATATCATCTGAGGGTTAGCCTAGTTGAATTCAGAGAGGCTTATCACCAGAAGGCCAGACACCAGGTTGTGGATTTTCTTCTTTTTTTGAGAGGTGGTGGAGGTGGTCCATAAACAAAGGCATGAAGAGATGGCAAGCTTTATATGTTGTAGAGGATACTGCTCGTAATGAATCATGGATTCTTGAAGTAGGTGTTCAAATAGATTGGTCAGACGCTTGCCAGGGAAATTGTAGAAGGGAATTGGATTTGATGACCTGTTAAAAATCCTTTATAACTGTTGTTCTTGATGAATCATTTCAATCATGTCCTCTTCTCTATGATTTTATTTGGGTTTTTCCTTGGCAAAGATACTGGAGTGCTTTGCCATTTCATTCTCCAGCTTATTTTGCAGAAGAGGAAACTGAAGCAAACAAGGTAAAGTGATTTGCCCAAGGTCACACAGTTAGTAAGTAAGACTGGAAGTGAACTCGGGTCCTCTTGAATCCAAGGCCACCACTCTCTCCACTACTCCACCTACCTCCCCTTAACTTAGACTCCAAAATTAACTTTAAGATTCCACAATTCTATTGTCTTTGAAGATGGCAGGCTATTCTTACTCAATAGTGCCAGAAGCAATCATTGACTTTTAGGATTGGAAAGGACTTTGGAGACCATCTATCCTCAGCCCCTGACATTAGAGATAAGGGAACTGATTCCTAGAGAGGAGTAGTGGCTTGTCCAAGGTCACATAGATGGTGAGTGGCAGGGATAGACCTTGGATCTAGATTCAATGCCTTTGAATCTGCCTCCAGATTCAATGCTCTTTCCACTGCCTCTCATCACTGCTCTGAATATTACATCGTGTTCAAATTCTTTACAGTGGTCAATGAAGCAGTTTTCACAATAGGAAGAATCATCCCATTCAGCTTTTCTTTTTTTTCCATGATATATTTTTTTATTTGTTTTCTTGTTTACAGCATTCATTTTCATGACATTTTTGAATTACAAATTTTCTCCCCATCTTTCCCCTGCCCCAACCCTAAAACAGCAATCCCACTGTAAAGCCTCTCCCCTGCTCTGCTCTCTTACTTTCTGGTAGGGCAGGGAGGGTCTCCCTAGCCCAGCCCCTGTATTTCCTAATTTCTAGTTGCAGGTATTGCAGAACTTTAAATTCTAGATTCTTTCGATTCCTCCCTTGTCACCCACCCCCACAGGCTGACATCTTCATAGTGGACATATTGTGACAATGATCATATGTCTCTCCTTCCTATCCCTCCCCCCCCTTGTTCTGTTCTCTACCCTGTCCCTGTTTACTGAAGTGTGTGCTTCCAGCATCCCTCCCCCAGACCCTGCCCTCCCCTCCGTCATTCCCCCCTCTCATCCCCATGCCCCCTACTCTCCTGTGTGGCATGATGCCCAGTTTAGAGTTTATGCCATTTCTTCCCTAAGCCTAATTCAATGAGAGTAATTGAAAGTAAAGTTGTAACAGCTATCCC
>CM053599.1:111395139-111422206 GCA_028646575.1 Pseudocheirus occidentalis | reverse complement strand
TTGGAAGCATTGGGTGTGGGAGTTCTGACTGTGTTGTCTTCCTCCCATTCCATGCTTTGATCCTTTTTGTCCACAAAAAAAGGATTCTAGAGTTTTATTGCTGTTCTTATTTTGCTTCCTTTTCCTCATGTTGGCCAGTCAGTTAATTGGTTGGATTTTTTTTTCAGCTTTGTGGAACTCTGCTTCCAGGGGGGAAAGCTCTGTTCCAAGTCGCTGGGGTTTTCCCAGCTGCCGGAGCTATTAGGGTGGTGTTGCAACCCCCCCCCCAGCTTTGGCTTGCTGAAAGCGCACCCCAGGACCACCACCCAAGACCACGATCTGGATCCAGGCCACTCAACACAAGAGCACTTGGCCCTGATCAATTGATTCAGCCTCTCTGTGGGGTCTGCAGGCCAGGGGCTCTGAAGCAGCCCAGTGGGGGCAGCCCCCAGTTACAGCAGTTCCTGCCCTTCCCCTGCTGCTTCCTTGCCCTGGGGGCAGGTTGGCTGACCTGCTTTTCCTCCCCTAAATTAAGTTTCAAAGTTCACTTTCACTAACTTTCTGTAATTCTGGTTTGCTAGATGTGAAAATCCCTCCAGGTGCTGTAGATCTGGTCCCTGGGGTAGACTCATGCTGTGGCTTGGGAGGCTTGGCTCCTCCTGACCACCCTGAGGCCTGGCCTAGGTTTCAATTTTTGGGTTGGGCTGGTCTCATCTCCCAGAATGCTTAGATGAGCCCCTGCTGCCATGCTGCCTTTCTCTAATCCTTGGTTTTTCAGGCCTTACTAGATGTGGAGTTTGCTGGAGGTGAGGTAGATCTTCTCTCTTATAGACTGTCTGCAGCTTGGCTCATCTCCTCCCGGACTGCCCTGAGGCCTGGCTGAGGTTTCAGTTTCAGGCTGGGCTGGCCTCGGCTCCCAGCCTGCCGTGGTGAGCCCCTCTTGCCGAGCTGCCTTCAGCAAGAGATGTGTTTGCTGTAGTTTTGTGAGTTTGAGAGTCTTAGAATTTGTTTAGGGTCATATTTTATGGGTATTTTGGGTGGCTAGGTGGGAGCTGCGGATCCTTGCTGCTTCTATGCCACCATCTTGGCTCTACTCCTCCCCATTAAGCTTTTCAATCATTATAAAGCAGTCTAGTGAATTTAGGTAGGATCAAGCAGGCTTCAAGTTTTCATTTCACTTGTGTGTCCTGAGGGAAGTGTGAGGACCCCCCATCTGCTCTCTGCAGGAGAGTGTTATGGCAGACTAGCCAGTAAGAATCCTCAGGGCTCTTTGGAGGCTTGTGGATAGGTGAGCAGAGGTTCAGGATCAACTCATCTCTTCTACCTCATCACCCTAGAAAGTCATTTTACTGCTAGAGTTTTTGTGATATCATGAAATCAGGTGCTCCATGAGGAACTTAAGTTATTTTGGGTAGAGAAGTGTAGTAGTCAGGGTTTTGGGGAGGAATAAATAGGGAGAGAGGAAACTCTTTAAACTGATTTGTCCTTTATCCATTTTGTTTTATTTCTGCCACCAGTCCTTTGATTTTTATTGATGTGGGGGATTTCCAGTGAGGAATTCCTTCTAGATGCTGCAATTTTTAGCCTTGGAATAGGATACCAAGAGCTTAAGTGACTTGCCCAAGGTCATACAGTCAGGATGTGGAACTTGAAGCCAGGTTTTCCTGACCCTGAGACCAGCATATTTCATTCATCACTTCCACCATCACTGTCACTTGACTTCGCTTTTGTTTTTACCCTCTTCCTTTTTCTTCTTCTCCTCTTTCTTTCTCCTCTCCTCCCCTTCTACTTTCCTTCAGTACTCTGAAAAATCATTATGAGTACTCTGCTTGCCAAGAGAGAATGCAGGTTCTCCACGCCTTTAGTAGATGATTCTCATAAATTGCTATGGTCCAAAAAAAAAATTCCCCCTAAACTGCCATCCTTCTGGGGAGAAACCTTTCCATATTAAGCCAGACTAGAGCTTTGACAGCCACAAGATTTGTCTCTTATTGTCTTTGTATCTTGTTTGGGCCCACACAAGATGGCATATTCAGAACTAGGAGTCCCTCCACACCACACTAAGATTTTAGTGGAGAAATAATGACAGCTGCTGGCCTTGTATACATGATCACATCTGATTCTCACAAAAGCTATATGAAATAGTAAATATTTCTGTGAGCTATAGCATAAATGACTTCTGTTGCTATTGTCACCATCTCTATCTCCAACGCCTTTAAGGATGGTCTTGCCATTTAGCCAGAATTAGAACACTGAGTCTAAGGAGTTCTCTCTTGTACTGAGCCTTAGCTATCAGGAAAGGTCTTTTAATCTAAGACAGTTAATTATCTTCATGCACTTAGGGAAGAAAAGAGCTCAATCAGGGGTCAACCTCTTTGCAGAAGTGACATGCCTTGTCTTCATTTATTCAATCCCTCTTGTGTAGAGAGGAGGCAGGCCTGCGAGTCTGTATGCAATGAGGATTGTTGTTGTTTGTCCTTTCTCAGAGGATCATGACTTTGGGGAGGAGATATCATGACTTGCAAGTGGCTTGGATTTGAGTGAGACAGGGAGTGTACAAAGTCACTAGCTTCACTCTCCTCCAGAGTTATCTGAGTCCAGTGGCAAAATATAGATTAGATTGACTGGAGATGGCTCCAATAGTTGGGAGTGGGAGATGTTGGCCTTTTTAAGTTGTCTTTTACAGGTCTCAATTTGTCTGAGCCAATGCCTGTTCAGGCTAGGTAAGAATGAGGCAAAAATGGCCTCTTTTACCTAGTCAAAACAAAACAAAACAAAACAACAGTCTGGGAGGGGAAGACCCTCAGGATTTCTGGTCAAAACAGAAACAATTGCTATTTACACTCACTCTGAGCCCTGAGAGCCCAAATGACCAAATGATGTTTTGAGCTGGAACCTATTGTTGACCAGCCAATGAGAGCCAGAGTGCTAGTGGACCCAGATGGTTCCAGAGGTGAGAGTGAAGCTGGTGACTTTGCACAGCCCTATCTCACTTCATTTCAACCGCAAGTCATGACATCACCTTCCTGATGTCACAGTTCTCTTTCAGAATGAAGGACAAACAACAATCTGGGAGTATCAATAGTTGTCCCACTGGGCACCCAACCAGACAGTTTCTGTTGGGCAATGCATCTCCCTCCCTCTCTTCCGTCCCTCCCTTCTTTCCCTCTCTTCCTTCCTTCCCTCTTTCCACATAGGGAATCATACTCTTACATGTGGGTACTCTGCCCAAAGGAATATAAATTTTGAATTCTGAAACCAAACAAGCTGTCTTGGAGTTTGCAGGTTAGATTTCTTTTTTAAGGACCGTGCTTTAAACCCAAGTGCAATGAGGAAGGGAAATGGTGGAAGACTATGAAGCCAGAGGGAGGAGGTCCCATTTAACTCGCCTGAATACACTTATTAATAAAGACAAAATTGTCAGCAGAGGTATGTGAAGGTTCACCTTTGAGAAATTCTACCCAAGACTTGGAGTTTTCAGTAAAGCCAATGGATGGTCAAGAGGAGGGGGGGGAATGTCAGTATGGAAGGGTCTTTTCCTTCCTATGGGCTATCAAAAAAGCTAATATAACCTTAGGATATGTAAATAGAGAACATCCAGAGCCACAGAAGTGATCATCTCTGTGTTTTCAATTCTTTGTGGGCTACCCTCTCATACTGTGCCAAGATCTGGGCACCATTTAAAAAAAATTAACTTTTGTTAAGTTTTAGTTTTACGTCATTCATTTCCATGAAATTTTGAGTTACAAATTTTCTCCCCATCTTTCCCCAACCCACTCCCTTAAAGTAGCAATCCCACTGTACACCCTCTCCCCCAATCTGTTCTCTCCTATGTCCTCCCCTATGACCCCTCTGACTTTCTGGTAGGGCAAGATGGATCTCTCTACCCCAGTGCCTGTATATCTTAATTCCCAGTTATGTTTAATTAACAATAATAATAATTATCATATATATGTACTCACACATATATATGTATGTATGTATATATACACATATGTATATATATGTACATATATATTTAACATTTGATTATAGAACTTTAAATTCTAGATTCTTTCCCTTCCTCCCTCATCACCCACCCCCACTGGAAAGACAAGCAATTCAATATAGGCTGTACATGTGTTGTTATGTAGAACATCTCCACAATGGACATATTGTGAAAAACTGACTGTATTTCCCTCCTTCTTCTCCTGCCCCCTCCCCCCTTGTTCTATTCTCTACTTTGTCCCTGTCCCTTTGCAGAAGTGTGTGCTTCTAACAACCCTCTCTCCCCCACTATACCCTCCTCTCCGTCATCCCCATTCTTATTCCCATCCCCCCTACTCTCTTGTAGGGCAAGATACCCAATTTAGAATGTAGGCCAATACATATTACATATTATGTATATAAGCCAGATTCAATGAGATTAAGGTTGACCTGTTCCCTTTTGCCTTCCTATTCTTCCCCTCTATTATAACAGTTATCCCTTGCTTCTTCTGTATGAAAGGACTAATCCCATTCTGTCTCTCCCTGTCTCGTCTCATTCTATTCCTCCCCCAACTCTCAATTTCGCATTTTAAAATATTATCCCTTCCTATTAAGTTGATCCTGTGCCCTCTGTCTATGTATACACACTCAGATATGTATTCATATGCATATATACCCTCCTATATAGGCATGTGTGTATGTATACATACACACATACACACACACACACACACTTATATTCCCTTCCCCTATCCTCATACTGGGAAAAGTTTCATAAGTTACAATTATCCTTTTTCCATGTTGGCATGTAGATATTTCAACTTAGATAAGTTCCTTATGATTTCTTTTTCATGTTTACCTTCTCATGCTTCTTTTATTTGAATGTCAAATTTTCTCTTTAGTTCTGGTTTTTTCATGAAGAAAGCTTGAAAGTCCTCCATCTCATTGAATGACCATATTTTCCCCTGAAACATTATACTCAATTTTGCTGGGTAGGCGACTCTTGGTTTTAATCCTAGCTCCCTTGATCTCTGAAATATCATATTCCAGGCCCTTCGATCCCTGAATGTAGAAGCTGCTAGATCCTGTGTTATCCTCAGTATTCAAATTGTTCCTTCTTGTCAGCTTGTAATATTTTCTCCTAGATCTGGGAACTCTGTAACCTGGCTATAACATTCCTAGGAGTTTTCTTTTTGGGATCTTTTTAAAGAGGTGATCGGTGAATTCTTTCAAATTCTATGTTGCCTTGTGGTTCTAAAATATCAGGGCAATTTTCCCTGAGAATTTCTTGAAGGATGCTTTCTAGTATCTTTTTCTGATCATGGCTTTCAAGTAGTCCAATAATTTTTAAATTGTCTATCCTGGATCTAAATTCCAGGTCAGTTGTTCTTTCAATGAGATATTTCACATTGCCTTCTATTTTTACCTTTGTTTGGATCTGTTTAATAGTACCTTGATTTCTCATAAAGTCATTTACTTCCGTTTGCTCCACTCTAATTCTGAAAGAATTATTTTTTTCAGTGAGCTTTTGAGATTCTTTTTCCATCTGGAAAATTTGACTTTTTAAGGTATTCTTCTTTGGCTTTTTGGGCCTCTTTTGCCATTTGAGTTAATCTATTTTTTAAGGTATTATTTTCTTCAGTCAGGTTGTTGACTCTCTTTTCATGATTTTCTTGCATCATTCTCATTTCTCTTCTCAATTTTTCCTCCACTTCTCTTATTTGGTTTTCAAAATCATTCTTAAGCTGCTCTATGGCTTGTAAACAGTCTATATTTTTCTTGGAAGCTTTTGGTGTGGGAGTTGTGACTGTGTTGTCTTCCTCTTGTGCCATGCTTTGATCCTTTTTGTCCCCAAAAAAGGAATCTAAAGTTGGATTGCTGAGCTTGGTTTACTTCCTTTGCCTGCTCATGTTGCCAGTCAATTAACTTGATTTTTGAGCCACAGTATTTCTCTGCTTCTTGGGGGAGGTGGGAGAGAGCTTTGTCCAAAATTGCTTTGGTTTTTGCAGCTGCCAGAACTATTAGGAGGCTGCCATCTCTGCAGCCCCCAGCAGCTTTTGCTGGTCACACACCTCAGGACTACCACCCAAGATGACAATCCCTGATCTGGGCAGGTTAAGGCAAGAGCACTTAGCCTCTGAATGGTCCCTTGGCCTCCCTGCAATCTGCAGGCCAAGAGCTCTGAAGTAGCCACACAGAGGTGGCTTCAGGGGCTGCTTCTGCTGCTTTCTTGCCCTGGGGGCCAGTGGCAGGACCCATTTCTCTCCCCCAAATTTAGCCAAGTTCCACTGACCTTTCACTTTTTCCTTGGCTCTTATGAGTTGATAATTCTAGAAATTGCCACAGCTGCTGGTGACCCACTCTCCCTAATGCTCCAGCTGTGGCTTGTCCTGGGTGCCATTGGGCTAAGCTGTGGTTTCAGGCCTGGCTGGTTTCAGCTCCCAGCATGCTGTGATGAGCCCTTCTCTGCGATGAGCCCTTCCAGTCCACCTGCTGGGCTGCCTTCAGCAGGAAATGTGTTTTTCTGTAATGTTGTGGGTTCTGAAGTTCTAAATTTTGTTTAGAGTCATATTTTATAGTTATTTGAGGTGGTTATGGGGGGAACTGTGGAGTGTTTCCTGCTTCTATGCTGCCATCTTGACTCCACCCTTAAAAGTCTCTGGGCACCATTTTTATTTTATTTTATTTTATTTTTGATCTTTTTTTTTAAATTTTTTTTTTTGCTTTTTGGAGGACAGTTGGGGTTAAGTGACTTGCCCAAGGTCACACGGCTAGTTTTTTGTGTTAAGTGTCTGAGGCCGGATTTGAACTCAGGTACTCCTGACTCCAGGGCTGGTGCTCTATTCACTGCGCCACCTAGCCGCCCCTGGGCACCATTTTTAAAGAGGAGATAGATACTTTGGAGCTAAGGTTCTTAGGAATTATAGTTTAGAGATCATTTTACCTTAATCCACTGATTTGATATATAAAGAAGTAAAGCCCAGGGTAGATAAATGAGTCATCCAAAGTCATGCAAGAAACAAATAGGATAGTCAGGAAAGATCTTTGGATCCCAAATCCAGTGTTTTTCCATTGTGACAAGTATTATTTTCTTCCTGGTATACCAGAACAGGGGTCACCTATTTAGAATCCAGACTCATAGTTGAAAGAGACTTGAGAGGTTTTCTAGTGTCCAAAGCCAGAATTTTCTCTAGACTATCACTGAAAAAGAAAGTCATTGAATTCAAGATTTCACATACCATTTTTTTTGTTCTATCCTTAGTATATATAAAATGTTCATGTTTATGGGGGATTGTAATAAAAATAATAAATAAAATAATAGAAATAACTTTTAAACCTCTCTGATAATGGGGAACTCACCTTCTGTAACAGCCTTTATCATTTTGTGATAGTTTTAATTGGTGAGAAGTTTTCCCTTATATTAAGTGAAAATCTACCTCCCTTTAATTGTCATTCCAGTCTTAGTTCTTCCTTCTAAGATCAAGCCTTTTAGATACTTGAAGAGAAGTTATCATGCCTTCTACCTTTTCCCAGAAATGCAGGAACTTGTATTTTCTAAACTAAATATCTTTAAGTTTCTTATCTATCCTTTAGCATGTTTTTAATTGCTTTGGTATTCTGGTTGCTTTTCTCTGGATGGCTGGGGTGAAAGTGGGAAAGACTGAAGGTAACACAAGGAGCCTTGGAACTGGGTCAGACAAAGGGGAAAAAGTTTTCTTGAACAAACACAAAAGATCAAAAGGGAAGCTAATATGAATTTATTCAAAGAAGTTCCAGGGAAGCTCCATATTCAATCCAATAATCTAATTCCATCCATGCCTGTGGTTCCCTAGAAAAATGGAGCATAATTATGGCCCTGTGTCAACAAGTAAGGATTAAATTTTGCTATTGCCCTTATAGTTCAGAAGGATTTCCATCCAATGGAATTGAAATGAGATGTCTGTGCCTGAATGTATAGTTCTTCAAGTTCAGGACCATTTAAAGCTAGTTTGTTACACAACCCCCTTGTTAGTGTTATGTCAAGAGGAGTCAGAGGTCAGGGTGAAGCTCAGTGAAGCCATTTAGCAGCCACTCCTTCCTATTTTGTCCCTGAGACTTCATCAACGTACAGGCAGCTCTGACCTTGCAACTCTGTTTTAGTTTTTCCTCATTTTCTTTGCTCGTCTTGGTAATGTCTTAAATCTTAGCTTTACTTCAGATATCCTAGATAATATACATGAATATGAGTCATAGTGACTATCATTCCTTTTATATATCATTTGTTATCTCATTTGATCCCCACAATAGCCCTATGATGTAGTTGTTATTGTTATCCCCATTTTACAGATGAGTCAAAAGATTAAGTGACTTGCCCAGGGTCACACAGCTACTAAATGTCTGAGGCAGGGTTTGAACTCTGGTCTTCTTGATTCCAGGAGTCACACTCTAACCACTGCACCTCTAACCCTCTCTTAATCTACCTGATTTATTGTTCCAAAGTACCCATCTTGGAAGTTTCCAGTTTCCTGATGACTTGACCATTGCCTTTTGGGTACTGCCCTTGTGCTTAGGTGCTTGCTCCTGCCCTTCCTTCTAAGGTTTTCTTAGATCTACTCTGAATAAATATCACAAATTCCTATTTATGTGTATTTTGTTTTTCCCCATTAGAATGTAAACTCCTTAAGAGCAGGGACATTTTTTGCTTTTTCTTTGTATCCCTCGTGCTTAGCACAGTGCTTGCTGCATAGTAGGGATTTCGTAATTGCTTCTTGGCTGATTGCTTAACTCTAATTTTAAGGTAACTTTCCTAGGCCAGGCATCTTCTAATCCAATAGCTAGTCTGAGTATCTTAGGGAAGGACACTAACAAAATAATGATGGAGCTGGAACTATAATCCAGGTTTCCTGACTTCTAGGCTAGAGAAGCAGCTTGGTATAGAGGGCAGGAAACTGAACTTGGAGTGAGGAAAAACCCGGGTTTAGATCATGTCTTGGACACTTATTTGCTCTATTACCTTGGACAAATCACTTAACCCTTCTATGCCTCAGTTTCCCTACTTGTAAAATGAGAGAATTAGACTCAGTGGCTTCAAAGGTCTCTTCTTGCTCTAAATATATTATTCTTTTATATAAATCTTCAATCTTATACATGCTGCTTCTCCTTAAGGTGTTCTAATCTAGGAAGAAAGACATGATATAAATTGAATGAACTATTGCTCCTTCCTCCAGAAACTTGATTCTGAATGGCAGATTGCTATACTTCCTCACCTGATGAAACCTGGCTCTTAACTTGGTTATTCCTAAAATCTTTTAAATTCATAGAAAGTTAGGCTCAACAAGCCCTATAAGGACAAGCCACATTAAAACTAGAAAGGGACCTTGGAACATAAAAAAATTGTTAGAGTTGACTGTGACCTCAGAAGAAAAAAATGCTAAATCTTGAAGACTCATGACACAGAAATTAGGATGTCAGAACTGGAAGGTCCATTTAAAGACAATCTAATCCATCTTCATCATTTTTAAGTGAAGACAGTGAGGAATGAAAGAAGGAAATATTTATATTGTCTACTACATGTCAGAGACTGTGCTAAGCACTTTATAAATATTATCTCTTTTGAACTTGACACTGACCCTGGGAGGTAGGTCCCATTGTAATCCCATTATACATTATATATACATTGTAATCCCAATATACATTATATATTATTATCCCCATTTTACATTTACATTAAAGCTGAGGCAAACAGAAGCCAAGTGACTTGCCCAAGGTTACAAAGCTAATAAGGGTGAGACAGGATTAGAACTGGAATCTTCCTGACTCCAGACCCAGATTCCAGACTCTGTTCACTGTGCCACCTCGGTGCATCCACAAATTGCAGTGAGGCCAAAAGAAAATGAAGTGATTGGCCCAAGGTCACATGAGTTAGTGGTAAAATTGGGGAATCAGACACCAGGTCTTCAGAGTCCATTTGCTCAAGGGGTGGTTAGGTGGTGGAGTGAGTAGAGCACCGGCACTGGAGTCAGGAGGACCTGAGTTCAAATGCAGCCTCAGACATTTGACACATTTACTAGCTGTGTGACTTTGGGCCAGTCACTTAATCCCAATTGCCCTCCAAAAAGCAAAGAGAGAGAGAGAGAGAGAGAGAGAGAGAGGGAGAGAGAGAGAGAGAGAGAGAGAGAGAGAGAGAGAGACAGAGAGAGAGAGAGAGAGACTCTTTGCTTCTTTACACTGAACAGACCCCCTTCTCCAACCGTTCCAGATCAGTGAAATACAACAGTACTAAGCAAGAATGCGGGCTATTCTTTTCTATAGATTTTTCTTTTTTTTTTTTTTGAGGGAGAAGGCAGGGCAATTGAGATTAAGTGACTTGCCCAAGGTCACAGGGCTAGTAAGTGTTAAGTATCTGAGGTCGAATTTGAATTCAGATCCTCCTGACTCCAGGGCCAGTGCTCTATTCACTGTGCCAGCTAGCTGCCCATTTTCTATAGATTTTAAAGAATTCAGGAGCTGTCTGATTAAAATGATTTAGTTCCAATCTTCTCTGGAGACAGCAGATTAGATTAGATGACCACACAATGATTCTTCCAGGCTAAGGCTTTTATGGGCTCTCCTAAACTGGCACTTAACACAGCCACCCACAGAATCAACCTTCCCACTGAATGGAAGGAAGTAATCAAAGCATTAGTCACCTTGTAAATGGGATGGAGTGTCCATCAGCAATAATGACGCACACACAAAGTGGCCTTACAGCTTCTGGAGGAGGAAAGTAATCTATTTTGATTTCTATAGTGCTTTTCTCCAATTGGATTAGAACACCTTAGGCAGAGGCTGCATGACTTAGTACAAGAGAACCCAACTGGGCTTTAGGAAGCCTGGGGTTCAGTCCTGGTTCTGCCATTAATTAGTTTTATGACTTTGGGAGAGTCACTTCACTTCTACGACCCATTTTCTTTTCTTTTTGCCTTTTTTGGGGGGGACAGGCAATTGGGGTTAAGTGACTTGCCCAAGATCACACAGCTAGCAAATTAAGTGTCTGAGGTCACATTTGAACTCAGGTCCTCCTTACTCCAGGGCGGGTGCTCTATTCACCACACCACCTAGCTGCCCCTAAGACCCATTTTCTTCATTTGAAAAATAAAGACTTCAAGGACCCTTCCAGCTCAGCAGTGTCTGTCTTTATTCCAGAAGGTCTTTTGATTCTAACCCTCCTCTTTGTGTTCTGAAATCCCTTCCAGCTTGAACATTCTTTGTTCTAATATTCTGAGTTCTGAAGAGTCCTTGCAGTTCTCTAGTTGTGCAAGTCAGCCTTTTCCCTGAATGAGTTATGGCCAGCCCCTAGCACAGGCTGAAGCTGCAGCCTCTGGTTGATCCTTCCTCCTTTCGCATATTTTCTCTTCTTTTCCCTGACCTCCTGTAGCACATTGGCGTTGCTAGGCAATTCTGCCCACTGCCCTCTCTATGGCTCAGTGGCCATTTAGTACAGACTATCTTTATTGACCATTTCATTAATTTCTTATTAGAAGAGAAAGCATGAATGAAAATTGTCAAATGGGCATTTAAGTATAATTTTTTTAAATTAAAACTTGATAGGTTGTGGGCTTAAATTTCAATTAGGGGAAAGTGAATTGGTGCATTGTATTCTAACTACTATTTGTTACTACCTTGAAAATAAATACTTGTAATTATTTATTAATTCTAATTAAAATTCAATTACTCTTTGGCAAAAATCCTAAATTAGGTTTCCAGGTAAAGTATAGACAGTCTTCTGGCTTTCTAGACTGAATAATATGCACAGTCTTATTGAATGGAACTTGTTTCCTTTTTCTAACGGGGGAAAGGAATGCCTCAAAAGATGCTCTCAGGAGGTCCCCAGCCAGCAGGACTTAGGGTCAGTTTTCATTATACATATATTCCTGTAGTGATTTATCCTAACCTTAGTCAAGCTTTAATTTTATCTCCATGGCTCATAAATGGAAAATGTTCCAATCATATGTACGATCTTCCCAATGTGCATATTCCCTCAGCTCATGTCTTCCCTCCTCCCTTCTACATCAATCTATCTAAAATATCTATACATTTATTAAATAAAATAGACGGTGAAAGTTTACATACATATGTACATACACATATGTGTATATGTATTTTCTCATGAAGTATTTATCCAAAGTACTAAGGATTTTTGTCAGTTACTCTTGACATCATGAGGTTCTCCACTGGTTATATCTTATTCTTACTGCAACACCAGATCATCTTCTCACAGAGACTAGTAAAAATCTTGCCAGAGATCTCTACTCTCCCAGAAAACATGAAGAAATGACTAAGGCTCTTGCCCTGCCACTCTTCCTCCCTTTGGCTCCCATAGCCACATGAAAATCAGATGGAAACCCACATGGAGCTAAAACTCATAAGAAGATAAAAGAAAGACACTAAACCTATTGCCTCTCTAAGGAGAAGGAAAAAAGGCGTTCCATCATACAATTAGTATCCAAAAATATCGCAGTAAGCTAGAACCTTGGGCTGAATCTAATAAAATGGAATTGACTAGAAATTAATGTAAAGCCACAGGATTATAGAGTTAGAAATAGAAGAGACCTCAGAGGTCTTATAGTTCAGCATATTCATTTTATACTTATAGAAACCCAAGAGGTAGAAAGAAAGAAACAAGCATTCATTAGCCACCTCTTGTGTGCAGTGATTTACAATTGTTCTCTCATTTGGTTCTCACCACAACCTTGGGAAATAGGTACTATTCTTATCCCAGTTTTACAGTTGAAGAAACTGAGTCAGGCCATGGTTAAATGACTTCCTAAGGTCACGTAGCTACTAAGTATGTGAGGTTGGATTTAAACTCGGGTCTTCCTGACTCTAGGCCCAAGTCCTTTATCCACTGTGCCACCCAGACAGAGGTTAAGTGACTTGTCCGAGATTGTACAGATAGTAAAGTGGTAGAACTTGGGTTCAAATCCAGGTTCTTTGATTCTGAACTCATTAGTTTTTCCACCTGGATTAAAAAGAAAAATAACCTGACAACTACAGGATGAGTGAGGTATGGCCAAGTGAATTTTATTGAAAAAGACATGGGAGTTTTGGTGGACCAGAAGTTCAATATCAGTGAACAAAACAATATGGTAGCAAAGGAAGCAAATATGATCTTAGATGCATTACTATAAGCATTGAATACAGTGAAGGAAATGCTAATTTTAGTACAGTCTATCTTTGATCAGACCATTACTCTAGCATTGTGTTATGTTGTGGGTACCATCTTTTAAGGATGATGTTGAGAAACTAGAGACTGTCCAGAGAAGTATGATCAGGATGGTGAGAAGTCTTGAGTCTATGCTCTGTAACGATTACCTGAAGGAATTAGAAAGGCCTAGCTTGAAGAAGGGAAGATGGAGGGTGGGGATGAGCATTGGCATACTATCTGTCTTTACATATTTGAAAGAATTTTCATCCTATGTAAGAGATTAGATTTGTTCTGCTTCATCTAAAAGGCAGAAATAAGAGTTGTAGATGGAAGCTGGAGAGAGGCAGATTTTAGTTTGATATTAAAAAAATTTCCTAACAGACTTGGCCCAAAGTGGAATTGGCTGCTTTGGGTGACAGTGAGTTTTCTGCTCATTGGGTAGTTTTAGGTGAAGCCTGGATGACCACTTTTTTTAGGGGTGTTAGAGGTGGATTATTATGGAAGGTATGGTTTGGATGGATGATCCTCAAGCTTCTTTCTACATCTATGAGTATCCATCACCACGGCCAGTGGATTCTGAAGTTATTTCTTTAATAATGCTATCTGCAATCACATTCTGAAAGTATGTGTTAGGGAATATGACCCTGTCCTGTTAGTCTGAATTTTCACGTACATAGTCTCCTGACTCCTAGGCCAGTGTTCTTAACAGGACCTTTGGTTTGTAACTCTGGGTTCATTCACATTATATTCAGTAACTGTAAACTGGAATGAACCATGAACTTGAACCATGTGTTGCTACAGGTAGGAAGAAATGAGGGAGAAAATAGAAGAAAGCTGTGTAATTGGGTGTCTTTGGGGGATAGATATCTTCTTTTGGATATCCCTGGTCAAACATCAGGAATCATAGAATCATAGAATATCAGAACTGGAAGGGGCCTTAGATCATAATGCATAGACTTTTATTGTGATAAGAGACCATAGAGCATTGAATACCAGAACTGGAGGAACCCTTAGACTGTAGAATGTGAGTGCCAGAAGGTCCTTAGACATATCTAGTCCAATAATTTTTATTTAATTTTAAATTAATGGAATAAAACAAGCATTTTTATAACATAATATAATAAAAAGATGATTGCACATGAAACTGCAAATTTAAATATATAATGAAGTTATACAAATGTTTTTCCTTTTTTCTCCCTCCCCCCCATAGAGATGGCTACCATTAAACACAAATAAATATACATACACACAAACACACACAGCTATGTATGCACATATATATGTATGTATGTAAAATTATTCTATATATACTTCTATCTATCAGTTCTTTCTCTGGACTCAGATAGTGTCTTTATATGCTCTTTATAGTTAATTTGGGTATTTACAATAGTCAAAATGACAGTCACTCAAAGTCATTCTTTTTTTTTGGAGGGGGTAACGCAAGTCAATTGGGATTAAGTGACTTGCCCAAGGTCACATGGCTAGTTTTTTATGTTAAGTGTCTGAGGCTGGATTTGAACTCAGGTCCTCCTGCCTGCATGGCCAATACTCTATTCACTGTGCCACCTAGCTGCCCCTCAAAGTCATTCTTAAAGTAATATTTCTGTTACTGGTTCTCATGGAATAATTTTATAAAAAAAGGCCACAGACTCAAAGGACTTAAGAGGTAGTGAGGTACAATGGAAAACCAGCTCTCAGGTAGGAGAAGATGAATTCCAATCCTGATTCTTTTACTACCTACAACACTCTGGGCAAGTTCTTTCATCTCCTGGTTCCCTCATTTGTGAAATGAGAGGGTGGGACCAGATGACTTCTAAATTCTCTTCCTCTTTGAACCTTGAATCTCAAGTGATTCACCTATGGTCAAGTTAGCAAATATACTTTGTAAACCAAGGATTCTTAACTTTTTTTTTTTTTTGCTTGTATTATAGACCCTTTTGGCGGTCTGTTGAAACCTGTTTCCTCTTTTTGGAATACGATTTTTACATACATATGATAAAATGAATAAGATTACAAAGATTCAGTCATCTAAGTAGCACAATGGATAGAGCACTAGGCCTAAAGTCAGGAAGACCTGAGTTCAAATCCAACCTCTGCTTACTAGCTATGTGATCTTGGAAAAGTCATTTCATCTCCGTTTGCCTCAGTTTCCTCAACTGTAAATGGGGATACTAATAAAGTCCATCTTCCAGCGTTGTTGTGAGCATATAATCATAGAAAATTTAGGCACTCTACAAATGTCAACATCATCATTATTATTATTATTATTATCATTATTATTATTATTATGTTATTGTGGTATATTGTATCATTCATTTGTTTCAATCATGTCTGACTCTTTGTCACCCCATTTGGAGTTTTCTTGGCAAAAATGCTGGAATGGCTTGCTGTTTCCTTCTCTGGTTCCTTTTACAGATTAGGAAACTGAGACAAACAGGATTAAGTGATTTGCCCAGGGTCACACAGCTAGGAAGTGTCTGAGGCCAGATTTGAACTCAGAAAGAGGAGTCTTCTTTATTCCACGTCTGACACTCTATCCACTGTGCCACCTAGCTGTTCAATATATTCTATTAGCCTATTATATCATGTATTATATTTATTATATACTGTGTATTATTATGTATATTATTATATATTATATATAATTCTACAAAGGAAACCAATTATAATATAGTTATCAAAATATATTTGAAAAAAATCCAAGTTCATGAGCACATGGTTAAGAATCCCTGCTGTAAATTTTCACGTTCTTTCTACATGTAAGATATTTTTACTTCCTTCACCACAGGCCTGTTCTAATGACTTGGTGAAGGTTTAGAATGATCCTGGACAGTGGAGTGCCAGTTTTGGTAGCTACTGTTAAACCGGAGCAGTGCCACGCAAGGACTCAGCCATGTGTTGTTATCTCAGGGCCAACCTAACTACATTTTCAGAAGTTCATCATGAGACTGTCCTCTGGGTAATGAATTTTTCCTCCCAAAGCCACACTCTAAAGCCTTTGGTGCCTTGGGCTTTGTGATCTGCATCCGTGGACAGAGAGTGCCCACACCAGCAGTAAAATCACAGATCCTAAAAGTATTAAAGCTAACATGATTGTTTATTATTACTGGCTGGAGGGAATAGGCTGATTTTTTTTTTTTTGCCAAGTCTTTTCATGAAAGCAGTTCTACTCTCCCAGCAGGTCGCTGACTTGGCCGTTGTCATTCTAAATATAAAGGGAACTTGTTAGATGTTGCTACGATTTTCCCTTTGTGCTTGGTACTGCCTCCCCCAACACTTAAACACATAAGATGTGCCCATCCATCCACTTCTGCACGACTGGGAGAGAATAGCACTTCTGTCTTGCTGTAGCTGTGGAACCAGATAACCTCACTGTACTTGGGCTTTTGTAAACTGATTGGTGATTTGTTATGATAAGAGATTGTGATGCTTGAGGAAGTAGTCCTGTCTCTGGAGTTACTATATTCTACCAACCAGAAATTCTTTAAATTTTCTCTATCTATGTTAAACCTCAGCATTAGATAGGTGGCACAGTGAATAGAGGACTGGCCCTGGAGCCAGGAGGACCTGAGTTCAGATTTGGCCTCAGACACTTAACCCTTACTAGCTGTGTGACCTTGGGCAAGTCACTTAACCCCAATTGCCCTGCCCTCTCCAAAAGGCAAAAAAAAAAAAAAGTAAAAACTTTGGACCTGGAACCAGGAAGACGTGATTTCGAATCCAGTCTTAGACACTTATTAGCTGTGTGACCTTGGGCGAATCAGTTGAGCTTTGTCTACCTCAGTCTTCTTATCTGTGAAAGGAGATTAATAATAGCACCTCCCTCAGGTAGTTGCAAAGATCAAATGAGATAATATTTGTAAAGTTCTTTGGAAACCTTAAAGCTCTGTATAAATGCTAAATTCAATGGTTCTAAAGCTATGGAAGGAATGCAGATTGCCAGCGGAGTCTCCCTGTGAGCGAGTAATGTTAATAATGAGGGAAGCGTGGAAATCTGTAAATGAGGAACTATTTTTTTGTGTGTGAAATGTTTTTATCTTTCCAAAGGATTTTCATGTAAATCAGAGAATTTCACAGTTGAAGGGAGTCCTAACCATCATTATCTAGTTGAATCTCAGGAAACCAAGGCAGAGATGGGAATAGAACCCAGCTCTTCTCAAAGTCCTATGCAGCACATTAAAGACAAACACCCCACTTTACTCACCCTCTCCATCATGCCCTCCCAAGGAGGGTGGTTCTCTCCTTCATTTACAGGGAGTGTGTGCTATGTCCAGATGTCTCTCCTGCCTTCTCTCTAACCTTACCACCCATAACCTGCCCCTGACCGGGGCTCATTTCACCGTCTAAAATAATTTGAACCACTCAGTGCCTAATGTCTTCTTCCTGCATTTTTTGCACACATAGAGATAGGGACACACATTCAAAGAGTTGCAAAGAGAGGAACACACCCAAGAGAAAGGGAAGTATGTCCAGAGAGAGGGACATAGACATAGATGCACAGAGATAAATATCCCCTCTTAGAGACACTCAAAGGCAAATAGAAGCAGAGAGAGGAAGACGCGCTCAAATAGAGGCCTACAGAGAAGCAGGGATATGCACTTGGAAACAAGAAGTGCAGGAAAGACGATGAGACAGACATATGGCAGAAACAGAGATCGACTTAGAGATGTAGACAGAAATGGAAAGACACATAGATACATAGCATGGAGCACAGAAATTGGGACATACTTTTTTTGTTTAATTCATTTCAATTTGGCAAAAATTTCTCAAAGTACTTTTTATGTGCTAAGTTCTATTTGAAGCATGGGTGGAGATTTGGAGTTTAGGTAAGATGTGGTACTTGTTCAATGAAACTTATATTCTAATAAGGGGATAGAACATATAATCATAATGCTGAACAACATATAAGTGAATGCAAATAATGATGATAGTTTACACGTAGTTCCTTAAGGAACTTGTCGAGGAAGTGTGCTCCACAAGTGCGGAGCATAGGTAGTCAATAAATTATAATCTCATTTTGTGAGTAAGAAAATTGGGGCTCAGAAAGGTTAATAAACTTTTTATCATTACATAACAAATTATATCCTAAACTTGACCTCAAGATTTCTGACTCTAAGACCACTTTTCTTTCAATAACACAATGAGGAAAAGAATAAAGTCTAAGTTGGTTCTGAGAAAGGAAACTTTTTATTATTATATGAAGGGATTATGGAAGCCTTCCTGAAGGAAGTGGCATTTGATCATGGGTAGATCATGGGTAATAATTCAGGAGACAGATGGAGAAGAGTGAAGATATTCCTGATCTAGGTCATGAGAAAAGGCATGGAGATTGAAAAGTTCAGGGTTTTTGTGGGAAGGAGTGAAGAATCTTGTTTGATAGGGCCATGTTGAGAAGAGTAATATGAGATGATTGGATAGGATAATGTTAGATATGAGGGCTTCAAATGCCCTCCTAAAGTGTAGACATTTTACTCATTAGGGAACCAGTACAAGGTTTTGAGCAAAGGTATAACATGACCTGATCTATGTATCAAGAAGGTTTGTCCTACATTGTTTTCAAGAATGGATTGAAATAGGAAGTAAAGGCAAAAAAACTCATCAGGAAGCTACTGGAAATAGTTTAAATGAGGAAAAAGAAGAGCCTATACTAGGGTTATTGCAGTGGCAATATAGAGAAAAGGATGAAAGTGAGAATGTGGCAGAATGAGCAACAAATAGGGCTTGGTAACTGGGATTTGAGAGGTAAGAGACAGAGGGACGAGTCAAAGCTAATACTAAGAATTCCAATACGGGAATCAAGGTGAATGTTGGTGCCATTGATCCCTATTTGTTTTCACAACTGCCTCTGACCTAAGTAGAATTTAAGTTAGTTAGAGGCAGAATTTACACTAAAATCTTGTTTACCTGATTCCTTCTCTATTTTTTTTATTTTTTATTTTTATGCTATGCTGCCTAATTAGTGAAAGCCTGCTACTCACCTTCCTTTATATAGCTCTGCCTTGTGTAAGATGGAGTCAGTCTACAGCCTAAGCAGAATCTCATATATTTTAAATATCTACCTTAATACTTCAGATCTTGGTACCTAGACAACAGACTCAGCCTGCTTTTGAAGCTTGTAGTTCAAAGCCTTTGCATGATTATAGGTCTTGTCAGAGCTTGTGTTTAACTGACTTAGCCTTTGAAACCTGCAGTTACTTTAACACCACAGTGAGGTATCTGACAACATATACATATATGTGCACATATATGTATGTGCACATGCAATTAAATATATTTGTGTTATATGTGTGTATGTATGTATGATTTAGATCACAAACAGACTTTTGTAATGATCAAAACAAGAGTTGACAGACACACAGCCTGGACAATACTCTCAAGTACAGTCAGAAACCAGATTAAAATGTAATTGGGAAGTATTTAACAAAATAAATAAAAATACAAAAGAACATAGATAGTCATAATACGTGGTTTTCAAAAATGACTATTCAGAGCACAGAGATCCTTATGTATGGTTTAGTGACTCCCATTTCTATTTGAGTTTGATACCAGTGAGCTAAACTAGTTCTTTCATTTTACATATGAGGAAACTGAGGCATGAAGAGGGGGGAATAACTTGACCAAATTAATAATTAGTAAGTAGCAGAGCTGTGATTCAAACTCAAGTCCTTGGACTCCAGATCCAGTTCTCTTAATTAAAAATTATACCTTATGTTTTAACATTAGATATCAAATGATCTCTTTGTCCACTATTAGTGCAAGCCAGAAACTTTTTGGCAGGCAGTCTTGGCAAGCAATTCATCTTTATACCAACTCATAAATATCATTCCAAGCCAATATACACAAATCAATGAAATATGTTGTCTGCTTTGTGAAAAATGAATAAGTAAAATAAAATGCCAGAGCATAGTGCTCCCTTGGTAACTTTTCCTGGTTTGAATACAACTGTCAGAAGAATCCTTTTGTCTTGTCCATCATCTCCTACCCAGAGTGGCTGTAATCATTTATATTTTCAATGTAGCATAAATCAAAACAAAAGAAACCTAAATTCTTTGGGATTAGGTCAGATCATTCTAATGTAAGTAGCTGGACACTGGCCAGGGTAGGAAGACATCTGTATAGTGAGTGGGAAGAACATGGGATTTGGAGTTAGGAGCCAATATTCTCAGAGAGGCATGGCCTTGGAGTCAAGTCAAGAGATACCCAGATTTGAATCCTGACTCTGACATTTCCTTGTTATCAACATGAAGATGTTATTGGCAATAGTTCAGAGATGAGAGATTAGGATTTGTAACCATGGTAAAATCATTGAACCTGTCTGAGCCTCAGTTTTCTCTCCTCTAAAATGTATGTATGTTTATATATGTAAACATTTGGACAACCTTAAAGTGATATATAAATGTTAGTTATTAGTTCTTGGTAGTACCTGGCTCTGGGATTGCCACAATAATCTTTGGTGGCATCTCTCTGAGCATGTTTTCTCTCTTAGCATTTATTTGGATGAGAAAATGTCTAATGTCCCTTTCAACTTGGAGATTCTATTCTTCTGAGATTCTGTATGAGGACAACACCACTGTTTTCCTACCTGTTGATCCATTTTTGAGTCATCTATCTTTTTCCTGCAGTAAGTGATCTTTCTTGCTCCTGTGCAACTTTCTCAGATATCTTAGGACCTGTGGCTCTGTGTGCTAATGTATGACAGGGTTCCGACCTGTATTTCAGAGGAAATTGCCTCTTCTATCACTAGCTCTCCCTGTCATGAAAGCTCTGATGAAGAGATCAGAACCTTTGCTAGAATGCCTGGTCCATTGGCTCTGACATCCAACCTTGAAGGCTTCCCTAGGGAAATGAGGACTAGGTCAGACCAGAACACATAAATACCTTTATATACTAATACTAAAGCTTTTTAAATGAATGAGGATGACAATAGAATCTCCTTTAACAAGCAGGAAATGTGCCTAGGAAGTGGAACCAATCTCTGCAAGCTTTTTTTGGATCATTAACTTAAATGGAGCTATCCTTAGTGCTGACTATTACTCCAGTTTGGGCTTGCTCTCAGACCATTTACTTCTAACTTACTTGATTAGCCTGTTGCATGTCACTATTCATAGTCTTTACCTTTGCTGACATTTCCTGGTATATTACCTTTCTCAGACCTCGTTTTAATTATCTCATGCACTATTTCTATCTCTCCACTCTTCTCCACTCCTCTCCACTCTTCTCTCTTCTCCACTTCTCTCCAATCCTCTCTGCTCCTCTCCTTTTCTCTCTTGGAATGTGTGCGTGTGTGTGTGTGTGTGTGTGTGTGAGTGTGTGTGTGTGTGTGTGTAATATATACATACACACATGAATATATATATGTATATCTGTCTACATAGATCCACATGCATTTATACACACACACATACACATTTTGTTTTCACCACCTGTAAGCTCCTTGAAGAAAGGGACTGTGTGACTATTGTTTTCATATTCCCAGCATAAAAAAGTAAATAAATAACCCCTGGCACATAATGAGCACTTAATAAATGCTTATTGTTTTTATTTCTGATGCCCTTCAGGGAGGTTTATTAACAAATTAGTTGAAGGGTAATGAATAATTTAGCAATTATTCTGAAAAACTACTGCTGTTCCAGGAGTCTGGAGCCAATCTTAAATCAGGAATAGATATTCCAGATATATGAGGCAACTCCTGGGACAGCCAATTCCTTCTTTATTGGCTTTTATATCTTGGGAACATCTTCTACGTTTTATCACTTGTTCCTTCTTTGTACTTATGCAACTCAAGAGCAACACACTTGAACTCAAGCGTACTGGCCTGAAACAAAAATATCTTGCTGTAAGCAATGAGGACACTGTAGTTATAAACATTTACAGTTTAGACAATCTCAGATACATTGAATACATGTGGAAGCCAGCATTTGTAGCTTCCTTTACTGGTTTCCTTTGGTCTTGATACCTCTTCTCAGTCCCCAGAGTCTAATCAATTTTCCTTCTAGTTTTTAACCACATTGCTTTTCCACCAATGCCTTGATCTCTAAGAAGTTTATTCTTAAAAGAATCTAAATCATTTCTTTCTCTTAATCAGACAAAACTCAGTGTCCCCTAATTCTCCAAATAGTTTATTTACTTGCTGGTGCCAGTTCTTTAACCCTAACCCTTTTCTTCTCCAACTGAGATTCTGGACTCTTCTTTGGTTTCACCAACCCCTTTTCCTATCTCTTCACTTAATGTGTATTGTCAGCAGAATATATAACTCAATCACTGGTAATTTTCTTCTTCGTGCATTAAAACCAACCTAGAATATAAGGCATGCTTCTGGTCATTGAATATTGGAAAAAAGCATAAAAAAATGCAGTAGTATTCAAAAAGATAGCTAGAATGGCCAGAGACAGAGGAGTTTCTAGATGAAGAAAAACTCAACAGTTTCCCTTCTGGAAAAAAGTAAAAATGAGAAATTATGTGATTGAAGTTGGTAAAATTATGAAAAATGAGAGGATGAAGGGAAAAGAATGTTTGCAGAATCTTGGAGCATTAGGATTTTTCTCAAATTGGGAAATAATAAGTGTTGAGGCTCTTGTTGGTAATGGGTTGAACCGTCCTCAAGTAACAGGCACGTGATCACCTTGGCGCAGAATGCCAAGGTTGCACCTGTTTGCGATAAGCAGGATTATCTCTCTACCTTCGGGGTGATGCACGATTGGCTCGCTGTGGCAAGGGCAAGGCCAGGGGAGCGGCCCTAAGGGGCCCTGGAGAAAGGACTTAAATACAGGCTACCTGGAGGCAGAAGGAAGTCCAGCCATGCCAAGCTTAGAGAGCTAGAAGCAAGCGTTTGTGTTCTGAAGAAGAGTTCCAGTCCCACGCCAAGCTTAGAGAATGAGAGGGAGTTCCAGCCACGCCAAGCCTAAGAGAAAGTAGCAAGAAGCAAGCCCTGTGTCTTAAGTTTTCTGTGCAGCTGTTTCTCCCAGAGAAAGGGAGCCGGGGACGCCCGAAGCCTGTTGAGGAAGGGTATAGGTGAAACCTATACAGCCTGACCCCCCAAAACTGTAACAAATAAGAAAAGATTATATTTTTGAAGCACTTTAAAGATGAGATCCTATATCATCTTTAATAACCCTGTGAGGGAGATATGGGCATTGTACCTGTTTTTTAGCTTTGGAAACTGAGGCTTAGAGTTTATCAAAGGCAGAATTTAAGCTCAATCTTTTCTGACTCCACGTCTAGCTCTCTTTCCATTGTAGCACCCTGTTTAAAATAAAAGAAGCCAGTTTCACAAAAAACTTAGTAAACTTGTAAAATACATTATTCCGAAGATGTGGTACAGGTATCACACAGCTAGAGGACAAACTTGCTGTTCTCCAAGAAAAGGTCTAAACAGAATCCATGCTTGTCTATAGAAGATGAAATGAACAGGACTTTCCTTTTGTCTTGCCTTTTTAGAATAGTTTAGAACAAATACATCATGAATAATTTTTTGTTGTTGAGTTGTTTTTCTGTCTTGTCTTACTCTTCATGACCCCATTTGTGGTTTTCTTGACAAAGATACAGGAGTGGTTTGCCATTTCCTTCTCTAGGAAGGATGAGATGAGGAAACTGAGGCAAACAGGACTAAATGACTTGCCCAGAGTCACACAGCTAGTCAGTGTCTAAGGCCAAATTTGAACTGAGGGTTTCCTGATTCCTGGTCTGGGGCTCTATCTACTGTATCACCTAGCTACCCGATGGAGAATAATAGAGACAACATAGTTTAAAATCTTGGACTTGGAGTTAGAAGATGCAGGTTCAGGTTCCATCTTGTTTTCTCCCAACCTGGACATCTTTGGCAGCCTGGTGAAGCCTGTGGACCCTCTCTCAGAATAATGTCTTTAAATTCATACAAGAATATGTACAGGATTGTAAAAGAAAACAATTAGGTTGAAATAATTATAAAAAAAATTTTTAAACTTCATATACCCTGGAGCCACTGGATTAGATGATTTCTAAAGTCTCTCCTAGCCCTTAACATTAGGAGACTCTAATATTTTTCCTGCATGTCAAGTACCCTGGTACTGGTTATTAGGAGACCAAATTAGTCCCAAGGACACCATTAACTTGTTCTATGAGGGGTAGTCACTTTCATGTCTGAAAGCAACTGAACAACAAGAAAACTTGTCTTGATCCTTAAGGGAAGATAAATATTCTAGGAGTAGGAGGAGAAAAGGGTTAATTCTTGCATTTAGGACAGCAAACCTCTGTAAACACATGGAAAAATTACTAAAAACTCTTCAAAAAAAAAGACGGTCAATTTGTTGAATGATTACTGATGGAGTTTTTTTTTGTTCAGATAGAGTGGACATTCTGAGATTCTGTGAATAGTTGGCTTTTAAAGCAATAGTTCTTAAAAATGGAGCTGTGAACTAAAAAAAAACCTTATGAACTATTTCAACATAATTGGTTTGCTTTTTAATTCTGTGTTCTGTGCATTTAAAAAAAAACATCATTCTGAGAAGGGATCCGCAAGCTTTCCCAGATTGCTAAAGGGGTCCAGGACACACATTAAAAAAAGTGAAGGGGGCAGCTAGGTGACACAGTGGATAGAGGACTGGTTCTTGAGTCAGGAGGACCTGAGTTCAAATTCTACCTCAGACACTTACTAGCTGTGTGACCCTGGGCAAGTCACTTAACCCTACTTCTCCCATTCCCCACCAAAATAAAAGTGAAGAAACCTTTCCTGAGGTCTGTTTTACTTTTAAAATTCTTTGATTCTAAGTAGTCTTTTCTCATTTGGATCATTCCTTTATTCCATGTCTCTTAAATTCTATGATTTTACTGGATTCATAGCATTGATTTTCACTCATTTATTTGCACTTACTTTACAAGGGTTCTCAGTCCTTTTTTGTGTATGTATGTTATATATCCTCAGCTAGATAATAAATTCCTTGGAGCAACAACTGTGTCGTCTTAGTGCCCCGGGGTGTTATACACACAGTGGGTGTTTTTAAACTGTTGGTTCATCTATATGCATCTAATGAAGCTCTGCCTTTCTGGAGAGAGCCAGCTGCTGCCTCCTCCTGCACACTTTGCTCACAGTCCTTGGCACAGCTTCTGATGTGCAGTGCTCACTCAGGGGTTGTGTCCTGATAGTGAATATCATCATTAGCTTTTCTCTAACAAGAGGAATAAATTCCTAGAATCTAATATCACAGAATCTTTAGAAGAGTCAGTGAATCTTTAGAAGGGACCTTAGGGTCCATATAATCCAACCTCCTGCTAATGTTAGCATCCCCTCTATTGATTCTTGGAGTTTCTACTTAACCCTAGTGATGGGAAATTTACTACCTAATAAAGCATCACACCCCATTTTTCAACAGTTCTTATTAGTAAGCTCTTCTTATATTCTAAATTCAGCTTTACTGTAACTTCTACCTCTTAGTGCCAGTTTTTCCTTGTGGGACCAATCAGAGCAAATTTGATCCCTGTTGTACATGATATGCCATTCAAACATTTGAAAACAACTCTTGTGTCCTGGTTTCTCTCCTCATGACCAATCTCTTATCCAAGCTAAACATTCCTAGGTCCCCATTGATACTTCTTGTGAGTTCTTTCTTTTGATTGTGTGTTGAGGTTACAGTATTTATCTGAAGATCACATTATTTTACCTGAGAAAAGACCTTAGAGATCATCTAATACAAAGTTAGATAAAGAAAACGAGTTGTGGAGAGGTCAAACGAATTTATTAGGGTCATACAAATAGGAAATAGTAAAGCTAGAATTTGAACTCAGGGTCTTTGACTTTAAGTCCAGTGCTCTTTTCAGAGCATATTTCTCTGTACATCATAATTGTTTTGGGGGCAGCTGTCTGTGTTCTGAGTCACAGGTCTTGAGTGCCAGTTCAGTGATTTTTTTTTTGGTACCATGTTGCCTGGAGAGTTTACTGATGCTGTCCCAGTGCTTGCTCCCAGGTTCCTTGGGGGCATGTTATATATAGTGGGCCTCAAGGATGTCATTATCTGGAGGCTTAAAAATTTAAGAAAAAATCCTATTAGTATTTTTGGGTGTGGAAAAGGGGAGTGGATATTAATGACATTTTAGGTGCTTTCTAGTTATGATTCTCCAATTCTATTACTCTGGGTCCCAGAAAATGTTGTGAAGAAATCTCTCATAAGAAACTCTAGAGCTTTCAGTGTAGGAAGGATTCTCCAGCCTTTCTTTACTGTGGGACTCCTCTTTTAGGGAGATGTATTTTTCTTGCTCTTTCCAACTATTCAGTGATGTCATCACTTATGGGTAGATAGGGCTGTGGGTCTTTCTTCTTATGACAAGAGGTCCCTTGCAATAGCCCCAGGGGTGTTGACTGAAGCAGATCCTACTCAGTGTGTCATGTGGGGTCTGCTGGGAGGTAAGGAACTGGAAGTTGTGCTATTGCTCCCGTTTGAGAATTTTTGTAACCTTGAGACAATTCTGATGTAATAGCGAGACACTCAGCTAGAGTTTGAGAGACCTGTATTCTAGTCTTTCTTCTGTGACTCTTGTTATGTGATGGAGTGTATGGAGTATTCAGAGAAGAATAGTACCTTTGATGTAAGGGCTTGTTGAGCCTTTTTCAGGGCTGCTCATCCACTTCCGTGTCCACCTTTCACCCAGCTCTCACCTGTGGCTCTGATTCTATAGCATATATGGCTACTATACCTTGGTAAAACTGACTGAGTAGATGGACTAAACCAGGTTGAGGGTAACCAATAAATTTGGAAGGGAAACATCTAACTAACCTCTCTTATTGTTGAGGTTATTGAGACCCAGAGAAATGTAAAATGACTTGCTAATAGGTGAACAGAGTCAAAATTATAATCCATCCCCTTTGACTCCAGTGTTTTTTCCATAGCACCACACTATTTTTGTCTCTGTGAGTTTTTGCTGTAAGGTATTCATATTTGTCTAGTCTCCTTTTGGAAAGAATGGAGTTTTCTATGATTGAATAAA
>CM053599.1:111384492-111395039 GCA_028646575.1 Pseudocheirus occidentalis | reverse complement strand
GCCAAGCTTAGAGAATGAGAGGGAGTTCCAGCCATGCCAAGTCTAAGAGAAAGTAGCAAGAAGCAAGCCCTGTGTCTTAAGTTTTCTGTGCAGCTGTTTCTCCCGGAGAAAGCAGAAGCTGGGAGCCAGGGACACCCAAAGCCTGTTGAGGAAGGGTATAGGTGAAACCTATACAGCCTGACCCCCCAAAACTGTAACAGAAGAATAGGATAAACTTTAACATCAAAGCTATCAAATGAATTTATTATTCTTAAGAATTTGCCTTTACTAGGATAAATATTTCATTATCATCATAACCAACATTCATATCATGCTTCAGAGCTTGCAAAGCACTTTACAAAGATTATCTCCTTTGAGCCTTGAAGTAGGTGTAACAGATATTATCACCTCCATTTTACAAATTAGGAAACTGGTTCTGACAAAAACTTGTCCACCTGTCTAAGATCAAAGAAATTATAATGGCCAAATGTTATCTGTAATGCATGCAAAATTGAAACTCAAAGACAGTCATTAGTCTCTATTCTTTCTTTTAGGCACCTAAAAATTCCTAAGCTTCTTTGAAGAATGCTCTCCTATCCTAGATAACCAAAATTATCAAACCAGTTATTATTAGTATAATGGAAATATTTAAGCTTAATGCCCACTTTTTTACCTTATTCAATAAGATCAACATTTCCTAAAAGTCTATTCATCAAATAATAAACATATAACAAAGCTTTGTGATGTCCTTGACTTCTTCCCTTCCTCCCCATGGGAAAAACTCTTGGATTAGAACTCAGGAGATCAAGGTTATATCCTTGAATAAGTTTCTATGCCAAATAGTCACCTTAATACACTGTTACCAGAACTATAAATTGATCTAGCCATTCTAGAAAGCAATTTGGAGCTCTCCCCCAATGTTACTAAATCATGCATATTCTTTGACCCAGTGATACCACTACTATACTAGGTTTATACTTCAAAGAGATCAAATAAAGAGGATAAAGTCCCATGTGTGCAAAAAATATTGATAGGTTTTATTGTAATGGTAAAGAAATTGAATTCTAGGGGGTGGCCATCAAGAGAAGAATGGATAAACAAATCATGGCATATGCATATAATGAATTGCTGCTGTGGATTTCAGAGAAAGCTGGGAAGACTTCTATGAATGAGACAGATTGAAGTAAGCAAAACCAGGAGAAAAAAAGATACAATTACATGATAAAGAAAAAGAACTTTGAAAGATTTAAGCACTCTAGTTAATGCAATATCCAGGGCATCAGTGATGACAAATGCTACCCACCTACTGACAGAGATGTTGTAGACTCAAGATTCAAAATGAGAAACACATTTTTGTACATGACTAAGATAAGAATTTGTTTGGCTTGACTATCTATATTTGTTCTGAGGCTTCTGGATTTCTCTTATTACATAGCACAAAGCGAGAGATAACTGTTTATCAATTGAAGGAAAGAGAGGAAAGGGAATAAGCATTTATACAGTGCCTACTATGTGTGAGGAACTAATGTAAGTGCTTTACAAATACAATCTCATTCCATCCTCACAACAGCCCTGAGAGGTGTATGCTATCCTTATCTTGATTTTATAGTTAGGGAAACTGAGACATGCAGAGGTAAAAGTAATTTTCCAGGGTTACATAACTAAAAAGCATCTGAGACAAGATTGGAACTCAAGTCTTCCTGACTCCAGGTTCAACTCTCTGAGTATGTGTTTAAAAATAATTGTGTTGGATTGAAAGAGTTGGACTAAGAATTTGCTAGGATCCCCCTGCTCCAGTTCTGCCATTTCAAGATGCTAATTCTATTCAAGCAGTGCCTTTGTAGTAATCTGGACTCAGGGCAGGAACAGCAAGTACCAATTCATAGTTGACATGTAAAACCCCAATAATGATATCAATAGAAAAAATGTTAGTAATATTATGTCTTAAAATATTGAAACTAATAATTCTTGTAATTATTGACATTTTCTAGATTACAAGAAGAAACTACATACAGAGCTAACAGCTCTAACATGTGAAGAAGGCTATATAAAATAAGCTGCCTTTGGTGCTACAGCTATTCGTTATATGCTAAAACTTAAATGGAGATATTATTTCTTAGCATGATAGAATGTGGAGAAAGAAGAGCCCTTACAAGTCATATTGTTCAACTCTTTCATTTTTCAGATGAGAACATTGAGCCCTAGAGACCTTAAGTGATGTGGCCAGGGTCATGCAACTAGTAAATAATGGATTCAATCAAGTTCAACTCAATATATATTTATTAGGCACCTTATAAGTTTCAGGCACTGTGCTAGGTGCTAGGGACATGAAGACAGAAATGAAAGTCTCAAATCTCAAGGAGCTTGCATTTTAATCTAGGAAATAATGCAAGCAGACAAGTAAATACAAAATATATTATAGAGAGAAAATATAATTTTGGGGGGGGTGAGTGTGTGTGCATGTGTGCATGTGTGTGTGTGTGTGTGTGTGTGTGTGGTATGTGTAAGTAAAGAGAAAGGAGAATTGACAGTTGAAGGTATGATGAAAGGTCCTTCAGTACAACTAAGAATTCCAAGATATGGCAATGAGGAGTAAAGTGATTCCAGGCATGGAGGCATTTTTTTGGTAGAGGATTAGAGGCATTGAGTAGGGGGAACAGCAAGGGACCATGTTTCCTATAACATAAGGTGCTTAATGATGAGTAATGTATAGTCAGTCTAGAAAGATCACCTGGATGCCAGACTACAAAAGGCCTTAAATGCCAAACAAAGGAGTTTGCATTTATCATTTTTTTGGAGGGGGGAGGGGGGCAAGGCAATTGGGGTTAAGTGACTTGTCCCAGATCAAAGAGCTAGTTAAGTATCAAGCATCTGATGACAAATTTGAACTCAGGTCCTCCTGACTCCAGGGCCAGTGCTTTGTTAACTGCACCACCTAGCTGCCCCCAATTCGTATTTATCTTATAGGCAATAAACCACCACTGAAGGTTCATTAACATTGGCCTGACATGGCTTGACATATACTTTGGAATTTTATTTTGGTAGCTGTGATGCCTCAGAAAAGATAGAGGCTGGATGTAGGGAGACCAATTAGGAGGTATTATAATGGTGCAGAGGAGAGGTGGTGAGGGTCTAGACTAGGGTGATTGTAGTATATGACACAATGGGCACAGTTATGAGAAATGTCATGGAGACAGAATCAAGAACTGCTAAATGATTGAACAGGGAAATGGAATGTTAATGGAATGGGAAGATCTTCCCCACCTATTAATAGGCGTTTGTGACCTGCTTTGAATTCAGGCCTAGCTGACTACTCTGATGGACCCTTAGTCACATAGAGCTTGAGTCATATGGAGTCCATGGTGGGAGGAGCTTGCCAAAAGTGTGGAGTGGGAAGGGTGGAGCAGGAAGAGTAAGGCAGAGTTGGGAGAGAGCAAGGCAAAACTGAGACAGAGCAGCTAGCTTGAGTGAGAGAGGGAGGAATTTTGCCTAGGGGAGCCTGTTTGTGGGAGGGAAGTTTTGGGGGTGTCAGTGCTCCCTAGGTTGGTGATGTTTATAAACTTCTTTGTTACTATGGTGGAATTGGATTTCTGGTATTTGGATAAATATTTTGGTTTTGCTTTTGAGGAAAAGAGTTATTTATATTTTGTGAATTTATCCCAGAAATACACATGCATATTCATAGTTCCTGCTATGGGTATCACATCAGTGATCTAGGGAATGAGGGAAAGCAAACAGTTGGCAATAATTTCTAAGTTGCAATCATGAGTAATGAAACAATGGTAGTGCTCTAAATAGAAAGAGAGAAATGAAGAGGATAAATTGTTTAGGGGAAAAAGATCGTGAGTTTTCCTTTGGCTGTATTCTGTTTGAGATTCTGTTGGAACCTCCAAGTGTTGATTTTATAAATTAGTTGTAGATGCAGGATACAAGAAAAATTGGAAAAGGTAGAGGGTAGGAGTAATGATGAGGATTTGGAATGGGATGAATGGCAATAGCACAGAGGAAGAAATAGTCAAGGGTAAAAGATTTTAAGATTGCCAACTATAAGGTCAAGATTTTGAAAAGGGGAAAAATGATGTCAGAAGAAAGGGCAATTACCTGAAATAGCAGGGATGCCTAGAGTGAGGAGGGTTTACTGTACCTCTTTATGTATCTGTTCCTTCCATTGAGGCAGACTGAAACCTATCTAGTTCATCTTATCATGTGTGACTGCATTATAGGATTATGGAAAGAACTCTAGATTTGAAGTCAGACAGACAAGTTCGAATCTAGGCTCAGATATTTACTTACCCACTGACCTTGAGCAAGTCTCATCACCTCTCTGAATCTTAGTATCCTCATGTGTAAAAAAAAAAAAAGGATTGAAAAAGATGGTCTCTAAATTCTATTAGCATGTGGTTCTATATCTCTGTAAAAATCATCCATAAAAGATCTAACCTATATGAAGGGAACATTCCTCTCTCTATTTTAATAGATATATTGATATACATACACGTAGTTTCCTGGTATCCTATACGTGTGTGTATATGTTCACACATACATAGATACATGCATGTATGTATATGTGTGCACATGTATATACACATATATGGAGAACCAGTCTACTACTCAAATTGTTGTTCATTCTTGCCATGTAATGAGGACACTCCATTTAAGGTAGATAAATATAGTTTTATGACATTTTTCTCAGCACATCATAATTAGTAATGTGCTGAAGACTATTTACATGTGTCATGTCTCACTAACCCTTTGAACTACTCATGAAAAAAAGATTGTTCATTATTTTAAGAAAAGATGAACATGTTTATAAAGCATCTTGTACTTTTCCAAGTGTTTTCAGATTATTTTAGCTAATCTTCCCAGAATATCTCTCAGGTAGATTAGACAGACAGTATTATCCCTATCTTAAAGATGAGAAAATCTGAGGTCCAGAAAGATTATGATTCAGTACATCACTGACATCCTAGTTCCCTTTTAACTATAGAATGTTACAGTTATAAAATATTAGAACTCCAAGGTACCTAAAAGATAATCTGTTTCAACACGTTAGTTTCACAGATAAGAAAATGGAGGCTAGAGAAGTTAGCTGATTTGCTCAAGATCACACAAGTAATGAATTATAAGAACAGGGATTCAAATTGAGGTCTTTTGACTTCAAGTTGTACACTCCTCTCATTAAACTGCCCATGGATGAGCACAACATGTTTGAGAAATGTAATAAAGTGATGATTAAAGATGAAGAATGATCATGGCCAGCTGAAGTTTGACAGCATTACCAAATGCACACAGCCAGCAAGATTTTAAATTTTCTACCAGCAACATTTGGAAGCTCAGTAGTAGGAAAGGAAAAGGAAAGAAATAGACATGACCCAGGGCTAAAGATTAACAAGGCAAGAACAATAGAAGGGCAAGAGAGCAATGGATCACTTAATACTTAGGACTCAAAGAAATATGCTAAATCTTATGTTTAATTTTCTGTCTTTATCCCTAAGAAATTAAGCTTTCTGAAACTTTTGTCATACTTCATCAATAACTCCATTCTCTTCCTGTCTCCCACAAGCCTTTCTTGTCTTTCTCTTCAGAAGAATATCTACTGAGTAATGATTACTTTGAGTCTTGAGGCCTAAGCCCTCTGGAGCAGTGGTTCTCAACCTGTGGGTCTCAACTCCTTTGGGGGTCAAATGACCCTTTCACATGGGTCACAGGGGTCACCTAAGACCATGGGAAAACACGTATTTCTGATGGTCTTAGGAACCGAGACACAGCTCCTCTATCCATCTCCAGGTGGGTCTGCCCACATGCAGACACACCTGCATATAAGTACTAAAGAGTCCTGACATTAGGAAGGTTGGGAGCCACTGCTCTGAGGGCTAAAAAGATATCCGATTTCTAGAAGAGGGATCTTGGAAACAGGACTAATCAGGCTATATAGTCTGCCTTCATAAACCATATAGATTTTTTTTTTGCCAAAAAACCCAGCTTAATGAAGTCTTCATGGAAAAAAAATTAAAGTTTGTACAAATAAATGAGTACTAAAAACAATGAAAACATGAAATATAAACTCAGGGATGTTTATCATAAGTGTTTTTTCAAACATTCTCTAGCTACATTTCAAATCAATCTTTTACCTAGGATAATTCAGGTTTTAGGATAATATTGTAATTAGTTGGTTATTTCCAATTTTAGTCAGTTCTAGGCTTTAGCTGCAATTTATGTACACACACTAAACTTGAGATCTGTGCTTATTCTTTCCAGCCATGGAGGAGTAAGGGTATGTTGTTTCCTCTCACAAATAGAGCAATTAACTTATTATTTTAAAATTTTGAAAGAATTATGTCTCTAATATCGTTTAATGGCTTTACTAAGCCTCTCTCAGATTGACTAAAAATCATTATCTGCAATTAAGTTCCTAGTTGAGACATCAATTTATTTCTCAACCTACTTCCCAAAGAAGGTTCTCTTTCTTAAAATCCCTCAGCTTGTCACTCCAGTGACAGTATATGGAAGATGACTTTTAAAAAAGCTATTGACAAAACACAAGAGCCAAGAAGAAAAAAATTGTTTCCTATATTTTTCTGTCCACAACATAAGGAGATCCAGCATTTCGTAGGCCATAGACATAGCAGATTCACTAAGCTTACTCACTTAATAAGATGTAGACAAATAGGAGTTAGATCAGAGAACAAGAAAAAAAACAGAGGTAAAAGAAAGATCAATTTAAAAGGGAAAAAGATTAAAGAAGCTTAAAATGTATAGTTTCACCAGGACATGATTAAAGCCTACAGATAACAGCACAGATATACTTAGAAGACAAAAGCACCAAGGAGAAAAGTAATTTAATTTAGTGTACCAGGATATAATTAGGAATAAAGTAAGGAAATTAAGAAAAGGAAAACATACTCTGAACTTTAGTCTTCAGCAAAACTCCTAACAAGTATATTGACCAATTTACAAAGCCAAGCTATACAACCATTCCTGCATAGAACCATTGAGCGTCAAACACTGAAACTCAAAAAAAGTTTTATGTTTCGATTCAGTATAGCTAAAAAAATTATAGTTCCTGAAAATAATATACTATTACTGCACCACAGGAAATAGGAAATATAAAGAATACAGATAAGCATGGGAAGACATATGAACTGATGCAGAATGGAATAAGCAAAAGAAGTAAAACAAATGTACAGGACTACAAAAATATAAGTAGAAAGAACAGCAACAGAAACTAATACTGTCATTATAATGACCAAGAAAAGGAAAGCAAAAGTACTTCTCTCCCTTCCTTTTAGAGCTAGCTGATTGTAACTGTTGATTATTTCCATATAATATCAGACTTCACTACATTTGTTAGTTTTACTGAACTCCTTTTTTCTCCCTTTATTATTGATATTTTTTTATAACAAGGGAAGGTAATTTAGAGACATAGGCAAGTGATATATTTGGAAATGAAGATCATGTTAAAAAACAGATGTTATGTTTTAAAACAGTGGTTCTCGACCTGTGGGTCACGATCCCTTTGGGGGTTGAACAGAGTCACCTAAGACCATCAGAAAACACATATTTCCAATGGTCTTAGGAATTGAGACATGGCTCCTCTATACATCTCCAGACAGGTTCACCCACATGCAGATACATCCAGATACGAGTATTAAAGGGTCATGCCATTAGGAAAGTTGAGAACCACTGGTTTAAAAGAATGTGTTATTAAAGATTAGATTAGTGAACATCTAGGAAAGGAAGTTGTGGTCACAAAGAACTACCAAGAAAATGCCATGTTAGATAATAAAATACAAGTTCTTTACAGGCAGGGACTATTTACTCCTTTTTTTTGTATCCCTGGTGCCTAACACAGTACCTGGCATAAAGTAGGAACTTGATAAGTGATTGTAGTTTGATAAAATTCAATTGAGTAAACATTTATTAAACACATTCTATGTGCTAAGGTGCTAGGTGCTCAAGATGAAAAGACCAAAATCAGACAAATAGCATTTGACCTCAAAGGGCTTACATTCTACTACTAGAATGTGGGGTGGGGACAGGGGAGACATCTCTATAGACAAGTATAATAAAAACAGAAAGTTGGAAGGAAGCACTCAGGTGAGCCAGAAAGAAGTGACCTAGGGATATTTGAAGAGGAATATTACACATTCAGCTTGGCAATCAAAAGAAGGCTTCATAGAAAAGGTAGCACCTAAATTGAGCCTGGGGAGGAGGAAAAGAGAATTCTGAAAGGCAAAGATGAGGAGGGAGTACATTTTGGATATGTCTTGTGTAAGCACACAAAAGTGAGAGATGGAATGTGAAGTTAACAGAATCCCAAATAGTCCATTTTGGAATGGATTATAGAAGGCATGATGAGGAGTATTATGAGAAATGACTGGAGGCATAGGTAAAAGTCAGCTTGTAGAAGTCAATAAATTCTAGACTACAGAGTTCATATTTTAACCTAAAGGGAGACAAAGGAGTTTTTTGAGGGGATAACACAGGGAGATCCTGAAACTAAGTGAAATTGTTTGAAGTGCTTTTTTTAATGGAGAAACTGAAGTCAAAGAGACCAACTAGAAGACTATTAAAATAGTCAAAACTAGTGGTTAAAAGGACAAAACGTAGGGTGATAACCATGTAAATAGAGAGAAATGGATATGAGATATTATGGAGGTAGCTCTTGGCAATTGATTTTTGGAATAAGGAATAATAAACAGAAAAATCAAAATGACTAAGAGGTTTGAATCTGAATAATGAAAGGAATAGTGATGTCATAAAAATAGGAATTTGGGGGGTATGTTTAGAAGAGGAAATGATAAGTTCTATTTTGGAAATGATGAGTCAAATGCTGACAGAATGTCAAAGTGAAGGTATCTAGCAGGTAATTAGAGATTAGGGAATGGAGTTCAGGACAGATATTAAGAAACTAATGGATATAATTTTCTGATATTTTCTATAAAATATCATGACATTTAATTCATTAGAAAGCTTCTGTTAAGCTTTCAGGTAACTGAGGGTAGAACTAGTCACAATCTCTTTGGGCTTCAGGCTTCTTATCTATTAAATGAGAGCATTGGACTAGATCTAAGTTCCTTTTCAACTCTAAATCTATAATCCTTTCATTATTTGTTTCAATCATTGTTGTAAAAGCTTTAAAAAATACACCGTAAACATGGCATGGATTTTTTTTTTTAGATTCAGGATCTTCCTCTAGGCTAATTAGTCCAATATTTTTTTACATTGTAGTTGCTACTGAAGAGGTAAGAGATTAAGCTGAACATGTCCTGAGATATGTCTCTTTAAAATGACTTGCTAGTATATATTTCTCCCTTCTCTTACTTCTATCTGTATCTCTTTTTGTCTACCTCTCTATCTTCCTTTCTGTCTGTTTTTCTGTCTCTCTGTCTCTCTCCCTTCCTCCTCTTGATATGGGATATGTGGTTCTGATTGGATCATTGTGTAGAAGGAGAAGGATAGGAGAATCTTACTAATTGAAGCTATCTCATAATATTTTATTATGTGTATATGTTTATATTAAAGTTGATCACCAAATGAAAAACCTTAAAGGGTAAAAAAAGGAAATTTGTGCTAATACTCCAGATACCAAACTCCTCATAAAACTATGAGATCAAAAACAAGTCTTGGAAAGAAATAAAATCATCTAAGAAAACCCTTCAGGAAAAGAAATGGAGCTCGAAGGGCACAACAGATGGAAATCATAAAGGAATAGATGAGGTTCACTAGTGCTTTCCCCAAGAGCTAGGAACAGCAAGATCTAAATGGACAAGAATAGTGTTTAGGGCTTTATTTGCACTCGGATCACAAGGCATCTTGTTTTATGTAACTTGCTAGCTGGCCTTTTGCCCTGTTAGACTGCATGCATACAGATGCTTTGTTTTCAGGCACACAAATAATAATGCCTTATTTTTCAAATCTAGTGCCATTTCCACTGAAGGTATTTTGCCCCATTATACAAAGAATCCCCAGAATTGAAATGGATTTCACAACATAATACATCTACAAAATTTCTTCTACAACAGGGAAGGCTGGTATTATAGAAAGAACACAGAATTTGGTTTAAGAGGACCCAATTCTGTGAATCCAAGCTGTGTGAGTGACCTGGGGCTATTTTCACATTTTTGGCCTCTTGTTTCCCATTAAAATACCCATAAACACAAACACATATGCATACTGTCTCTTTCTCTCTCTCTACATGTATGTATGTATGTATTATGTTTAAGAAGGTTAATCTAAATGAACTGTATAGCCACGTCAATGTTTAGATTATCTCCTCACGAATACCTCCAGGAAGAGGGAACTCACTCACCCAGGTTCTCAAAATGAAAATCATTTCTCCAGCCTGGGTCTTTCCTCTTCAGCCTAACTGGCAGCAGCTGCTTCTGCCTCCATCAAGCTTATCCCAAGAAGTTCTGACTCTTCCAGGTAGGGTTTTTCCTTGCATACAGTATTACTCCTCTCTGTTCAGCCTGTTAGGTCAACAACAGGAGTTCATGCCTTCTGTTTCTTTGGCTGAGGCTAAATTTGAAGCTAGGTGCTAAGTACCTCTTAGCTTAGCAATACAA
>CM053599.1:111359714-111383992 GCA_028646575.1 Pseudocheirus occidentalis | reverse complement strand
CCCTACTCTACTGTAGGGCAAGATACTCTCTTTCGAATGTATGATAGACGGTGGTTTAAGTGTGGTGGATGGAGTGACAGGTCTGGAGTCAGGAAGGCTCATCTTTCAGAGTTCAGATATGGCTATAGAAACTGTGTGACCCTGGGCAAGTCACTTAGCCCTGCCCCAGTTTTCTCATTTGTAAAATGAGCTGGAGAAGGAAATGACAAATCCATTATCTTTGCCAAGAAAACCCCAAATGGGGTCAATAAGAGTCAGCACTGCTGAATGGACTCAACAACAATAGCAATATCACCTACCAGGTCTTTTAGTGCCCTGGGATACAGTTTGTCAAGTACTGCTGACTTGAACTCATTATAGGCAGCAAGATGCTTCTAATTATCTTCTTATCTTAGGCTTCAACTCCTGTTAGACATTTCTGTTTTTATCATTTCTAAGTCAAGGATTATTCACCTTGACAGAGCAAGCAAAGGAAAAAATACAAATAGAGTAGTTCTGCCTTCTTTCATTTGTTGTTCTGTTGCTCTCTGCCTTGAGCAGAATCATGTCTTTTTGTTGTCTTTCCTCTCCAAAGTAACTTAATTTTTTATTATTCTTAGTGTTCCTCATAAGCCTTAGCTCCTTTTGATATTAAGGATGCTATTACTGTTTTTTTTTTGTTTTTTTGGGGTTTTTTTTTTTGCTTTTTGGAGGGGGGAAGGCAAGGCAGTTGGGGTTAAGTGACTTGCCCAATGTCACACAACTAGTAAGTGTTAAGCATCTGAGGCTGGATTTGAACTCAGGTCCTCCTGATTTGAGGGCCAGTGTTATATTCACTGTGCCACCTAACCACATCCTGCTGTTACTTTTCTTATGGGGTTATGTCCTGTTTTCCTATTCTTATTCTATTACCTGCTCTTGTTTTCTGCCTTCTGAACATCTTGTATTTAAATCTCCCTTTTTATTATGAACTTTGCAAACATCAAGAAATATGAACTTGTGGCAGGAAAATATAAGAAGATTTCATATGCAACTGAATTTTTATTATCTATATACATTTTTAAAAAATAATAGCTGATCTAAGGGTTTCCTTTACACAGATTGAGATGGTAAGATTTTTTGCAATGATGTCTTCAGACAGCTCCCATTTTTCTCCTTATAAGAATAATTTTTCTTTGTGTTCACAAAATTTGATTCTTGAGAGTTTCCCATTCCTTCAGGGCTGAAGTTTAGGGTATGAGGTTTGCTTATCCTTTCTCTGTCTCCTTTGAAGGCTGCTTTCCTAAAATTTAGAACGTGTGTGATATCTTTCTCATATCTTACACCACTAGGGAATTCTAAGTCGACATTAATCTATTAATCTACTACATTTTGCATTGTTATTAAAAGAATTCCAACTATATTGTTATCCAGACCAAATACTTTCATCTTGTCCACAAGAACAGAGGGAGGAATTCTAGCAAATGCATTAAGTGCTTGTACATTTCTTTCCCCCTAGAGTGGGACTGATCAACTTAATAGAAGATCTGGTTTTTTTTTAATCACTATATCAATACTACACGGGCCTTGACCTGATGGAGCTGTACTTTTTTGTAATGCATTTATTAAGTACCCACTACATGCCAGACATGGCCTTACATGCTTTACAAATATCTCATATGATCTTCACAACATCTCTGGGAGGTGAGTGTTGCAGAGAAGCAGCTTGCCCAGGGTCACACATCTAGTCAGTGTCTGAGGCCAGATTTTAACTCAAGTCTTCCTGGCTCCAACTCCATGTGTCTATCCACTTTACCTTCTAACTGCTTCTGTGGCTTAAAGTGAAGGAGAAGCATCAAATGTATGCATTATTAAAATACAAAATAGAATATGAAAAGGGCAAAATGCTATGTGAGATGCACCACCCCCATGTCTTCCATTATGACTTCTATACAAATGATTATGCCATCTGAATCTCCTTCCCCAGCCTGTCACACAAACTCCAGTTCTATGATTCCAGTTGCCTTCTGGCCATTTCGCCTGGTCTTCTTGACATTTCACACTTGACATGTCCAAATCTGCCCTTATCAGCTCCTCTCCAGCACCTGTCTTTCCTCCCAGCTTTCCTGGTTCTGCTGACAGCCCAGTCATCCAGACACTAGGGTTTAAAACCTCATTTTTTGAATGTCTTCTTTTTCACACCCTCAACCAATTACATGTAATATCTTATAAATTCTTTTTCAATACTATATCAAGAATCCATCCTCTCTTCTCTCACCATCACTACTCTGGTTGACATGTAACTGGAGGAAATTAAATGCTAAATAAATAGAAAAAAGGAAAAAAAAATAATAGAATATCAGGGTTTAAAAGAACCTTAAAGGCCATCTAGTTCAAACCAGTTCTAAGCAAAAATTCCACCTTCAGCCTTAATCACCTCATATATTGCAAAAGTTTTCTGATTGGTTTCTGTTTCCCATTCCTCTGTTTCCCATTCCTCTTGAATCTGTTTCCCATTCTGTTTCCCATTCCTCTTGAATCCAGCCAATCTTTCCTTCACCTTCAATCCGTTCTTCACATGGCTGCCAAAATACTCTTTCCCATGAACATTCCCCTGCTTATGAACCCCAGTGCTATCCTGTGCTCACAAACTCTTTAGCCTGGCATTTATGGCCCATCATAAATTTGCTCCAATCTACCTTTCCTGCCTATTTCATGCAACCATATTTTAAGCACTCTGGTATTTCAGACAAATTGCCCTACTAGGAGATACCTTATCTCATCCTGTCTCCTCTCAAAATTCTGTATTTTATCAGGTTACTCCTTATGCCTAGATATAATCCTTTTGCATTTCTGTCATAATCTTTATCTTCTAGCTAAGGTGCCACTTCCGTTACTCCCCATGCATGTTATCTTTGACTATTAGAATACTAGTCCTATCTTCAAGGTCAGAGCCTTTCTCACTTACTTGTATTGGTATACCCATCAATTTACTATGTGTCAATTATCTGACACATAGTAAATGCTTGCTTCATTTATTCATTCATGGAGTCATCGTGAATTGCCCCAGTTGAAAATAACCTATCCTTGATTTTTTTAAAAAAGCACATTTATTTTTTATTTCTTCTTTGTTCTCATGACATTTTACCTTTTGTCACATTTATTAGCATTTGTATTTTATTCCCCCAATTGATTGGAAACTCTAACAGGAAGAGACTTTATTGGTTTTTGTCTTTGTAGACTCAGTCCACCTTGAACTGTGCATGATAAATATTAGGTACTATTAGGTGCTTTTTAAAAAGTACTGAATTGTAGTAAAGTGGAGGCTGTATAACTTTTTGTTGGAAACATTTTGAAGGTGGCAGTGGAATTTTTGCTTAGAACTGGTTTGAACTAGATGGCCTCTAAGATTCTTTTAAACCATGATATTCTGTTATTATTATTTTTCCTTTTTTCTATTAATTTAGTATTTAATTTCCTCCAGTTACATGTCAAAACAGTTTTTTAACATTTGTTTTTAAAACTTTGAGTTCCAGATTCTCACCCTTTCACCATTCTACCCCACTGAGAAGGCAAACAATTCCATATAAATTATATATGTGTAGTCATGCAAAATATATCCATAGTAGTCATGTTGTGAAAGAAAACACAGACAAAAAAAAACTCAATAAAGTAAAAAAAACAAAAGTTGCTTCAAGCTGTATTTAGACACTATCAGTTCTTTTTTTTTTTTTTTTGGAGGTGGGGAATGGATAGCATTTTTCATCCTAACTCCTTCAGAGTTGCCATGGATCGTTGTATTGCTGAGAATAGCTAAGTCATTCACAAATGATCATCTTACAATATTGCTGTTACTTTATACCCAGTGCATTTCACTTTGCATCAGCCCATGTAAATCTTCCTAGGTTTTTCTGAGAGCATCCTGCTCATCATTTCCATAACTCAACACCACTGCCTATTCAACCATTCCACAACTAATGTGCATCCCCTCAATTTTTAATGCTCTACTCTCAGAAAAGAGCTGCCATAAATTATTCTATTATTCTACAGTTAGCTCTGCATAATAGGAAATAATTACTCTGTTTCCATGTAGAGTATGGATTAGGGTCAGGGAGACCAGTTTAGGCTAATAAATATTTGTCGAAATGAATTGTCTTTATTGAAATTGTCTTTATTTAGTTTTGGTGAAAACTAAAGGACCCTTTGCTAGAGTGGTGGCAGCTAGAATAGAAAGAAAGGGACAGATACTAGAAATATCATGGAGGTAGAATTGGGAAGACAGTAATTAATGGCATGAGGACAATTAGGGAGATTAAATCATTCATGATAATAATAAGGTTTTGATCATTGAGTGATAATGTAAATGATGATACCATTTGTAGAAATATGGAAATCAGAAAGAGGATTAGGGAGAAAGATGACATTTTTCACTGTGGAAATTTTGAATGTGACGTGTCAGTGGGAAGTCCAGGTAGAAATATCAGTCAATAGTATTGGTTACTGAGGAAAAAGGAGGATGAGGACCATGATTCCTCAAAGATCTCTACTATTTAGTTAAGCATGGTATACCCAAGTTCCTTTAGTTTCCTGCAATATAATTTGTTCACATCAGTTGACATTAGTTCATGAAGCACATCTGTGTACTAAGTTTTGGTGGGTGTCAGTTCTTTCTTAACTTTCCCCTCCCCCCAATCTTTTCTGGTATGAGGTTCATTAATCAACAGGTTTTATTAAGTGTTTACTGTGCACCAGGAACAGTGTTAGGTACTGAGGATTGAAGTATAAAGATTGAAATAATCCCTACTCACCATGAACTTGCACACTAATAAGGAAGAAACCACATATATGTGTGTGTGTGTATACACAACAACATATATATGCATATATACACATATACATATATACTTATATACACACATATATATGTATGTGTATATCTGTGTATCGTGAATGTATAAGCAAACAAATATAGCACATACAAAGCAGTTAAATACAAAGTAGCTTAGGAAGGAGGGCACTAGCAGTTGAAGGAATTGGGAAAGTTTTCATGGTGCTTGAGCTGTGGCGGGGTTGTTTTAGCCCTTTTTTTGGAGGGACAATTGGGGTTAAGTGACTTGCCCAAGGTCACATGGCTAGTAAGTGTTAAGTATCTGAGGCTGGGTTTGAACTCAGGTCCTCCTGATTCCAGGCCCAGTGCTCTATTCACTGTGCCACCTAGCCACCCTCTGAGCTGTGTTTTAAAGGGAAAAAAAAGTAATCTATGAAGTAGAAGTAAAAAGAAAATGTATTTCAGTTGCATGGGGTGGTCAGTACAAAGACAAAAAGAGAGGAAATGGAGCATTGTGTGTGAAGGTTATCATCCTCTAGAGAAGAGAGAAGGGCAGCTAAGTGGCACCATGGATAGAGTGCCAGGCCGAAAATTAGGAGGACTCATCTTCCTGAATTGAAATCTGGCCTCAGACGCTTAATAACTGTGTGACCCTGGGCAAGTCACATAACTATGACTTGTTGGTCTCAGTTTCTTCATCTATAAAATGAACTGGAGAAAGAAATGGTTATCCCCTCCAGTTTTTCCCCCAAGGAAACCCCAAATGGGGTCATGAAGAGTCAGACATGATGGGAAAATGATTGAACAGTAACAGAGAGGAGAGACATAAAATATTATTTAGTTGAATAAATCATCTTTCCTCTTATCTCTTATCATTGTAAAATACATACCCCATGGCAGTCCTGTCCTTTTTGCCCCCAACCTAGGTTTTTTGGTTTTCCAGATTATTTGGTTATGTCCAACTCTCCCTGACCCTGCCTGGGCTTTCTTGGCAAAGATACTGGAGTGGTTTGCCTTTTCTTTCTCCATCTCATTTTACATTTGAGGCAAACCGGGTTAAGTGACTTACTCAGGGTTCACACAGATACTAAGTGTCAGAGGCCATATTTGAACTCATGTCTTCCTAACTCAGGGCAGGACTGACAAGGGTGGTAATTCTTACATGCAATGCTCCGTTTCTTCTCTTTGCCTTTGTACTGACCACCCCTTATAACTGAAATACATTTTCTCCTTACTTCCACTTCATAGATTCCTTCTTTTCCTTTAAAACATGGCTCATTCTACCATGCTACTTAGCTTCCCCCAACATGAGTTAAAACACTTCAAACAAAGTCTTAGATTTTTTTTCTTTTGGCAAGTGTTGGCTTATACTGGGATTCAGCCTTCCTGACAGGTCTCCACTATTGTTTTATATTTGCCTTTGGATAGCATGGCATTGCTTCATCCTTTCAAATATCTTATCAGATATGTAGTCATATGTCTTTTAAGACATATTTACTTCTTCCTTATTTAAATCATTTTTGGTTGTGTCCTTCAATTTTGTTCCTTAATAGTCTTCCATGGCTTTTCAGCTAACCTAGAAATTAGATTTGGGAGGGATCTGAGAAGGCATCTAGTCTTAACAGTGAGGAAATGTCCTTTATAGCACCCCTGTCTAGTGCCCTTGAAGCTTTGCTTAAAGACCTCCAGAACTTGGCACTTAGTGACCTACTGAGTCAGCCCATTCTCTTGTTGGATGGCTCTCATTATTAGGAAGTTGCTCTTTATGGTGAGCTGAAATTTGATACCCTATTCTAAAGTCTCTTCTGTTCTAAATCTCATGCCATGGGATTATAGTGATCTTTTCTCAAAACTCTTTTACTTTACCCTCTTAATTTGTAGAGGAGGTATCAGTTTGCGTCTGTCTGGGAGAAGGGCAATTCTCAAAGGTAGTGACTAAATTTCTAGTTGGGAAGACTGAGAAAATAGTCATACCACTAAAAGAAACCAAGAAGATGGAAAGGAGAACTGGTTTCAAGGAAAAGATGATTAATTTGACTTTGGTTATGGTAAGGTAGGTGGTGCAATGTATAGGGAGACTCCCAAGTTCACATTTGGCCTCAGACATTTAGTAACTGTGTAACCCTGGGCAAGTCCCTTCACCCTATTTGACTCAGTTTTCTTAACTATAAAAATGAACAGGCATAGGAAATGGCAAACCACTCCAGTATCTCTGCTAAGAAAACCCCAAATGGGCTCATGAAGAGTTAGAATATGACTGAAAATGACTTAATAACAACAACAAATGACAAGTTGGAATTAGCATCAGGGTATCCAGTGAGAGATGCCCTCAGGCAATTAGAAAATACTAGGAGAAAGGTGAATCTGCATTGAGATAATAGTGGAAGCTGTAAGAGCAGATGAACTCTCTAAGGGAGAGTGTGCATGACAAGAGAACAGGGCCAATTCCCTTTATATTTTTTAAAAGTTTTATTTTGAGAAATGTTTCACTTTGATTTACTATTTCCTCCTCTCTTACCATAGAATACTCTCTTCTAACAATGAAAAGCAGTCAAGTAAAAACAAACCAATAGAGCAATTGTGACTGACAGGATATGTAACACATCTGTGCCTGTAGTCCACCACCTCGTTCTCCATAGATCTAAGTAGGTGTCACTCACAGTTATCTGGACCCAAAGTTATACATGCCACCGGTATTGTAGACTTGAAGCTTTAAGGTCATTAGAACATACCACTTCATATCACAAGTGCCACAATTTAGAGGCAAAATGGACCTTAAAGATTACATAGTTCAATTCCTTCATGTTGCAGATGGAGAAAACTGAGGCTTAGAAAGGTGGTGTGACCTCCTCAAATTTATACCAGTGACAAAGTCTGGCTTCAGGTAGATACCTGCACAGGTAGGCATGGGTAGGCAGGTAGTTAATAAATTCTTTACTTTTTTATTTTTTTTTTTTGCAAGGGGGAAGGCAAGGCAATTGGGGTTGTGACTTTCCCAAGGTCACACAGCTAGTAAGTGTTAAATGTCTGAGACTGGATTTGAACTCAGGTCCTCCTGACTCCAGGGCTGGTGCTGTATTCACTGTGCCACCTAGTCACCCCCAAATTATTAACTTCTTAGGTTTTAGAATCAATTTGCCACTTAAAAAATATATTCCTAGTTCCACTTTACATTAACTGTCTTTCCCTAGTTCCTGGTGCTGTTTACTAACTGTAAAGAAGGAAGGAATAGGACATTCCTGGGTGTATCAATAGCCCTTGGATTATAGTCGGTATAGAAAAAGTCACAGTCATTCTTGACACCAGTGCCCTCCAGACTTCCTTCTCCCTAATTTGGGGGCACTGTTTATTTCTGTCTGCCATGAACAAGTAAGGTCTTCCTTCCTTGGGCAGGTCTGTGGCAGTCTCTGGCGTAGGGCCCTTTCCTTTGGCTCATAGCCACCTAGGAAGAAGGAGGAAGGAAGTATTTTCTTTCCACTGCAGTTTGCGGGAGTTCACTTTGTAATTCACTAATTCAGCTATAAAAAGGTTCTGTGTGCTATTCTGAAAAGCAGATTTCTGAGGTCTACCACGATAGAGCAGAGCAGGGTGGTAGCATACTTGGGAGCTTTGAAATACAGCCATAAATCAAGCTGACAGGGACTTCAGAGGTTATGTAATTTCGTGTCATACATTTGCATTCAAGCATTCCAAATTCAGCAGCAAGAGGAAAGAATGTGCTGCATCCCTGGCATTTGCCATGATTGGGGAAGGGGGTTGCTGGGAGGGGGTGTGTGTGTGTTGGTGGGTGAGAGAGGATTTATTTATAACTTGAGGGTGTGATCTGATGCAGTGTGAATATTCCTTTAAACAGCTACTGTAACTCAATGGGGACATCGGATGCTAAAATACAGTCTCCATAAAAATAGGCTGTACGCAAACATAGGATAATAGAATCCCAGAATCTTAGAGTCAGAAAGCACCTTAGAATGCAGAAACTGAGAATTGGTAGGGTCCTTAATACATAGAATGTTAGCATTGGAGGAGACAATGGAGCATTGATTATCTGAGCTGGAAAAAGGCCTTAGAAGCCATGTAGGAAATTGATTTTTTTTAATTCTTTTTTTTTTCTGTCATGGACCTTTCTGGTAGTCTGCCGCCTTTGGATCCTTTCTCAGAATAATATTTTTAATTGTAGAAAATAAAATGTGTAGAATTACAAAGGAAATCAATTATGCTGAAATATAGTAATAAAAATATTTTAAAAACCGTATTTTCATAAACATCAGGTAAAGAACCCCTGATCTAATCTCCTTTCATTACAGAGAAATAAATTTTACATAGAAAAGGGAAATAAATAATATGGGTACAATCACACAGCTAATGACAGAATGTTGTCCAGTCCCAGATCTCTAGACTCCAAGAATAGTGTCCTTTCTACTATATTTGCTTTATTACAAAGTTGGATTTATTTTGTACCATAGCTTTGTAATGCATCTGCAGTGAGATTTTTAAAAATATTGTAACTGATTTTTGATGCATCAGACATAAACATAAACCCACTCCATCCTTGTTTCAAGGCCTTGCAATAGAAGATCTGGTCATTAGCCTCAGAAACACAGTTACATCACCATCAGTCATCTGTCCTTTCTTTCATGGCTAATCTAAGTGTACAGACCCAAGGAAGATCAGACCAGGAAATTAATTTATGTCTCTGCAGTCAGCCACTTGTTGGCCATGTGGTTCTTAGTCAAAGTAAGGTTTATATTATTGAGCATGAAGGAAAGCCAAACCTCGGTTTTTGTTTTGTTTTGTTTTGGTGATAGTGTAATTTTCCACTTCCTTATTATTCATACATCAAACCTTTATTGATTCCCCAGGATGTATAAGCCATTGTAGGGATCCATAGGTAAAGGGCAGAACTGTCTGCTTTACTCAGGGAAAGACATTTCATGGCATAGTTTCAGTATTCTTCTCAAATTTAAGTTTTCCAACTGAAATTTTACTGTTCATCTATATTTCTAAATGGGAAGGATGGCATAAGAGATTAGGCTTGTTAGGCTTGGAAGTAAGAATTCAATTCAATAAACATTTATTAAGCACCTCCTATGAACCAGTCACTATGCTGCCAAATACTGGTGACACAAATAAGACAAAGAAAACCTGCCCTTACCTTCAAGGAGCTTACATTCTTTTTTTTCCCTTTTTTTTTTTTTGGAGGGGGGGGAAGTGGGGCAATTGGGGTTAAGTGACCTGCCCAAAGTCACATTACTATTTTTGTCTTACGTGCCTGAGGCCACATATGAACTCAGGTCCTCCTGACTCCAGGGCCAGTGCTCTATTCACTGTACTACCTAGCTACCCCTAGGAGCTTACATTCTAATTGGAGAAGGCAACACAAAAACAGAATCTAGAAAGGGGGACTTTAGGCATTAGTCGACAATGAGACATGTTCCATGGAGTTGAAACCAAGCAGAACTGCATATGGAAAGTGGGAGTGAAGATCTGAGTTCCAAGTACTGCCTCTGATACCTACTGGCCACATGACTGGGAAAGTCACTTAACCTCTCTGTGCTGTAGGCAATTTTCTGATACTAAAAGTTGTCCAGAAGGGGCTGATCTGTATCAGAAGGAATTTTTTTTTTAGCTTTATTTATTTATTTAAACTTTATTGACTTGTTTATTTACTTTTAGTTTACAAGATTCAGTTACAGAATCACTTGAGTTTAAAATTTTCTCCCTTCTTTCTGCCCTCCCCCCGGGGCGTACCATCAAGTATGGAATCTGCAAACACTTTCACATTGTACAATAGTCTGGTTGTGTGGAGGCATTGTAACCAATGGATCGAATAATGGGGAAAAAAAACAAAAGAAACAGAACCAAACATGGAGAAGACCAGTAGCATGTGTTGCTTCAGTCTCCGTCTAAACTCTGGTCTTTCTAGATCTTTCTCTGAGTGTAGACATCTCCTTCCATCCTGAGACTTGTAGAGTTGTCTTTTAACTGTGCGTTTGCTGAGAGGAGTCCAGATTATCAAGGTTGGTCATCACACATATGATGTATCTGTGACTGTGTACAAATTTTTCCTGGTTCTGCTCTTCTCACTCAGCATCAATTTGTATAAGCCTCTCCAGGTAATTATGAAGTCCATCTCTAGAAGGAATTTTCTTATTTGGCAATACCCTCTATTAAGGAAATCATACGTCCAGTTCTTATCCATCTCTCTAAGCAATTTAGTACATTAATCCAATGCACTCTCCCCACTTCACCTCACATATAGTTGATATAAATCCTAAGTACAAATAATCGATGGGTATTATTTTCACTGTTTTATGCGTATGTGTATGTATGTATACATACATAGATGCACATAGAGGCACACACATATATGTATCCTATGTAAGTATATATGTATATGTGTATGTATGCACACATGTTTTTCTTGCCTATTGGTGGCAGTGGTAGCCTGTCTTTATTTGGTGGAAGCAATCTTTATTCAAACTGCTGTACAGTGTTTCCAGGTTTACTGTTTTCTCTTTACACATTACCTCCTAATTCTTTGCTAATGTCTCTGTAACAGATGTTCATGTCCTTTACTTAGACATGGAGTGTTGCTGGAGTGGAGGGACATACTGGTGCTCAGGGATGTGATTGGGGCCTGTGTTGCCCCTGCCTTATGTTCCCCTGGCCAGGATCAGCTGAGCCTGTGCCAGCCCATGTTTAGGTGATTAGGCTGAAAGCTCCAGCTCCTCTCTACTCCTCCCTCAGCCCCCTTTCCAGCTTGACTTCTCATTACTGCTCATATCTCTTGAAGCTGCCCTGAGATTAAGAGATTGAGAGATTAAGAGATGGGTTAAGTAAGACCAAACCCATTTTTGTTCTCCAGGACCAATAGGGATGTAGTGGGGCATAACAGATTTGTCTAATCTGATGTCAGAATCCTTTCTCAAGCACAGTTGTATGACCATCAGTAAGTCACTTAATCTCTGAGTACCCCAATTTCTTCATATATGATATTAGAATAATAGTACTTCTGGGAGATAGTATGATCCAGTAGATAGAATATTGGATTTGGAGTCAAAAGATGGGGGTTCAAGTCTTGACGCTGTAAAATTTATTGTTTATGTGGCCTTTTCTGGGTCATTTATCTTCTTTGGGCCTGAGTTTACCCATTTACAAATTGAAGAGGATAGGTGTGGGTAACATCTAAGGTCCATTCCCAGTCTAAGTATTTAATCCTAAAACCATGGTAAAGTAAGGAGGCAATGGGATGTAGACTGTCTGGGGTAGAGAAATTGTGTGAGGAAAAAAGACCCTTAATGATCATTTTCATAGTATCATGACACCATGTTAATTACCCACTTTCTATACCATTACTTTACAGCCTCTGCCCACAGAACCCTACCTTCCACCAGAATTGCCTGCCCTTTATTTTATTTTTTTAGCATTTTTGACACCAAAGCCAACATTCTATCCATTGGACCATACTATTTCCCCAAAGTACTATTATTCTAATTTTATATATGAAGAAACTGGGACGCTCAGAGGTTAAGTGACTTACTGATAATCATACAATTGTGTCAGAGAAAGGACTCAAACCCATATCTTCTTTCCCTCTGTGGAAGCTTTCCTTCTAAGTCCCCCTCCCCCCGCCCCAATCCCTGACTCACAATCTTTAGAGGTTTGAAATTTAATGACTTTAAAGAGACCTTTAAAGTGGCCTGATGGGATGAAGAAAGGCTGCTTGAAGAAGATGGGACTTGAAGGATGGAATATGACAATTCAGGCCCCCTTCCCTTAAAGAGAACTAAAAATACCAAGTTTGGAATAGCCCTAACAATTTGGTGGCTGATGATTATTGAATCACTTAAACTTGGGAAGGGGATAGAAGCATGTTAAGGAAAAAGAACAATGAACACGATCTGAGGGAAAGAATAATCCTAGAGAAGGTGGGTGTGGTCCAAGTGTTTAGGGTCAGGACAAAGTTCATCTAGTAATCAAATCCTGCTGTAATCAAATCCAAGAGTCTAGGCAGACAGCAGGAAAGGAATTTGTAAGAGGAAGTCAAAGCCTGGGAGATGAGCCCAGTCATGCTTTAACGGGCACAATAAATGGAGGCCAGAGGAATTTTTCTCACACAGTTCCTCTGACTAAGACCACACTATTCTGCAAGAGTAGTGGCATGCTAGCCAACGTGTCAGGCATACCATCATCCCAGACAATTGGCATTGTTTCATGAATCTTCCCTTTCAGGATAGACATATCATGTGGGATTTCCCTTTGGGGGAGGAATCAGTGTCAATACTTCTCCAGGCCTCCATGTTCTATTAATTCTCACTGTACAGCATTTATCAAATTCCTCCTTCTCTTTCCTTTCCCACAACTCTTCCCTGAACTCTACTTTCCACTCCTTTGATGACCAGTCCAAGGTCTAACCAACCCAGGATTAGGTAGCTGTACCTTCTTCTCCTTGGTATCTTCCCTCAGAGGCACCTTTGGGGCGACCAGAGTCAACTTCCTAACAAAAATCACTCACATTTACATGATACGATAGGTTCTAGAAGATATTTTTCTCACAACAATCCTGTGAGCTAACTAGCACAAAGAAATCTCCCTTTGACATAGATTGCAATACATTGGTGGCAAATCTTAGAGGTTTCCCTGAGTCCCTGATAGATTAATTGAGTCATATGAAGAACTCTAAATTCTTCAGTCTTTTCCCTATACTGGGCTGCCTCTCAAGGTAATCCAAGGGTAATTATCTTAATTTCTCTGATTAGAAAACTCTTCCTGGTGCATGATAGTGCCTAACAAAGGTTTTGTTGATTGAGAAGTACAGTAGTTTGCCTACAATTCCACATTTAGTATCAGAACTGGGATTAGAACCCAGTTGTCCTGACTATTATACCCCTTCATTTATTTTTCTCAGAAACTTCCTGTTGCTTACCTTACCTCTCCAGTTATCTTTTCCTACCCCACAAGACAGACCCTTCATGGCAATGAGGTGGTACAGCTGATAGAACGTTGGGCCTGGAGTTAGGAAGTCCTGCCTGAGTTTGAATCTAGCCTCAGAAACTTGCTCACTGTGGGCAAGTCACTGCCCTCTGTTTGCCTCAGTTTCTTCAACTCTAAAATAGGGATATAATAGCACCTCTTTTCCAGGGTTGTTGTGAGGATCAAATAAGGTAATACTTGTAAAGCTCTTAGCAAATGCCTGGCACATAGTAAACACTAAAAAAAAAAACTTGAGGCCAGATGCTAGGAAAGCAGAATCCAAGCACTTATTAAATTCAGAATATTATCGCAACATGGACATTTTGTCATATGTAGGTGCTCAGCTTCGTTTACTTTCTTTTGATGATGAATTGGAATGTGTTCTTTATATGTCTAGGCCTTTTTAAAAGGCCTAGCATGCTGGGAAGTGAGAACTGGGCAGATTGTAAGTTGTAGTCTTCAAGATAAAGTTTTAAGTGAGAAGTTAGCAAACATGCCATAATGATGATGAAGGCTGGGGAATATTGCTGGAAACATAACTTAATAGACTAGATTTCATTGTCTCAGGACCTCCAAAAGATTGCTTAATTATCATTAAACAAGAAACTCTTGGTGTTTTCTTTAGACTTGGCAAAGTCAGCTATTAGAAGGTAGCCATTTGGATCATGCACAAGAAAGAATGTCTATGCTTATAACATTCTACATGTGAAAGGGTGTTAGTGTGGAATGCTATGCTGTTAAATCAGCAGGAGTCTAAAGTCAAGTGTCTCATTCTTTTAGCTCTACTGAATTAAGGGCAGATTTGTTCATCTCAGCACAGCATTGATTCGGAACCTTGAGAAGAAAAATAGTAGCAAATTAAAATGGCTCACACAATTTTAAATTCTTGAAATTTTTTTCTTCAGGTTTTTCTTCAGGATTGTTCAAAATGGTATATTAACCAATAGCAGCCATGTTTGAGATTTATGTTTTCTAAGGGATCCCATGCCTTTTTCATAGGCAGATTTTAGGATAATTGATGAAGACAATGGCCTAGAATCAGGAGGGTGCCAATTGACTGATACATACCTTATTTACTTTTACAATTGAAGTGTATCTCTTCAGAAGGAAAGATCACCTTGGGACGGGTGCAAGAGATCAGAGACAGTAAAAAGCAGTACAGTGCTTAGGTCCGCATCAGAGAAAGACCACTTTAAAGTATAATTGAATTCAGGATATATTGCTAAAGTGCCTACTATGTGCTATGAGGTGCTGCTGTTTGTTCATCATCCACAAATTTCTTTGCTAAGATTAAGAGATGAAAATTCTTTTGAAGGAACTTGGAATATTGTAGTGAGGCAGAATGACATAGTGGAAATAGTCCTTGAGTGAGAGTATCTGGGTTCAGATCCTAGTTTTGTTACTACCTATATAATCTTGGGGATGGTTGCAACCAAGGACAGCTCAAGTCAGGAAGACTGATCTTCCTGAGTTCAACTGCCCTCAGACAGTTATTACCTGTGTGACCCTGCCCCCTCATCTGTAAAATGAGCTAGAGAAGGAAGTGGTAAACCACTCTAGTATCTTTGCCAAGAAAACCCCAAATGGAGTCACTAAAAGTAAGATGCAAATGAAATGCCTGAACAACAACAACATGCAACCATGGACAACTCATTTAACGGCTCTAGGTCTCACTTTATCAATTAAATGAGGAAATTGGACTAAGATTATCTATAGAGGGTGTCATTTGCACTCCAGATTTCTTGATGTTTTGGAACTGATATGTACTGAAATAAAATCTATTTCTTTACTTTGGAACTCCATTGTCCTTGGTTTCAAAGACCTAGCAGGGCTATTGATAATCATTATTTAAATATCTATCCTAGAAACTGTCCAACCCATTCAGAAGTTATTCTTTGCTTCCATCTAAAGTTTATTTTCTAGGGTATATTTGGTGGTGTTTGTGTTTTTTTTTTTAACTGAAATTAAAGGGCATCCATACTTTTGCTCTTAAGTGGAGTAAAAGTGAATTGTAACAGATATGACCAAAATTCCATCTATGACAGTAAAATTCAGGACTTCTGGATGGGGATACCAGGGAAGCTTTCACAACTGAGAAGGTGCCTGAGTTGGGTCTTTATGGATTGATATAATAATGAATTCAGAAGGAATTCTGAGCAGAGGGTGCAGTATGAGCAAGGAGTCCAAACAAGGTTACATAAGGGATATTTGGGGAATGGCAGGCAAACCTCTTATGTGAAAAATAGGATATGAAAGGGAATAGTATAAGGTAAGGGTACAGAGGTGATTGAAAATAGATTGCAGATGGTTTTGAATAATAGGCTAAGGAATTTGGTCCTTAATCCTGTTGGCAATGGGATGACATTGAAGGATTTCAGTTAGGAGAGTAACATGAGCAGAGTAGAACTGGCTATGCTTTAAGGAATGGACTCATTCAATAAGAATTAAAGTATAGGTTTATTTTTTATGCATCTACTTATAAACAATCATCTAGAATGTTTTAACCTATTGTTGATTTATTAGAAATTCACGTGAATCAAAAATCATCCTTTTTCCCCCCTCTTGATTTTCAGGATCCAAGGAGCAAGCACAAGTTTAAAATCCACACTTACTCCAGTCCAACATTTTGTGATCACTGCGGCTCTTTACTGTATGGGCTCATTCACCAAGGAATGAAATGTGACAGTAAGTGAAACCCCCTCACCTCTTTTCTGTCTATTTATTGGCTGCTGGAAGCAAACAAAAGGGACATGTTTGTTGGGTTTGGTGTTTATGTCCAAAGTGAATTTTCTTTAGGTCAAGGTTAGGTGGTTTGGAAACAGAAATGTGATTGCTACTGTCTCCTTAGTTTAGGGTAGGACTACATCTCTTCCCTCAGCCTGATATTTGAAGGCCAAGTGTATTCTGGAGAGAGGATTATCACGAAGATGGTAACTCTTCAACAGTTTCTAGATCTATAATTTCACCATTATGGGCATTCTTATTCTAATGCAAATGGCAATTCTTCCACATGTGTTAAGATGGTCTTTATGAATTGTGTCAGAAATAAAATAACCATCCAAGAACTTAGAATTGTCAGATTAGTCTAATCATATGCCTGTTTAGCTCCCCAATCTTTAGTGATCCCCTATTGCTTTTGCTATAAAATGAGAACTGACAGACAAAATCCACTAGTGATCGGCCTTATTTCACATTCTTCTGCTCCATGTGTTCTGTGTTCCAACTATGTTAAAACTAGGAACAGCTCCTGAAACCTAAACTGTATCGCTCAACAAGAGATTCTTAATGCCTCAAATGCAATGCTTCCTTATCTCTGATTGTGGGCAAGCATGGTGCAAGTGGAAAAGTGCTGGATTTGAAGTCAGAGGACCGGGGGTTGAATCCTGACTCTGCTAGCATCTCTAGGACCTTGGACAGCCCATGTCATCAGGACAGGTCTTTATCAATTAGATAAAGGAGTTAGATGCAGTGAGATACAGTGGAAAGAGCTGGATTTTAAGTCAGAGCATGTGGTTCACTTCCTGGCTGTGGTCCTTATTACTTGTAAAATCGCTTAACTTGGGCAAGTCACTTAACTTCTTGGGCCTCAGTTCCTCATCTTTAAATTAAGAGACTCAGACTAGATGAACTTTAAATTCACTTCTGACTCTTTATCTATGGCTAAGTGACCTTTAAGGACCTGTCTAGCTCTAAACTTACATTCTAATGACCAATATCCTGGTGATAAACTTCTCTGAATAATGAGAATGCTAATAATGGATAACATTGATACTTCACTTTAAGGTTTACAAAATGATCTTTGTTTATTATTCTCATTGGATTCTCATAACAACCCAGTGAAATAGGTGGTGGTATTATCTCCCTTTTATAGATGAATAGACTGAGACAGGTAAGTGGCTTGATCAGGGTCACACAGCTAGTAAGCATCTGAGGCTGGATTTGAACTTACATATTCCAGAGCTCTATCAACTGCACCACCTAACTGCTAACTTGTAAGTGTCAGATCTAGGACATTTGACTCCCACATTCAGGGTTCTTTCTATTATACTGTTTCTTTTCACAAGAAGATATGACTATTTCTCATCAGTCAGGACCAAGAGGTTTTAAAAGACAGAGTAATTTAGCAGTCCTTTGCCATCCTTTATTCCATGCAGAAGCTGTCCTTCCTTGGGGACTGCTGCAGAGTCAGTTTGACTAGATACATTTCAGCCCATGCCTGCTAGCAACCCTTGAGGGTAGGTTGAGTGACATCGTCTGGGGCACTTGGAAATTGAGAATGCCTTCATCAAGCAAAGAAAAAGTCAACTTTCAAGGCAGAGAGGAAAACAGCTGGAGGCTGTGCAGGCAAGAGTACTTTGCTATTTCAGGGATTTGTAATTTCATCAGTGTGGGTACTCTCTACTGACTGATCACAGTCCCCAAAATGAAGTCAATAAATGGCTTTTGAGACTGGCTGTGCCCAAAACAGTGCATTTCCCTCTAGCAACATAGGGATGAGCCAGCACCCCTGTGGCCAATCTGTAGTCACCAGCAATTACACATAACAAGTGTTGCTCTTTCTACTTGACCTTTAGTTATCCCTCTTGAGAGGTGCCCTTATTGGAAGGCAATCCCAGACCTGTGGTAGACATTTTTCTGTGCCTGTATCCTCCTTCAGAACTTAGAAAGGCTGGTCATCGGACAGTAGACAAGTAGCCTATTACTAGGCTCATTCCTGAGGAGTTTCAGAGTGATAGATCATGCTGCAGCTTGCACTGCATCCACTGGCTGCCTTTAAGAACCAGGGATCACCTCCCTCCAGCAGGAATGACTGAAAATAGCAGGTGTGGATCTGCACGGGGATGAAAAGGATGACAATAAGAACTCATGTTTCTGTAGTGCTTCAAGTTTACAGCGTGTTCTATTCACAGAAATCCTGTGATGACATCATCATTGGTAGTAGTAGCAGCAGTAATAATGGTAGAAGTAGTAGTAGTAGTAGTAGTAGTCCTAGTAGTTGTAGTAGTAGTAGTAATTGTCATCATCATGTCTGACTTTTTGCGACCCCCTTTTGGGGCTTTCTTGGCAAAGGTTTTCCATTTCCTTCTCTAGCTCATTTTAAAGATGAGGAAACTAAGGCAAATAGGGTTAAATGACTTGCCCAGGGTCACGTGGTTGGTAAGTATCTGAGGCCAGATTTGAACTCAAGAAGATGTATCTTCCTGACTCTAGGCCTAGTGCTCTGTGCACTATGGTACCACCTCACTGCTTTGATAATATAATAAATGGTAGTTAGTATTTATTTAGTATCTACCATGTGGTAGGCACAGTGCTGAGTACTTTATAGATAACCTAATGCAGTCCTCATAACCACCCTGGAAGGCAGGTGCTATTATTTCCATTGTACAATTACTATTATTCCCAATTTAAAGTTGAGGAAACTGAGGTAAACAAATGGTAACCTAAGGTCACACAACTGGTAAGCGTCTATGTAAGTACCTCATGTACTGAGTAAGGAGTGGGAAGATTCAAGTTTTTTGCCTGAGGTCACAAAGCTAAGAACACTGAGTCTGGAATCAGAGGACCTGGGCCTTGCACCCAGACCTTCTGATTCTTGGTTCAATATTGTTTTCATGACACCATGCCGCATGTTGGTGATGCATGCATCAGGGCTTACTTACACACACACACACACACACACACACACACACACACGCACACACCTTGAAGATTAGACAGAGACTGCTCTTCACAATGCTTAAAACATAGCCAGTGCTTTATAAACACTTTATCTATTTTTCTCTCTTTCTGTATCTGGTCTATCTCTGTCTCTTTTTGTCTCTGTGTCTCTGTCTCTCTGTCAGTCTCCATCTCCATCTATCTCTCTGTCTGTCTGTCTGTCTCTATCTCTGTTGCATAATTCTCAGCATGGACTTCAATTGTCTCCACTGTTTCAAGGGAAAGACGCACTATCAATGATAAAAATACCTTCTATTTCTATAATATGTTCAAGTTCTGAATACCTGCAGAGTAGTGTAGAATTGTCTTTCTCTCTCTGCCTCTCCCTTCCCTGACTCTCAGAGCTGGAGGGAGTATGTAATAATAGATTTGGAATCCAAGACTTGACTCATAAAGGCTTATAAGTCAATTAAGAATACTTGGATTTGGATTTTAAAGACCAAGGTTTGAGTTCTTGTCCTGCCATTTTCTAGCTTCATGGCTTTGACTACTTCCCTTCCCAGAGTCATGGAATCTCAGAGTTAGAAGGGACTTTAGAAGCTATCTCTGCCAATCTCTACTGACCAAGAGTCCCCTCAAGATTAGCCCCTACAAATGGCCATCCAGCCTCTATTGGAAATCCTTCAGGGAGATGTAACTCATTACCTCCTTAGGCAGCCCTTTATACTACTAGTAAGTTGCTCAGTGACCCCTTTTGGGGTTTCCTTGGCAAAAGAAACCCTGGAATGGTTTGCCATTTCCTTCTCCAGCTCATTTTACAGACAAGGAAACTGAGGCTAATTGGATTAAGTGACTTGTCCGGGGTCACATAGCTAGTAAGTATCTGAGGCCATTTTTGAAATCAGAAAGATTCATCTTCTTTACTTCATGTCTGGCACTGTGTCCACTGCACCACCCAGCTACCCAAATTATCCTTTTGGACGACTCTAAAAATTAGGACGTTTTGTTTGTTTTTTTCTCTGCATTGGGAGTCAAAATCAGCCCCTCTTGACAGCATCTGTTCATTTTCTCTTCTTACTGCTCTCTACCTAAATAGAACAAGACCAATCTCTTCCATATGAAAACTTTTCTAATGATTTAAGCCAGCTGTTCCCCAAACTAAATATCTACAGTTCATTCAATCTTCTGTCCTGGTTTCCATTTCCTTGAGTGTCCTGGTTGCTCTCATTTGAATTCAGTACAACCTCTAAAATGTGCTACCAAGAACTGAACCCAGTATTGCAGACACGGACAGTCCAGGGCAAAATACAATGGATCATCTTCCCAAACCTGTTTCCTCATCTGTAAAATAGGATAATATTATTCTCACCATCTCAAAGAAATCTTTTCAGGAAAGTACTTAGTAAACCCTAAAGGGGGTAGGAACTGGAACCATAATTTCATTAGTATCAGGAACTTCCAAGTAAAGAAACACCCTCTGCCTTTGCAGGACAGCACCTTTTCTCCAACTTAGTCTTGGAGAGTTGCCCAGGACACTGAGAGGTTGTGACTTGCTCAGGATCACAGAGTCAGTGTGTGTCAGAGACTGGACTTGAACCCATCTCTTTCTGGCTTTGAGGGTAGCCTTCTATGCATGATTCTTCAGGCTTTTAAAGTTCCATAGAAAAAGAAGCTAGTGTTATAATCAGGAGTGCATCCTTCCCTTTGAAACAACTGATGTGCATACTGAGAACTATATAAGTGATATTTATTCAAATAAATTGTTCTTGATGTCTTTGGTACCCCAGGGATGTTTATCTACTCTAAAGCACAATTTAAAATGAATCATTTACTGAATGCTTCCTATGGGCAAGACCCTTTGCTTGGTTCTGATGATGCAAAGAAAAATAAGACTCAATCTGTTGTCTCTAAGAATTCAAGGTCTCGTTTGGGAGATAAGACAGGTGTACAAATGGCTAGGTACAAATGGCTAAGGTACAATAAGAAAATGAAATGAGTACATCATGTAGAAGAATAATTCTGCTGGCTTAGAACTAGGACCAATGAGGGAAAGATGCAAAGAGGCAGATTTTGGCTCTCTTTTAAAGGTATACTGAGGGCAGCTAGGTAGTGCAGTGGATAGAGCACTAGCCTTGGCGTCAGTCAGGTTCAAATTTGACCTCAGACACTTGACACTTAATAGCTGTGTGACCCTGGGCAAGTCATTTAACCCAATTGCCTAGAAAAGAAATAAATTTTAAAAAGCAACCCAAGAACTAATTGTATATTGGATGGCCTCAGTGCAGGATAATTTCATTGTCCCTGCTGTAATGTTTAAAAAGGTTCCAGAGACATAGTTTCTGGGTAATTCAGTCATTTTATTAGTAAAGCGAACAGGTTATCAATAAAAGCAAGGTCATTTGGCTATCTCTCTTTAAACCAATGACCACAAAAGTTTATATGCCCTTCAAAGAGGAGGTATTCCTGAGGGGTGACAATAAAGAGAAGTGTGGGCTATTTTTAAATGAAGGCCTTGAAGTTTGTGACTTAGTCACTCAAATCTTTGTCAAAAAGATGTCAGTTTTCATGTTACCTGTCTTGATAATAGGGAGAATCAACCTTTCCCAGGGCTGTCTGAGCAAACACAAAGAGCAGGAATATACCTACTTAGCCCATACATAGGATTTCTTTTATTGTCTAACTCGATCTTGACTTGGGGAAATCTCTAAGAGAATTTTCCCACTCTGGTTGGTTTCTGGATGAGAAAGTAGAAAAGAAGAAGCACCTTGGTCCTAATACAATAGTTAGCTATTAAATACAAGAGAAACTTATTTCTCACATTGGACATGTTAAACCAGAGGCCAGATGGTCATCTCCTGGGGATTCTATAGACCAGACTGTTACACTGGATGAGAAGCTGGGCTAGATGAACAATTCTTAAGATTCTATATTCTTGGGGGGCAAAGCCAAGATGATGGCATAGAAGCAACAAGGTTCTGTAGCTCCTACATAGCCCCCTCAAATACCCATAAAATATAACTCTAAACAAATTTTAGGGCTCCCAAACTCACAAAAATACAGAAAACACATCTCTCACTGAAGGCAGCTCAGCAGGAGGGGCCCATTGAGGCAGGCTGGGAGCTGAGGCCAGCCCAGCCCAAAACTGAAACCAAGGCTGGACCCCAGGGTGGTCATGAGGAGCCAAGCCACAGCAGCTTGAGTCTACCCCAGAGAACAGATCTACAGCACCTTGAGAAATCTTCACATCTATCAAGCCAGGAAGGATTTAGATGATTAGAGAAAGGTCAATGAAAGTGAAGCTTTCAAATTTGGGGGAGGAGAAGCAGACCAGAAGATCTGTCCCCAGGGCAAGGAAGCAGTGGGGAAGGGCAGGATCTGTCCTCCAAGGGAATACAAATGTGTGTGTGTGTGTGTGTATGTATACTTACACATATGTCTATATATGAGGCTATATATGTGTATGAATACATATCTGAGCATGTGTGTATATGTGTATATAGAGGGTATAGGATGAATTGAATATGAAGGGATGATACTTTAAAAGGTGAAATTCTGAGGTGGGAAAGGACTTGAATGAGAGGAGACAGGGAGAGACAAAATGGGGTTAATCATCCCAAAGAGAGGGGGCGGCTAGGTGGTGCAGTGAGTAGAGCACTGGCCCTGGAGTCAGGAGTACCTGAGTTCAAATCCGGCCTCAGACACTTAACACACACACACACAAAAGCTAGTCGTGTGACCTTGGGCAAGTCACTTAATCCCAACTGCCCTCCAAAAAAGCCAAAAAAAATCATCCCAAAGAGAAGAGGCAAGGGATAACTGTTACAACTTTACTCTCATTTACTCTCATTGAATCTGGCTTGGGGAAGGAATGACATAAACTCTAAACTGGGTATCATGCCACACAGGAGAGTGGGGGGCATGGGGATGAGAGGCAGGATGACCGAGGGGAGGGCAGGGGTTGGGGGAAGGATGCTGGAAGCACACACTTCAGTAAAGGGACAGGGACAGGCTAGAGAGCAGAACAAGGAGGGGCAGGATAGGAAGGAGGGACATATGATAAGACTGTAACAATATGTCCACTGTGAAGATGTCCTGTGTAATTACACATGCACATCCTATATTGAATTGCTTGTCCTTCCAGTGGGGGTGGGTGACGGGAGGAGCTGAGAGAATCTAGAACATAAAGCTCTGCAATACATGCAACTGGGAATTAAGATGTGCAGGGCCTTGGATAGGGAGACCCTCCCTGCCCTACCAGAAAGTTAGAGAGCAGATTAGGGGAGGTGCTTTACAGTGGGATTGCTATTTTGGGCATGGGGTAGGGGAAAGATGGGAAGAAAATCTGTAACTCAAAAATCTCATGGAAATGAATGATGTAAACAAGAAAGCAAATAAAAATTTATATTAAAAAAAAAGAAAATCATGAAAAGAGAGTCAACGACCTGACTGAAGAAAATAATACCTAAAAAATAGAGTAACTCAAATGGCAAAAGAGGCCCCAAAGGCCAATGAGGAGAAGAATGCCTTAAAAAGTCAAATTTGCCAGATGGAAAAAGAATCTCAAAAGCTTTCTGAAGAGAATAATTCCTTCAGAATTAGAGTGGAGCAAGTGGAAGCTAATGACTTTATGAGAAATCAAGATACTATTAAACAGATCCAAACAAATGAAAAAAAATAGAAAGCAATGTGAAATAGCTCCTTGAAAAAACCACTGACTTGGAAAATAGATCCAGGAGAGACAATTTTAAAAATTATTGTACTACCTGAAAGCCATGCTCAAAAAAAGAACTTAGAAAGCATCCTTCGGGGCGGCTAGGTGGCGCAGTGAATAGAGCACCAGCCCTGGAGTCAGGAGGACCTG
>CM053599.1:111324826-111359214 GCA_028646575.1 Pseudocheirus occidentalis | reverse complement strand
AAGTCACTTAACCCCAACTGCCCTCCAAAAAAAAAAAGCAAAAAAAAAAAAAAAAAAGAAAGCATCCTTCAAGAAATTCTCAAGGAAAATTGCCCTAATATTTTAGAACCAGAGGACAAAATAGAACTTGAAAGAATTTACTGATCATCTCTCAAAAAAGATCCCCAAAAGAAAACTCCTAGGAATGTTATAGCCAGGTTCCAGAGTCCCCAGATCAAGGAGAAAATATTACAGGCTGCCAAGAGGAAGCAATTTGAATATTGTGGAAACACAATTAGGATAACCCAGGATCTGGCAGCTTCTACACTGAACAATTGAAGAGCCTGAAATATGATATTCCAGAGAAAAAGGGAGCTGGGATTAAAACCAAGAATCACCTACCCAGCAAAATAGAGCATAGTGTTCCAGGGGAACATATGGTCATTCAGTGAGATGGAGGACTTTCAAACATTCTTGCTGAAAAAACCAGAACTGAAAAGAAAATTTGACACTCGAATACAAGAAGCATGAGAAGGTAAACATGGGAAAGAAATCATAAGGAACTTATCAAAGTCGAACTATTTACATAACAATATGGAAAAACAATAATAGTAACTTATGAAACTTTTCTTAATATGAGGTTAGGGGAAGGGAATACAAAAATAAATATACATATACATACACATATGTCTATATAGGAGGGTTTATATATGTGTATGAACACATACTTGAGTATGTGTATATATGTATACGTAGAGGGCACAGGATCAATTGAGCAGGAAAGGATGATACTTTAAAAGGTGAAATTCTGTGGCAAGTGAGGATTAGAATGAGAGAAGACAGGAGAGACAGATTGGGTTAATCATCTGATATAGAAGAGGCTAGGGATAATTGTTACAATGGAGAGGAAGAACAGGAAGGCAAAAGGGAAAGAGTCAATCTTACCCTCATTGAATTTGGCTTAGAGAAGGAATGACATGAACTCTAAACTGGGTATCTTGCCACACAGGAGAGTAGGGGTGATGGGGATGAGAGGTGGGATGATGGAGGGGAGGGCAGGATCAGGGGGAGGGTTGCTGGAAGTATACAGTTGTGTAAAGGGACAGGGACAAGGTAGAGAATAGAACAAGGGGTGGGGCAGGATAGGAAGGAGGGGCATATAATCAGTCTCTCACAATATGTCCATTGTGGAGATGCTCTGCATAACTACACATGTACAGCCTATATTGAATTGCTTTTCTTTCCAGTGGAGGTGGGTAATGAGATAGGAAGGGAAAGAATCTAGAATTTAAAGTTCTATAACCAAATGTTAAAAATATATATGTATATATTATTATTATTATTATTATTATTAACAACATGCAACTGGGAGCTAAGATATATAGGCACTGGGGTAGGGAGACCCATCCTGCCCTACAGGAAAATCAGAGAGGTGATGGGGGAGGAGACAGGTGAGAGCAGATTGGGGGAAGGGCTATACAGTGGGATGGCTGTTTTGAGGTTGTGGGTAGGGGAAAGATGGGGAGAAAATTTGTAACTCAAAATCTCGTGGAAATGAGTGATGTAAACAAGAAAATAAATTAATTAATTTGAAAAAGAAAAAAAGATTCTGTGTTCTTGAGACTCTATGACTTTTATGACTTGGGTTGAAATCCCAATTTAACTACTTACTTGGGAAAGTTAACTCTCCTGCTTGGGCTTTGGGTTCCTTATCTATAAAATGAAGAGATTAGACTCAGTCTTGAAGATGTCCCTGTGATGTTAGAGATAATTTAATTTAATTCCCTCTCCCTTCATTTTATATCTGAGGAAACAGGCTCAGAAAGGGGAAATGACTGGCCCTGGTATCAGATGAATTGTTTAAGTTTTTAAATAGAGTTGAGATCAAAATGATAATGAGGATGGTGAATATGATGGTGGAGATTTTGATGATTGTGATGATACATAGTACTTTAAAGTTTGAAAAATGCTTCATAAACATTATCTCAGTTCTCCTGACTTGTGGTTCCAAACTCTATCTATTGCCCCTCACTTGGATCTCAGAGCATAGATTTGGAGTCCAAGTACCAGGATTACATTTCTCCTCTACCTTGATTCTGCTGATGACCTTGGGTTATTTCCTCTTATTTTGTGTCTTAGTTTCCCCCTTCCATAAAAGTACGGAATCTGTATCTGTCCCTTTTATCACTCAGTTTCCAAATATTCATTTCTTCTTTAAAAGACTAGGGAGCCTGGCAATCTTATTGCCTCTCCCCTCTTTCCCATTTTCAATTGATTAAAAGCCTTTTTAATTTTAATTATCTCTATTAGACTAACAGGAAGTAAATACGTAAGCTTCTTTTAGGCACCTGGAGAAATGTTAGGAAGTTATAGTCCTGGTTAGTAACGCATTAATTACCAAACAGCTTAAAACATTCTTTCCTCCGCATTGTGCCCCATCATCTACTGAGATCTCTAGTCACAGGATCATAGACTCTCATTCCTTTTAAGGGGCATCATTTAAGACAACCTGTCCCTGAGTAAGGATCTTATTCCTATTCTATAACAATCCTAAAAGTTGATTGCCAAGCAACTACTTTAAAACTTCCTAAGGAATATCATTACCCTCTAAGATGATCCATTCCACTTTTGAGCTGCTTCAGTATTCTAGAAGTTTTCCTTTACATGAAACTAAGATCTGCCTTCCTTCAATATCCAGAATCAGAACAACTCTTCCTCCCACAAACTGGTCCCTTCAAGCAGTGGTCACATTCTACTTAAGTGTTCTTTTTCCCATACTCAATGTCCCTAGTTCTATTAATCCATTTATTATATCATGTGATATTAAGTTTCTTCACCATCCTGGTCATACCATGTCAATTCCTTCTTAAAATTCAGTGGCCCAAACTGAACACAATATTCTTAATGTTATGTGATAAGGGCAGAGTACATTGGAGCCAATATCCCCCTCCTTTTGGACATTATTTCTATATATGCGACTGAAGATCATATTAGCTTTTTGCACTGACTGCTATATCTCGATGCTGATACATATGGAGCTTGCAGCTCCCTAAAATCCCCAGGTAACACTCACTTGTATTGTTATATAAACATCGTCCTCCACAAAAGCTCTGTCATCCCTGACTTCCCCCATCCCCTCAGGCACACACAGCCTCTGCTGCCAGTTCTGTTTTAGGATCTAGTCCCTAAAGACCAAGTCACAGAGAAATGTGTTTGTTAATTCTCTTTTAGGGCTGTTACTACTTCAAGGGAGCAGGAAGGCGCCCCTGGGACCCCCTGCTTTTCCTTCTACCCATCCATTCCATCTTTCTGATTTGGCAGGCTGGCAGAGATGGCTTTGTGAACTTCTTATTTCCTCAAATATCCTGGCTTGGACCTTTAATACACAGGCTCCAGGGCCCATGATGAGGTTTGAGGCTTGGAAATCAGTAATTGACTCTCCATATGTTGGGTGCTCAACCAGGGTTTGTGAGTGGAGTGGTGACGATCTTTCTGGGTTGGTGGCAGCTAGAAGCAGTGGGTGGACAGTGGCCAAGAACTATCATACAAGGAGAGGGTGGAAGACAAAAATGGAACAGTAGAGGACACGTCACCCTTCTAAATCTGACCAGCCTTGGAGAGCTGATGACTGAGCCCAGTGATTGAGCTTTAAGTGTGGTGACAAATCTTGTGCCATTTCCCACCCCAAACATGTTCACAGGGAATTTCTCTAGGGACTTCCCTTTGTCTGTTCTTCTCCCTTTCTGACTGTTGGGAGATATAATATGCCAAGTCAGGAATAGCAAACGAGCCCAGTGATGCCTGAAGAATTTGTGATAAATAATGTTCTTTCCTCCCTTCTCTTTCTTCTTTTCTCTTTCCTTCTCTCTTCCCTCTTTACTGTATCCTTTCCCTCTCCTTTCTTCTCTTTGCTACTCTCCCTCTTCCCTTTCTTCCCACTAACTTTCGCCCTTTCTTTGTCTCTCTCCTCCTCTTCCCTTTTCCTTTCCTTTCTCTCATCTCCTTCTCTTTCATTCTCCTTCCTACCCCACTCCTTTCCCTCTCCTTGTTCCTCCTTTCCTTTTTGTCCCTCCCTCCCTCCTTCCTCCCTTCCCATTCCACTTTCTCTCACATGTACACAGACATACATAGCATTGCATTGTCTAATACTCTCATTCTTTTCACCTACTGCTTTCTAGTTCTCATTCTCTCTCTCGTTTGCTCTATCATTCTCTCTTTCTTGTACTCTCCCTGTTACTTAGTAACAGGGAGCCCTAGAAGTCAGGGGCTGACCACCAATAGGAGGGTGGACAGGCAGCTTCACTAGTAGGGACATGTAACTGAATCTTTCCTTGGCTCCTCTGGGGAAGATCCATGTGGAATGTCCTTTGATATAGGGCTCTGAAGAATGAGAATTTTTTTTTTCTTTTTTTTACCTGGAATCTGTCCCTCTGAGATATAAAAATTGAAAATATGAATTGCACCATCCATCTTGTATAGTTTAAGCTAAGCAATACTGAGAGAAATGACAGAGATGGAATGGGTGTTTGCTTGATTCCTTTAAGAATCTCAACTTCCTTACGTGTAAAAGGGGGATAATATCTGCAGTACTTTGGGTAACTGTGTAGTGCAGTAGATAGAGGTTTGGGACTGGAGTCAGGAAGACCTGAGTTCAAAACCAACCTCAGATACCTACTAGCTGTGTGATCCTTGGCAAGTCACTTACCATGTTTGCCTCAGTTTCCTCATCTGTAAAATGAGCTGGACAAAGAAATGGCAAACCACTCCAATATCTTTACCAAGAAAACCCTAAGTGAGGTCATGAAGAATTGCAGACGTCTGAAATGAATGAGGGCAATAAAAATCTTCAGTACCTACCTCAGCATTTTTGTAAGGTTCAAATGAGATAATGGGTATAATGCATTGAGCAAATTGTAAATCACTCTCTACATGTCTATGATTATTTTTTGCTAGTTCCTCTCTGTGGTGCTTCTCTGTAGTACTTCTGCAAAGCAAAAGGCAATGGAGTGTAATAGAACGTGTACTGAACTCAGAGTTACAGGCCCTGGGTTCAAATCTAAGCTCTACATCTGGGACTTGGGCCAAATGACCCTCCATTCCTTTTCTACTTAGTTTGTACTTATCTCTCCCTGTCTCTCTTTCTCTCTCTATCTCTTCCTCATTCCTCTCTCTGTCTCCCCCTCTCACTCCTGTTCTCTGTTTCCCCTCTCGTTCCCCTTTTCTTTCTCTTTCCCTCCCTCTCCTTGTCTACTCTTTCTCTCTCCCCTTATCTCCTACTCCTTTCTCTCTCTCTTCTTCTCTCCCTTCTCCCCCATACTTCTTTTTTACAGTTATTGCTAATGGTAGACTTCTGCTCTTCCTCATGCTCTGAGGATAACATTAACACTGGGAATTTGGACACCAATATATCATTGTACCTGAGTCATCCCCATGGGGCAAGGGTCAGACTAAATGAATTTTCAGGTCCCTCCTGTCTCTAAATTTTATGATCAAAGCCTATACCTCCATCAAATGGATTTTTCCTTTTCTTTCTTCTGTCCAGCCTGCATGATGAACGTGCACAAACGCTGTGTGATGAATGTCCCCAGCCTCTGTGGAACAGACCATACTGAGCGTCGAGGACGAATCTACATCAAGGCCCAGATTGATAAAGATGTTCTCACTGTAGTTGGTAGGTATTGACATTGGAAAGCCTGGTTTGGGGGAATATAGCCTTGGGATTTCCTGAAATATATTTTTTGCCTTGTTCTTGACTTAGCTTATTATACGCTGATGAAGGAAGAGAGCAGAGAATGTCTGTGGGCAGGAGACCCTTAGAGACATGGCCTTGCCTGCCTTATTACTTTTGAGTTTTGTCCTTTCCTAACTAGCCTTGAGTCCCATTTTGGTCAAGTTCTATGGGCCTCACAATTGGTGTTCTCCCCTGTGACAGTGATTCTTATTGTGTTTGTGAGGCCCTCAGTGTGGTCTAGCTCTACAGACAGCTTGGGGCCTCCGTGAGGGAGTTCTGAGCACTCCCTGTGGAGTTTCCTTCTTCCTGTCTTTTTGTAGCTCTCTAAACTCAGTATACTCAAATCCCTTGATTTTTATTAATAGAACATAAATGGCAAGTTGATTCCCACCAACATCCTCATGGAAAGCAAATATTCATTACACATAAACCTGCAGGGCATGGGGAGGAGGGCAGAGAGAGGTGGGAAGCTTTCAGACTATGGCAACAAGTATGAGTTTGGTGTCCATATAAACCAGACGTCCTACATCTTGTGGGTTGACCTCTTAGCTCTTAAGTAGCCTAATGGGAGTCAAGGCAGTGTCAGAGATTATAGTCCCTCAGTTTTCCAGGTTGGTAGAACCAAAGTTTCTTTTTGAATGTAACAGAATAGTCACTTCCATAAGCAAGAAGATCAAGAATAGAAGCAGGAGAACACTGCCCTCCCATCCCCATAAAAGAAAAAAACCCATTGGCATGTGCTCATGGACAGAGTATGTAACCCATTCTGCCAACACCTCTGTGGAAGGGAACTGGAGATCAGAACTTCATCCCCTTTCCCATAGACAAATAGAGTAATGAAAACTCAACTAAAAGAATTCTGCCCACCATAGATGTAATATAAATGCATACACAGGCCTGTCTTTCCTGGGACTGGAAAGAGGCATAGGATAGCATCGAGATACACATCCTGCACAAAATTGGCCATTCACAAAGGGAACTTCCTGACACTACTAAGGATCCTCATATTGGAAAAAAAGTGTGTTGACAGCAATGCTCCCAGTGAGCTGGTAGGAATGGCCTTCCCAGCTCTTCATATGACTACCAGCAAAACAGTTGCTTCATCAGCTTACTTTTAAACCCTAGTTATTAGTTGCATGCCTAAGGAGAAAAAAAAAGTCAAGATTGAATATGCCAACTTCCTTTTTTTCAGGAGAAAAGGAATGGAGGGTCATTTGCCCCAAATCCCAGATGTAGAGCTTACACTGTAGATTGATCAGTAAAATTGATCTGGCATATTTCAATATCATTAAAGCATTAGAACAGATCTATCATGCTGTCCTTGTGAAAAAAATGGAAAGAAATGGTCTAGAATCAGCACTTCTTAAACTGTGGGTCATGATCCCATATAGGGTCACACGACCCGTGGTTTAAGAAGTGCTGGTTCAGGGGATGGTAGATATTGACTAAGGGGACTTGGAACAGGTTGTATGACTAAACTCAAGTCATGATTATCGATGGTTCCATTTCAGATTGGATAGGATTATCTAGCAGAGCATTACAGAGATCTGTCCCTGGTCCTCTGCTGTTAAACATTTTAATCAATAATTTGGATGAAATCATAGAAGGCATCTTTATCAAATTTGGGGATGACACAAAGCTGAGAGGAATAAATAGCATACTAGATAACAATAAGATGAAATTTAATAGGGATGAATGTCAAGTTCTAAGTTTTGGGTTAAAAAAAATCAGCTTTAGAAGTTAAGGATGAGAGAGACATAAAGTCAATTCCTCTTTTAAAGATCTGAATGGCAGGCTCAATATAGAGATCATCCGTGTGATATTGCATTAAAAAAAATAAGCTAATGCTTCATGGAGAGGCATGGTTTCCAGAAGGAGGAAGGTTACTGGATCTTTGTACTGTGTCCTAGTCAGAGCAAATCTGGAGTGTTCTATCCAGTCCTGGGTGCTACATTTCATGAAGGACACTGACAAGTTGGAGAGTATTCAGAGGAGGAAGACCAGACTGTTGAAGGGACTCCAGATCATGTCTTGTCAAGATTAGATGAAGTAACTTGAAAGGTTTAGTCCAGGGTAGAGAAGATACCCTAGGGCCAAATGGCTAACTGTGGTCAAATATTTGAAGAGTTGTCCTGAAGAAAAGAGGTTAGATTTGTTTTGCTTGGCCTCTGAGGACAGAACCAGGAATAATGGTGGGGCAAATTGCAGAGAGGCAGCTTTATGCTTGATGCAAGGAAAAGCTTCCTAACAAGTAGAACTTATCTGTGTAGTCTAAGTTGCCTTGGGAAAAGTGGGTCTTTCCTCTTGTAATTTGGAAATGATTCATGAAGGCATCTAGGTGGTGGATAGAGCACTAACCCTGAGTTCAAATCTGGTCTCAGACACTTACTAACTGTGTGACCTTGGGCAAGTCACTTCACCCCTATTGCCTTCAAGAAAATTTTATTAAAAAGAAAGAAAAAGAAGTGATTCTTGGTCAAGGATCTGTTGTACTAGGTGGCCTCTGATGTCTCTCTCACATTTAGATTCTGTAATCCTAAATGACAGTTCGAATTTATACTGGAGAGCTTCAGAAGGCAGAATTAGAAGCAATGGATGTAAGCTTTATAATGAGGCGAGTTTCTGTTTAGCTCAGCTGTTGTGGAGAAGTCTTATGCTGATGAGAAAATTTTGAGGTCTACCTGCTGTCCATGATCCTCTAGTGGGTGTGGTTCCTTATGCCTGCTTATACCTTGTCCTTCCAGTCCTGCTCCAGTCCTTGTTGTACTGGTGATCCAAAGAGTAGCTGCTTTAGGGAGTTGGGCTGGGTTATGGGTTTTAATCTTCACTTCCTCTCCCCCTCTTAATTCTTTCTTTGTTTTCCTCTTCTTATCTTTAAGTAAAATGTCCGTGAAATGGAAGGTGTCAACAGCATCTGCAGAGTAGACTTTGCTTTGGACTCAGCCCAACTAACATGGACTCTTTGAGTCTGTCTGGGAGTGAGTCCATCAGGGTGTCATCATTGACCCAATAGAGAGCAGCAGCTGATTCCTGATAGGTACATTCTGGGCAGAATAACTTAGTCCTTTTGCACACCCAGAAGATGCCATTATGCTTGGCTTTCTAAAGTTTAAGGCAAAAGGCAATGAATGCCAGGCTAAGACTGTAATGTGATCTGTGCCATGGGGTTGGGACAAGAAAAACAAAATCTATTCTCTACTTTGGTTTGGCTAGTAACAGAATGGAAAACAGATGGCTTGCTTTCCACTTCTTAGATATTGCTGGGAAAGAGATTTGAAAGAGATTTCACAGCCTGACCCATTAATGTACTGTGGGGAAGTTCTTATTAGTCCCTTCTGTTAGCACTTGAGGCCAATACCTTTTACTTTTTCTTTTGGTACGGTGAAAAGCTATAGCCCTTCCCCTGCCTAGCCCCTAATAATAAACTGCTTGGGGAAACTGCATGTAAGCCTGGGCCAGGGAGAGGTAACATGTAAATGGGTGGGCAGGAGGAGTGAAGAGCTGGTTAAATACAGAATGCTTTCATCATTGACAGTGCCTACAGATGGCTTGAGAGGGAGCCATTGCCATAATTGTGGCAAAAATGAGAATCTGCTGCCACCTCGTGACTTTCTTAAGGCTTACACCCATGTTAAAGAAAACTGAGCTAGGTAAGGAAAGCAAGCTTGAAAAAAAAAAAAGATTAAAAAGATGGCAGTGGGAAAAGTCTAGGGATGCTGCATTATGATGTAAGAGTGACATTATGCCTCCTCTGCATAGAACAGAGGATCTTAACCTTTTTGTGTTATCCAGTAAAGTCTATGGACTCTGTCTTAAATAATGTTTTTACATGCATGGGATTACAAAGGACACCAGTTACATTAAAAGAATTATCAAAATACAAGTTCACAGGCTCCGGATTTAAGATCTCATGCTCTAAAAATTAGACTTTGGTTAAGACAGTATATGCTTGGATCTTTGAAATCATGATGTGTACAGATAGAATGAATGTAATCTCTTTCAACAATAAAGTTGGCCTTATTCTATTTGAATTTTTAAAAATGAATGACTTGGATAAAACCATAGATGTCTCTTTTATTATATGACAAAATTAGGCTCCCACAAGATTTTAATAGGATAGAATGATGGAGGAAAACTAATAAGGTAAAACATATTAGGGATACAAGTGACATCTTACACTTGAGATCAAAGAATCAACTATAAAAAATTCAGGATAAGGGAGAAATACCTCCACAGCAGCTCAGGTAAAAGTACTTGCAGGGTGTGTATGTGTGTGTGTGTGTGGGGGGGGGTACTCTACTAAATATTCCGTAGGAGGCCACAGTATGATGTGGTCATTACAAAAGCTAGTGTAATCTTAAGCCTCTTTAATAAAAAACACAGTGCCTAGAATCAAAGAGGAATCAAGTCTCCTTGTCTTTTGCTTTGGTGTAGCTCAGGGGTTCTCAACCTTCCTAATGCTGCGACCCTTTAATACAGTTCCTCATGTTGTGGTGACCCCCAACCAGAAAAGTATTTTCATTGCTGCTTCATAACTGTAATTTTGCTACTGCTATGAATCTCTCTGATATTCAGGATGTATTTTCATTGTGACAAATTGAACATAACCCACAGGTTGAGAACCCCTGGTATAGATTGTTGTGTCGCCTTCTGGACCCCCCATTTTAGGCAGGATATTGACAAGACTCCTCTAGAGGAGAGTGATCAGGGATGAGCAGGGTCTTGAAGCCATATAACAATTAATTGGATGAATGGGGAAAAGTTTGATCTAAAGGGGAGATGATAGGGAAAAAAAAGGAAAGTAGGTCCTTTGTTTGGAAGAGGAGTTGTAGTTATCTTTACCCCAGGGACTAGAAGCCTATATATCCAATTCAACATTTATTAAATATCTCCCTACATTCAAGGTATTGCTCAATAGATGGATGGTACAGAGAGGCCAGTTTGGGGGAGGTATCTAAGAAAAGCTTTCCTAGTCATTAGTACTCTAAAAGAGAGAATTCTCATGGACTGAACAACTGAAGATATAAAGACACTGCATTTGTGTTGGAAAAAAGGCGTTCTAGGGCTAGTGACTTTTCCTATTGCTAGAGGCCTTCAAAAGGAAGCTGGATAACCATTTGTTCCAGAGAAGCTTCATCCTCAGATATGATTCAGACCAGATGACCCTTGAGGTCACCTCTCAGCTCTGAGGTTTTATAACTGGATGTCCCTTCACTAAACCCAACTTCTCAGACTTCTAAGAGGCGCATGGGTGTCTCACCCTGGGGCTCTTAGGTTAGTAGAAGGAAAGCTTTTTGAGATTAGAGACTTTTGTCTTTGTGTCTTCAGTGTCCAACACTACTGTCTGTGTCTGGTTCTCTTATTTTTTTTTTAGCTGGATCTCTCTTTCCCACTCCTTTCCTGACTTTATAGACTGTGTCCGCATCATCTCTAAACACTCATATATCCCACCTGAATAGGCCTTGTTTTTCTAAGATGTCCTCCTTCTAACTCACTGGTGCACTTTGTTGAAGGGAGGGAAGAAAACAAGCCTTTATTAAGTACCTACTATGTACTGTGTTAAGTAATGAGGATAGAAATGCAAGCAAAAAGACTGTTCTTGTACTAGAGGACTTTACATTCTGTTGGGGGAAGACAGCACAAGAGTTCAAAAGGAGTGAAGTGAATGAAGGTTCTCAGTGCAGGGACATGGTTTTGAAGCCCTGAAACTAGGAACCCGTCTTCCTCCTCTTCTTCTTCCTTTCCCCTCTGCCTCTCCTTTTCCCTTTTCCCCTCCTCCCTCTTTGCTTTACCCCTCTTGCATTTCCCACTCCCCCTCCTCCGCACTTTCCTTTTCTTCTTTCCCTCTCTCCCTTGCCCTCCCTTCCTTTTTCTTTCTTCCTCATTTCACCTGTGAGGAAACTGTGGCTTAGATATGTTAAGTGATTTGACCAAGTTTACATAGCGAGGTAGTGTCAGGACTGGGACTGGTGCTCCTCACTTCAGGTCTAGAACTTGTCCATTATATCATGCTGATTACTTATGCGATAAACACACGAGTCAGTTGTTTGAGTTGTGTCCAATTCTTTGTGACCCTATTTGGGGCTTTCTTGACAAAGATACTGAAGTGGTTTGCCATTTCCTTCTCCAGCTCATTCTGTAGATGAGGAAACTGAGGCACACAGGATTAAGTGACTTTCCCAGGGTCATACAGCTAGTTAGTATTAGAGGTCAGATTTGAACTCAGGTCTTCCTGACTCCAGACCCTGTACTCTATTAAGCTACTGCCTGAGCCAAGTTCAAATATGGCCTCAGACTTAGTAGGTGTGTAACCCTGGCTGAATCTCATCTGTTTCAGTTTCCTTATCTGTCAAATGGGATTAATAATAGCACCACCTACCAGCGTTATTATGAGGATTAAATGACATAGAATTTATAAAGTGCTTAGTGCAATGCCTGACTCATGGTAGTTAATAAATGTTTGTTAAAATGTTAATGAAAAGCAAAATAATAAAAGGTCTTAGATCTAGAGCTGATAGAATCCTCATAGTTTGTGTAGTCTGGCTCTGATTTTACAGATGAGGAAATTGAGGCCCAGTGGCATGATGTAACTTGCCAGTAGTCACACATATAGTAAATATTGGAGGTATGTAAGGTGAACTTAGGTCCTCTGACTTCTCCAGAGCCAGTATTCTCCAGAGTCAGCATGAGGCCATGACAAAGTTTGCTGTATAGTTAGCAGTGGGAATAGTTAGTAACAGCAATAGGGACCCCAGGATTGTGTGGAGATCAAGGGATCTGTTTTTGCAAACTCTAAGAAGGATTGGATTGTGTTTGTAGTTCTTACAGAAGTAATTAACAGCCATGTAGGCACTAAGTGTAAATTGGACTCCCCGCTAACTGAGAAAACGAAAGGTCTGGATGAGCAACTTGTCTCATCTACAGCTTTATAGATAAGGAGGATAAAAAAGTATTCTCGAAAAGGATCGAAGGAATAATGGATGCCAAAGTAGGTCTCCAGCAGAAAATGTTGGGGATGTTCTGGGGAATGCAGACCAGGAGTTTACATGGTAGAAGACAGACAGTAAAGAGGAGGGGAAAGAAAAGCTTTGAACTAGTGAAATCTGGGGTGCAAGATGCAGGATCTGAGTTCATACCCAGGCTCTGAAACAGACTACCTCTGTGGAAAATCACTTACTCCTGCAGGCCTCAGAGTCCTCTTTTGTAAAATTTGGAGTTTGGGATAGATGATCTTTAGGGCATCTTGTAGCTCTAAATCCTGGGAATCTTTGAACATGGAATCTAGAGCAGCTACTCTAAATCACTCTCCTCGGATCTCTTTTAAATATCTCAATTGGATTCAATTCGATAAACATTCATTAAAGCACCTGCTATGTATCAGGTCCTGTGCTAAGTGCTGGGGATACAAATGCAAAAAGAGAGACAGTCCCTGCCTTCAAAGAGCTTACAATCTAGTGGGGGAAGATACCCAAAGAAAGCTGTAAGGGGAAGGAGAGGGCAAAAGTCTCTAGGGGGACATGGTGTTCTGGGGCGTGATGTTCAAACTGAGCAGAGTTCCTTATGGAAAATAGAGTTGCTGGAAAGTTATGTGTTGTTTTCCTTCATCCTTGAAGAGTACCATGACATCAGGAAAGTGATGCCATGACTCGAGAGTGAATTGGATTTAAATGAGGGAAGGCTGTGCAAAATCACCAGCCTCGTTTTCTCCTTAGTCATCTGGGTCTAGTGGCCAGATATGGATCAGGATGACTGGAGATGGCCCTGAATACAGTGGGAGACCTTGACCTTTTTAAGCTAAGAACTTTCCAAGTTCTCACTTTGACTATATGTGACTCTGTAAAGGATAGCTTTGGGACTAGTTTAATGCTCCACACTCCAGCCCTCCAATCAGAGAGGAGAAGCAACTAAGGAAGTTGAGAAGGTGCTGAGTATTAAAAACTGCATCTATCTGCATGGTGATGAGATTGCCTGCAATCAGTTAGATTATCCTGAGAGAGGCATGATGTTTTCTGGAGTTGAAACCAGACAGAGCAGCTGATGAAAAAAATATAGGGGAAAAAAAGTGAGGGAAAGAAATCTTTTCCCCCATCTCTCTCAAGAGAGAAACTGTCTTTTCCACTTTATTGTAAAAAAAAAAAAAAGAGAGAGAGAGAGAGGCCATTCAATGAGAATTTCTTTTCCACATCTTAAAAATCCTCTCCAGTATAATGTTGATCTAAAAAATGAGGAAGGGTTCCCTAGGGGAGATGAAGTATTAAAAGTGAAATGTAGAGTTGGGGGTAAAGGTGGTGTTTTTATTATTGCTGCAGATCAAAGACAAAGGTTGGTCTCTGTGCCTCAAGCTTCTCTCCCATCTAGTCCATCCTCCACGCGGATTGTTCTTCTTAAAGCACAGTTATGGCCCCCTACTCATTAAATTCCAGTGACTGTTATCTCTAGAATAAAATATAGAACCCTCTGTTTGGCATTCAAAGCCCTTTATAACCTGACCTCTTCTACTACTTTTCTAGTTTTCTTAGACCTTACTTCACTCCAAACCCCATGTATTCTGTAGTCCAGTGACACTGCCCTCCTTCCTCCTCCATCCCTTTCTCCTCATTTCTTCCTCCTATCTTCCCTGGCTTATTTCAAGTCTTAACCAAAATCCCAACCTCTGCAAAGTTACTTTTCTGATCTCCTTTAATTCTAATGCCTTCCCTTGGTTCTCTACAATTTGTGGTGTTTGTCTATGTGTTTTCATGTTATTTTAGTGCCATCACAATATTCACAGCACTGATGGTAACTATGGATATGCTGGCACAGTTCTCAATTGCAAAATATAACAGACTCTCCATGTATAAAGCAGAAACAAAACATTTATTCTGACACCAGAAAACCAAATCCCAACAGCAGAGAGTCAAATCCATCTTAGTAACAAAGAAGTTAATGCACAGCAGGGAGCCACACCATCCTTTAGCCTTCCAACAAACACTGACAAGCCTAGCTGTCATAGCAGGGGGCAAACACTTACAAACCTAGCTGTCTCCTTGGATGAGTCCTCTCCACCCTCCAGTTCTAACTATTCTGACTCCTACTTTTCTGTGGGTCTTGCTCCACCCTTCAGCAAGCTCCTCCCACCACAGGCTCCATACCTATTAGTGGGTGGGGAAGATCTTCAAATTCTCATTGTAGTTGTCTTTCCTCATTAGACTCTGAGCTCCTCGAGATTAGGTCTTTCGCATTTCTTTGTATCCCAAGAGCTTAGCATAGTACATAATCTATAGCTCCTGCTTAATAGATGTTTGTTGACTTGACTTAAAACATGACTAGGAAGATAATGTTGGAAATTAAGATTAAGTTTTCTGAAACATAGCTAATGACATGAAAATGTTTGGCTCTTGGCTAAGGTTAGGGTAATGAAGAAATGAAGGTCTAGAAGAATGTATTTGCTTCTTGACTAGATGGAATGATCAAAAGAGCTTAAAACTGAAAATGGAAAGGAATGTGAAAATGTGTCCATATCTATCTGTTAAGCCAGAAAACACAGAGATCAGTAGGTAGAATATAGAAAGACCAGGCAAATGCCCCCAAATTAATTGAGATTTGAAAAAATAAAAACAGATAGCAACCAGGTCTTTTTAATTTAATTTAATTTTTAGGGTAAGAAGAAAAATAAAGGATTCATAAGGTCAGTTCTTGGGAATTTCTGTGATAACAATGATATGAATTATAGGAAACTTAAGAATAGGTATATCCAGGCTCCAATTAGTGCAAATAAGTAATCCTTTGAAGTAGCTGCATTGTTTGAATTTTTATTCCATGCTTCCATTGGATTGGAACAATTTACCATATTTTACATAATTATAACTTTGAGCAGCATAAATTTGAATACATGCAACCACTTGAGGGGGCTTCATTATTTATATTAACTGGGAACTAGCTGTGACAATTTTTTAATTCTGATTTCACAGGGAGAATTATCTTATGACAGGACAATATAGCAAAAATAGTTAACAGAGAACTGAAAATCAAAATAAGTCAGGTGATAGCAAGGTTCCTTTTAACTGACCTTAGTTAATTGAAATTACATGATCTTGAGAGGGGTAAGCTTTCTTAGGAGAATGAAGACCAAGGGATTAAAGGAAATTCCAGGATGATCCAGCAGTAGAGGGAACATAATGAATTTTAAATTAACTGAGGAAGAAGTCCAGGAGGAGAATGAAGAATGATGAAAAGGATAGATTCTGAGCCCTTAGAAGGGGAAACAGTAGTTACTGTGAGCCAACATAAGTTCATCAAGAATGAATCAAAGTAAACTAAATTGTTGTTCTTCAGCCATTTCAGTTGTGCTTGACCCTTTGTGACCCCATTTGGGGTTTTCTTGGCAAAGAAACTAGAGAGGCTTGCTATTTTCTTCTCTGGTTCATTTTCTAGATGAGGAAACAGAGATTAATAGGGTCAAGTGACTTGCCCAGGGTCATACAGCTAGTAAGTATTTGAGGCTGGATTTGAATTTAGGTCATCCTGACTCCAGACCTAGCACTCTATCTGCTGTACTACCTACCTACCCTCAGATAATTTCATTTCTTCTTTTTAAAATATGGGGATAAACATGGATAAAGGGAATTCTATAGACCTAGCATGCCTGGAGTTCATCACTGATTTTAACAAATTTCTCATATGTCAGGTGATAGCAAGGTTCCTTTTAACTGACCTTAGTTAATTGAAATTACATGGTCTTGAGAGGGGTATATACTGAGAAATGTGGACTGGACGATTATGTAGTTAGATACATCCAAAACTAATTGGGTGACTGGATTCAAAGATTGACAATTAATGGATAATTTCAATTTGAAGGGAGATCTTGAGTGAAGTAATCTAGGGAAACTATCATAAACCCTGTGCCATTCAATATTTCTAGCATTGACAAATCAAGGCATAGATGACATGAGTCCTACATTTATGGGTGAGGAGTGGGAGTGATAGCAAACACTGGAAGACAGAATCAAGATCCTGGAAAGATCCTTGGCTAGAACAAATGGGCCAATGCTAATAAAGTGAAATAGAAAAGGAATTAATGTAACATCATAGAGTTGAGTTTAGGAAAAATGACTGCCTAAGTACAGCATGGGGGAAAAATTGGTGAGAGTGCAAGTAAATTTAATTCAGCAAAAACTGATTAAGTGCAAAGCATTTAATATGTGAAAGGCATTAGAGCTATAAAGAAGAAAAAAGCCCTCAAGGAACTTTGGATGTAATTGGTGATCTAATTACATGCACACAGAAAAGCATGATATACTATAGAGCGTGGTAAGTGTGAAGAAGGAATCTGAAGTGCTCTGGGAAGTTTTGAGGAAGCAGAAAGATAGATGGTTAGTAGAAGAATGGCACTTGAGCTGTGCCTTGGAGAAGAGAGAGATTTCATCAAGAAGAGCAATGAAGGGGGAGGGAAATCCAGACATAGGGGATGGATGGTGAACGTGGTGAGCAAGGATAGAAGAAGGAATTCCAAGCTCAGGAAATAAATGAGACAGTTTGGTCAAAACAGAAGGATACCTGGAGCAGGGCAGGATAAAATAAGGCCAGGAAGGTTGGCTGTGGCCAGATTATGGGGATTTTAAATATCAGTTTTTATACTCAATAAGAAGCCCCTGAGTTATTGAGCAGGAGAATGATGTGGTCATGCCTGTGCATTAGAAGCATCACTTTGGCAAATGTTTGAGGTAGGAATTAGATTGAGGTGGTGCTGGAGCTGGGAACTAGATGCAGGGAGATTAGTTAGAATACTTAGAGATTACAATTATCCCTTCCAAATCTTGATTTTCCCCAATGATGTATCATGGGTCGGCTTAAGAAGATACTTCCTAAAGTTAGAGGGGATATGGGGAGGACATAGGCGGGAGCAGATTAGGGGAGTGGGTATACAGTGGCTTTGCTGTTTGGGGGTTGGGAGTAGGGGAAGGATGGGGAGAAAAATTGTAACTCAAAATCTTGTGGAAATGAGTGATGTAAAGAAGAAAATAAATAAATAAATTCAGAGTTAAAAAAAAAAGATACTTCCTAGCTGCGTGACCCTGGGTACTCTCCTTAACATTTTTTCCAGCCACAGTTTCATCATCTGTAAATTGGGAATAATAATAGCACCAGCTTCACAGGGTTGTCGTGCGGATCAAATAAGATGACATGTACAGTGCTTTGCAAACCTGAGGTGTTAAATAAATTCCACGATCATTATAAATATGATTGCTGTTCTCTCAGTGAATTCTGGAGATGTACTAAGCTGGGAGCACAAAAATCTGGGTCCTTTGTGATTTTATAAGTATAGGGAACTCCCTCTATGGAAACTTTTTCCAGCTGTAGAGAACAGCGACCTTTCTGTTAATTTATAGTCTTAAAAGAAGAACTGCCTGGGGTATTGAGAGATGAAAGCAATCTCAGATGTCATTTAATCCAACTGTCTGATTTTACAGATTAAGAAGCTGAGTCTCATAGGGATTAAGTGTCTTGTCTGGTGTCACATAGGCAGCAGGATTTGAACTCAGAGAGTCTGGGTAGAGACTGGAGATCACTTCATCCCAATCCCTCTTTTTACATATTAGTAAACTGATGCTCAGAGATGTGAAACAACAGGTCAAGTGAGTAGCAGAGAGGGGATAAAACCCATATTTTCTGACTCCAAATCTTCTCTTCTTCTACCTCATAATATTCCTAATCCTGGAAGTGCACCAAGAACTGCCCATCTGTTCCCTGGAGACCCAGAACTTGAATTGACTCCAGTTACAATACATGAATGTAATCTTTTCCAAGGATTAGCTTGGGATGGTAGTATAGCTCCTGCCAGGGATGCTAATCTGATTTCTGAATGTGTAGGCCACACACTCTGTGTGTATTTGTGTGTGTGTGTGTGTGTGTGTGCATGTACCTAGGTGCGCATGAGATGCGATGGTTCAAAGAGGCCTGAGTGGGTATGGCCCCAAGCCAGAAGAACCTTGGGGTCATTCTATGCCATGCAGGGATTTAGAGACTTCTTAACCTCACCATTGTGCCTTGTATTTTCCTTCCATTCTCTCTTCCTCTTGTCTCTGTCTCTCCATTTGTGTGTCTCCATATGTATACACACACATATATACATATATATCTTCTATTCTCTCTTCCTCTTGTCTCTGTCTCTCCATTTGTGTGTCTCCATATGTATACACACACACATGTATACACATATACACATATATCTTCTGTTCTCTATTTTTAAGGAGTAGACAGATTTAAAGTGGCCAAGGTAGCTAGCTTAGGATGACAAGAAGGTAACTTCTTTCAAGTCAGAGAAAAGACAGGTCACTTAACATCCCTTAATCTCAGGGCCCTCACATTCAAGATTTGTGGGACATTCCTGGTCTCAAGAAAAGAAAAAGATGTAAAAATTCAAAGCTATAAAGGAGATCAGAAATTCAATCCACTTATTTTACCAATGGGAAAATTAAGGCCCATAGAAGTGAATGTTGGGTATTTCAGTAATCTGTATTTGCACTCTTCTAGAAAGTAAATTCTACGAATTCAGGGCAGTTCTCTCATCTAAACTTTCTAATTTCCCTAATGTCTGGCATAGTCCTGTGCCCATTTGTTGTTCACTCATTTCAGGTGTGTCTGGTGCTTGTGACCCCATTTGGGGTTTTCTTGGCAGAGATACTGGAGTGGTTTGCCATTTCCTTCTCCTGTTCATTTTACATATGAGGAAACTGAGGCAAACAGGGTTAAGTGAATTGCTCAGGGACATAGAGCTAGTGAGTGTATGAGACCAAATTTAAACTCAGGAAGATGAGTCTTCCTGACTTAAGGCCTGGCATTCTATCCACTGTACCACCAGCTGCCATGTACACATAGTAGGTACTTATTTAATATTTATTAAATGAGTGAATGAGGTGACTTGGTCCAGGTCACAGATGACCAGTGGACAATTCATGATAGAACCCTTATCTCCAGATTCCTAGTCTAGTTCTTTTCCCACAACACCAGACTGTCCTTTTAATTTTACAACGTTGCCCTTTGCAAAAGACTCTTTTTTAGGGCTATGTACTGGCAAGAGTATAGAACCTGATCTTAGGAGATCTGGGTTCAAATCACAAGGAGTCATACTATCTGTATGACTTTGGACAAATCATTCATTTGTCCAAATGAATTTTTAAGCTTCATTTTGTAAATTGTAAGTTCTATAAAATGGAGGTGATGATTCTTGTTTAGCCACAAGCTGGTGCTGTTAGCTGCTAATCTTCCAACAGAAATGTTCAGGTTCTAGTCAAGTGCCAGGCTCACTCTGGTGTTTAATATGCATCACCTTTCTCTGAGGAAGCAGCAGGCCCTTTGCAGTTTTCAGAGGGTAGAATCAGTTCCTACCTTTCCTCAGTCCTTCTACCTCCTCCCACCACCACCTTCCATATATCATCTTGTCAGTCTAGGGAGTAGGATTCCTATGGATTTAACCTATCAGTTTAGTGTTACCCGCCCCCCCCCCTCCACCTACTTAAAAAACCAACCAACCAACTAATGTTCTCCCCAGTAATATTTCACTGAATCCCACTCATATAACCTCTGCATGATGGAGTCACCTCCCCCAAGGAACATAGCACCTTATTCTATTCAGTGTTTCATACCTTGTATAATCAATGGGATCAATTTATAAATTATAATAATAAAGCATTTACTTTTTGGCTGACCTCCTGAAGCTTCTCTTAAACCTGGATAGCTCCTAGGCATTAAAATAACCTGCTTTGAACCCAGGACTTGTAGGGAAGGCATAGCTTAATTATTTCATTCCTAACAATTTTTCTTCCTGGAAGTAAATGAAAGAGTAGAAAATACAGCATAGTTCCCAACTAATGTTCAACTTACCTTTCCAGGTAGGGCCATTCACTTGATGAATGACTCAGAAATTCTGGGTCTGGGATTGACCATCTTCTCAAGGTTCGGGGCACGAGCATGGGAGCAGACAGAAGTTACCATTGCCAGCGTTTGTCCTCTCATTATTGTAGATTGAGCAGAGACCTCTGGCTGCTTCTCACTGCATTTATAACATAGCTATGAAGCAGGAATATATGTAGGGAAGAGGTGGCCAAGTCCTCTCTGCCTTCCCTCCCGTCCTACATCTTTCCATCTCCCTCTAGTTTCTGACCTTGAGCCCTTCAGTTCAAGTTTCTGGTATCTGAGGATTATATCACATTGCCCCACAATTCTTTGACTTTCCTCAACTTTTCGTTTCTACAGGAAGAACTTGCCTCAGATATAAGCCCCCATTACACCTACACAATCTACTTCAGAGTTGTTGGGAGGAAAAGTGATGCACTGGACAGAGAATTAATTGGGCCTGGAGTCGGGAAGGGCTGACTTAAAATTTGGCCTCAGACATCTACTATCTGTGTGACTCTGGCCAAGTCACTGAATCTTTATCTGACTCAGTTTCCTGATTTGTGAAGTGGGGAATGATAATAGCACCTACCTCCCAGGGTTGTTGCCAGGACTAAATTAGATATTTGTAAAACATTTAGAACTGTGTACTTAATAATTTTTCCCCTTATAACACTATTTACATATAAACTATGATTTTCCATCTAAAAACTGATAGCACTTGTGTCAGGTGTTAAGGAAGCTCCCTAATGCTGCTGGCATTCGGGGATTTCACCTCACTGTGCCTGTAGTCCTATTATAGATTTGGCTCAACCTTCATCTCCCTAGCCTAATGATGATATTAATCATATGTTATGTTTTGCACAGCACTTTACAGTTATATGTCATTATCTAAAGCAGCAGTGAGTTGTGTTATGTTATATGAGTTATGTTCAATTTGTAACAATTTGTAACAATAAAAATACATCCTGCATATCAGATATTTATATTGAAATTCATAACAGTAGCAAAATTACAGTTATGAAGTAGCAGCAAAAATAATTTTATGGTTGGGGGATCACCCCAACATGAGGAACTGTATTAAAGGGTCACGGCATTAGGAAGGTTGAGAACCACTTCTCTAAAGATAATTAGAGCTACATCTTCAACTCACACTCATAAGTTGTGACCCCTAGAAGGCAACCTATCCCTGGTGCAAGATAATTTTTGGGTCTGTCTTCCTAGAACTATAGCTCATTAGTCCCCACTGATGGTTTCACCTTCAGTGGTCAGCCAGGAGATACAATGAGTTCAAAACAAAGGTATTTCCTAAAATGTCATATTAAGAACAATAGTAACAAAATGTATAGGTATTAGGTATATACAGCAGCAACACATGTGGCTGAGGCACGTGAGAGAAGGGCGAGCTCATACAGCTGATACTGCAAGGTCTCAGTGTCTCAATGTCCTTAGAGTACTGGAAATTGGTCTTGGAGTCTCCACTGGATGTTGTTTCACTACTTAGTTGTAGTCACCATTGTTTCCATGTTTCCCTATGAAATTGCCTCCCTTTTACCATTTTTACTGTATATGTTTATACATACTCCATGTGTGTAGTTATCTGCATGTTGATCTCCATCGTCATCCCCCTGTTAGAATGTGACTTCCCTGAACTTAAGAATTGTGTTTTTACCTTTCTTTGTATTGCCAGTAGTTAACAAAGTGCCTGGCACATATTGATTGCCTAATAAGTATTTGTTGACTGACTGGCTGACTGGGTTGGCTAAGATCTTGCCTCTAGGGTTCTTCTCTATACTTATGTAAAGAACTAGAGATTATGTCCTAGCAGAAGTCTTGACTCTGAGGTTGGCCTTCTTCTGGGTGGTATACATGCTCTGGTTATTGTACTCTCAAATCTTTTTTTTCTGACTCACTTAATTCTAAACTAGACTCCCTAACATAGTCTCAATTCTTTCTCTTCTCTCAATTTCCTGCATTCATCCATGTCAATGAGTGAATAGAAACAGCCTCAGAACAAGCCCCTGTGTTCATCTACTGCAAGATGACATGGGGCAGGGATGTGAAGCTGGAGAAGGGAGAAAAATCTCTTTCTTCACTGCAGCTGTACACTGTGAGAGTGCAGAGGGAAAACAAGAGTGATCTGGATGGCTCTTTTCTATGTTGATTAGTTTGAGCTGATTAGTTTGCTTTTTAAAATAGGTTCAAGGGGCATTCATTCAACCAACCACTAGACTTCCATGTGTATCATCAGTTGTCTTCACTTAAAGGGCATGAAGCTATAATCCTCTCAACCTGGTTAAGTTACTTTTTCGTACCTCTTAAAAGAGAAAAGATATGGAAAAACTTCCTTACACATCCTTGCTACTCACTGGCTTAGACCTTATAATCTCATATTGATCACTCGGTATCTTTACTCTTTTGTGTGGGATTATAGGAAAATTGTTGTTCAATCTTTCAGTTGTGTCTGACTCTTCATGACTCCATTGGGAATTTTCTGGGCAAAGATACTGGAGCAGTTTGCCGTTTCCTTCTCTAACTCCTTTTATAGATGAGGAAACTCAGGAAAATAGGGTTAAGTGACTTGCCCAGGATCACACAGCTAGTAAGTATCAGAGGCTACATTGGAACTCAGATCCTCCTGACTCCAGGGACAACACTCTATCCACTCTGCCATCTAGATGACTTGGGAAAATATATATATGCACACACACATATTTTATATATGTATGTACATAGTTATAGTTATGGAGTTTTTCTATAATCCCACAAAATATGTGTACATATTCATTTATTTGCAGAATTAGGAACTAAGAGGGATATATACATACACATATATACATATATCTTCATAGTTATACACACATATATATATGTTTATATGTACATCATACATATCGTGTACATATACATGTATATGTACACATATTGTTTATATGTATATATGTATGTATATATGTGTGTACACACACATATATATGTTCATATGTAAATATATATATGAACGCATGCTAGCAGCAAGACAGAAATTACCTCCAATTTATAAATGAGGTTTAGAGAGTTTGTTAACTGGCTAAATCCTTTGACACCAAGACCAGGGCTCTTACTAGACTGTGCTGCTACATTTCCCTCCTCCTCATTCTGATGTCATTTTCCTTTCCCTGGACCCACTCTGACTTCTTAAGTCTCCTCCCCTAAAGGTTTGTTTGTATACAGTGGGGAGCTGGGGAGCATCTATGATTTGTAGGAGAGAACATCATGCCTTCCATTTTAAATGTAGTTATGTGCATATGCCCCCTCTTTCTAGGGAGAAATCTCTAGCAACACCAGATCCCTTTGTCCTGCTGTGGCAGGATGCCTGGCAAGGGCTAACTTGGCGAAGAAGTGAAACCCTCTCTGTAGGTCCACATGTGCATAAACCAACATCCACAAGGTGGCAGAAGTGTATTACTTGCAGCTATTCATTTTGAAAGGGAGCCGATTCTCTTCACTTAATTAAATTCAGCAAACATTTATTAAGTGATTATTATGTATAATGCATGGGGGGATGCAAAGATAAAGGGATAATCCCTGTTCTCAAGCAGGAGGGTAAGATAGATGTACAGATAATGGAAATAAAAGTTACAGTGTTAGAAAGTCACAGGGCTATTTCCAACAACACACTAACATCACCTGTTCTCTTGTTTCATTGTTGTTCAGTTTTGTTCAAATGGATGCAGTGTGAGAAATGATATTCTTGACCTGAGAAGCTGATTTCTACTTGGTTTTGCAAGTGGGCAGTAAATCAATTAGCAAGTGATTTAATAATCTCACATTTTCATAAGGCTTATGAAATGCTTTCTTCATGGCAACCTTTTGAGGTGCTATGTATTATTACCCTCATTTTATAGATGAAAAAACTAAAGCCCACCCATTGGTGGTAAATGCCTTATTCAAGGTCACCCAGCTTTTCAGTTATGTACCTCAGACTATAACCCAAATATTTGGATTCTAAACCAACATTTCTTCCTACTATAAGAGGAGCAGCTTGGGAAAGAGGAAGAACTGTATAATACCTTTTCTTTTGTTCCACCTTACTTTTTCCAAATGCCTAAATCTTCATACATATGTGTGTATCATTTATTGCTTTGGGAATTTAGGTTTGAATTTGTAATGTTTGAGGGGATAGACAAGTTTAACAGCAAGAACTTAGCTTTAATCATCACTCCCCATCCCCTTTCTAGTTAAAAAAAAATTATAACAGGGAAATAGCTTAATGTATAGGCATCCAAAGTTCTAAGTAGCTTTTTGTCTTTTAAATAAATGCTAATTGATTTAGTGTGCTAGACATAGAGCACCAGTAACAATAAAAGTAGTTACGTACTCCTTTTTATTTTTATTTTCTTATGTCCTTGTTTATTTGAATATTTGTGCTTGTCAATGGAAGTTAAAAGAAAATCTTTCTTCTCACATACTCAAATGATTTTAGAGCTATGGATCTTCCCCCTTAACCCTGGAGATCACAAACCATCCATGCTTCTGCCTGTCTTATGGGATGTTTTTCAATGTTCTTCTGTTAAGTTTTTGCACCGCACAAGTTCCACCCAATGTTTTAGACTTCCTCATCTTCACTACCTCCCCTCAGACCCTAATAGAGGAAAGCTTGGGAATAGTAGTGCTTCTATCTCCTCTGGCTAACAGATCTGCTTCCAGATTGGCCCCCAAAGTTAGCTTTGAAGGAAGTAACTCTTATGGCAATAGGGACCCATCATCATTGCCAGTAAAAACATCAACTGACCCATTGCCACTGACAGGGATGCATGGCAGCCTAGTCAAAGTAGCAATATATCCTGATGGAGGGACAGAAGAAGGAGGAGGTGTGTGCTAGGCAGACCAGATCACTATCACCACCTCCCTCTACATTGTAGGAGAGGCAGCTCTAGAAATAGCTAGAATAACTAGATGTAAAAATAACTAGGATAGTGCCCCCATAACCATGATCCAGAGCAGCAGCCCCTGTAGAGGCCTCATCTAAAGGTACTACAGATACCTTTTCAGCAGCCACAACTGCCTTCCAAATAGTTTATCTGGATTTTTAACTAATATGTCCTTATGGAGAGGCAAGATGATATAGCAGAAAGAATCCTAGACTAATAGCCAGGAGGACGCTAAATTTGAATCCTGACCCTGACCTTTTAAAAAATATTTTTGATGTCTTATTTTTTCCTCAATTACATGTAAAAACAATTTTTAAACTTTATTTTTATAACTGTGATTTCCAAATTTTCTCTTACCTTCCCTCCCCTCCCCTATCATTGAGAAGGCAAGTAATTTTATAAAAGTTATACATGTGCAATAACATGCAAAACATATTTCCATATTACTCATGTTGTGAAAGAAAACCCAGACAAAAACCATAGAAAAATAAAGTAAAGTAACAGTGTGCTTCAATATGCATTCAAATTCTGTCAATTCTTTCTCTGGAGGAAGATAACATTTTTCATCATAGGTCTATCTTTGTATTGCTGAGAATAACTGAGTACTTCACAATTAATCATCATTACAATATTGCTGTTAACTGCTGTGTACAATGTTCTTATGGTTTTGCTCATTTCACTTTCCATCAGTTCATGTAAGTCTTTTCAGGTTTTTCTGAAACCATCCTGCTCATCACTTCTTATCAGACAATAATATTCCTTCACAATCATATATCATAACTTGTTCAGTTATTCCCCAATTGATGGACAGCTCCTCAATTTCCAATTCTTTGCCACCACAAAAATAACTGTTATAAATATTTGTGTACATAAGTCCTTTATCCTTTTTAAAAAAAAATCTCTTTGGGATACAGACCTAGTAGTGGTATTACCGGGTCAAAGAGTATGCAGTTTTATGGCCCTTTGGGCATAGTTCCAAATTGCTCTCTAGAATGGTTAGATCAGTTTACAACTCCACCAGCAGTGTATTACTGTTCCAATTTCCCCACATCACCCCCCCCAACATTCATCATTTTTAATGTAATATTAGCCGATCTGACAGGTATGAGATGGTACTTCAGAGATGTCTTAATTTTGCTTGGCTTTTAATATCAATGTGACCATGAAAATGGAGACAGCCCAACCAAGGTCAGAGAGAGGAAGGAAATGGAATGTGTGAGAAACTAGCACATAGACCCTGAATTTGCCCTAGTGCAAGGAGAGAGAGAGAAGAGGAGAAAGAGAGAGGGAGGGAGGAGATAAAAGAAGAGGTAGAGAGGGAGGGAGGAGAGAGAGATTATGACTTGATTGACTTGACATAAGGAAAAACTGATTAATGATTAAGGATAGGGACAGGCACTGGACTTATAATTTCAGTGGTAAATTTCCCCTCTCAATGCAATTGGTACTTTCTCCACAAATTATAATCTTAGAACATTGCTTGGAGCAACCTCTAAGAGACATTAAGCTAATTGTTTGGTATCACATAGCCCAGATGTGTGAAAGGACCTGGATTTAGGTTTTCCTGGTTCTGAAGCTGCCTCCAAATCACTATACCAAAATGCTTCTTACTAATGATTAGGGCCCTTTAAAATGGAATAAGTTGCTTTAGGATATTGATAGTTCTCCCATTTCAAGAACATCCCATGTTCCAGCTGACGTTCTTTCAGGCAGGGGCCAGATGACCATTTGTTAGGAATTTCTTCTCAGGCAGAAATTAGAATAAGTGATCTCTTAGGGCCCTCCAAAATCTTTGAGTTCATAACTTTGCATTGTATGGACCTTCTAATCTTGATTTCCTGTAATTTTCCATTCTAAGGTGTTGTGCATCTCTGACAGTCTAGATTCTAAATTCCTTTCCGGCATTCATATTTTGTATTGTCTGGTCCCTTTAAATTCTGACATTTATGGGATAGTAGAAAGAGACCTGCATTTGGAGTTATGAGGTCTGGGTTTGAATCTCACTTCTTATATTTACTAACCTTGTGACCATCATGATCAAGGCACTTCTCTGGTTCTCAATAACCCCATCTTGAGATGCCAGTCATTATACCTGAAGTATGCTCTTCCCAGGGTTGTCATGAGATTGAGATGACACATAATGTATATTAAGTGCTTTGAAAACCTTAAACTGGAAATATGGATGAATTTCAGGTATTGGTTCAGTTCTAATATATGATTCATTTGCTTTTGACCTAATTAAAACAAAACCCAAGGCCAGATTCAGCACATGGGCCAGAGGTTCCCCATCCCTCAGCTTGGGACTCCAGAATCAGGTGTGAATGTTGACAAAAGAATGTTTGAGATTTCTAAGCCAGCACCACCTTTCCTGGGAAGGAAAGTCTTGTCTCGGTAAATGGAGTTTTGCTGAATCATTCACCAGTGAGTAACACTTTTTGTGCCTTTCCTTTTAGAAAGCCCTCTGCTGCCACAAGAAGCTAGGTTACTGTTAATTGCAATTTGCTGCTTTTCCCTGAAGCTCTGCCTTAGCTCCTTGTATCTCATCCCAACCATTTGCTACCTGAAAAACCATTCTCCTGCTTTCTGAGATGCTTAGTGCCCTAATGTGTGTATCATAGGTTCTTTCTACCCATTCAGAAAAGAAAAAAAGACAAAACCAATTTTTGTTCCTATTCTTTCTACTTCTCCAGGTCTATATTCCATTCCCCCCTTCAAGGCTTCAAAATACTGTCTGACATGGATGGCAGAGGAAAGGCATCATGGTGCAATAGAGGGAATGCTGGATTTGGATTGGAAGAGAAAGGGCCTGTGTTCAGATCCTAATTCAGTTACTTAATTCCTTTGTGTTTTGGAGTCCGTTTCCTAATCTGTTAAATGAAAGTACTCTCCTACTTGTGGGAGTTACCTCCATGGTCTCTCGTATTTCAAAAATCTATGATCATATGACCTGGGTTCACAATCTAACGCTACAGTTTATGCTACCTTTGTGACCTTAGGCAAGTCACTTAACCTCTGGGTCTCTCAGTTTCATCATCTGCAAAATGAGGGGCTTGTACTAAATGACCTTTGGGGTCCTTTCCAGCTCTGAATCTATGATGTTAAAATTTTATGATTTGAGTTCAAATCCTGGCTCTTTTCCCAAAATTAACTGTTGTGATCTAGGCCAAACCAGTTAGCTTTAGTTTTCTTACCTGTAAAATGAGAGATTTAGACTAGATCAGGAGTTTTTAATATAGTTGAACTTTTAAAAAATATTTTGATAACTATTTTAATATAATTATTTTCCTTTGCAGTGCTCCACATTTTATCTTATGTACTTAACGTCATTTTGAGAAGGTATTCATAGGCTTCATTGGAGTGCCAAAGAGGTCTGTGACACAAAAGAAGGTGAAGAAATTGGATCAGGGATCAGCAAACTGTGGCCTGAGTAATAAATCTGGAATTTTCACATTTTTAAATAAATGAAACTTCATTTTAAAATCTACAAACCATTCTTAGCTGCAGGAAGTACAAAAACAGGCCACCTGCTGCCTGGAGGTAGTTTGCTGACCCCTGGATTAGATGTTGCTCAGGACTGCTTTCAGCTCTAATTCCTACAATCTCACCTGTACAGACAGCGTGTAACTTTTTAACAAATGCTATTCCAACCATTATCTCTTTTCATTGTCACCCCAACCTTGCGAGGCAGTCATTTTATGAATGAGAAAATGGAAGGTCAGAGGTGTTAGAAGTGGTTATAAGCCACTGCTTAGAGTGTAGCACCCTGGAATGGGAACCTGGATTTTCTCATCCAAGCTTAGCGTACTTTCTTTTCCCTGTTTCCCTCTTATTCTACTTTTATGTCATTTGGATTGCCAATTGCCAAGGCACATTTTGTTCCTGTCCCACTCTCTTCTGCATTGTTGTTTAGTTGTTTCAGTTGTATTCAACTCTTTGTGACAGCAAAGATACTGGAGTGCTTGCCATTTCTTTCTCTAACTCATTTTACAGATGAGGAAACTGAGGCAAACAGGGTCAAATAGCTAGTAAGTGTCTGAGGCTGGATGTGAACTCCTCCTGAGTCCAGGATCAGCATTCTGCTGTGATATCTAGCTACTCTTCTCTTCCATATGGCTTCATGTATTTTATGATCCATAATGATTCTATTTTAAAATAAAACAAAACAAACTTGATTTAGATGAAGGGGTTCAGCATGATATAGTGTAAAATGTGACGGCTAGAGTTGTGGAGATTTATTGTCTAACCTCAGCCTTTATTACCATGGATAGCGAACACAGCTAGAATCCCAAGAGCACCTCTCTAGTGTTGGTTCATCATGTGAGACTTTGGACAAGTCACTGCCTCCATTTCCTCAGTAGTAAAAAGGAAAGCTATGTGAGAGTGGGGTTGGAGTTGATCTTGAAGCTGTCTTCTAGTTCTGTGATGCTATCATCCATTTCCATCTTTCCTTTAACACTTTGACTTTGTCCTGCGTCATGTTGCTCCTCAATTATCTCCTCTGTTCCAAAAAGTATCAAGTTTAGAAAATCATCTGGATTGATATATCATAGACCATTCCCTGTGTGACAGTTAAAAATAATGTAGGAAGAACCCCGGGTTTGACAAGGAGAAGACCTGGATTCAGTTCAGTTCTGGGATAATTTGGGCAAGTAGCTTCACCCCTCTGGTCCTCAGGTACTTCATTTGTAAAATGAGGGAGATGTGAATCTAGTCAATAAAATCTTTTTTTGTTAAGGGAATTTGTTCTGTGAAGTTTGGATTCAGTCAAAGGGAAGCTCTTGAGGACCTGGAGGGTCACGTGTGGCCCTGAGGCTGCAGATTCCCCACCCCTAGACTAGATGATGTCTAGGGACCCATGGCATGGCTAGGAATCCTACAGCAAATAAAGCCACTGGAAGTGTGTGATGGCTGAATGAACACTGGATGGCGACATTTCCACTTGGAGAGATTCCTGCTGCTGGTGAGGCACAGATTAACATTCCTCTTGCAGCAGGTGTTGGTAAATACAATTGGAACTGGCCACGGTCCTTGGTCAGTCATACAGCTGTAGTCCTAAATGCTTTAGGACAACAGCAATAATAGCTTACCACATGCCTGAACTGCCTAATTTGTTTAATAACCTAACACAACCATGTAATATACCATGTAGAGCACAAAAGGGGATCCAGGCTCCATAAGGCAGGAGTACAAGATATCCAGTGGCGAATGATGCCAGAGCATTTTTTTTTATGATCATTAGTGTTCCCTTCATACCCACTGAGATAATCAAGCAAGGTTTCTAGACATTTTTTGTTTGCTTGTGACACTGTATGAGATAGAAGGTAGAATACTAGATTTGGAGTCAGGGAGAACTAGATTCAAATCCTGCCAAATTCCCATATGGGGAAGGAGTCTGAACCAGCCATTCTTCATCCCTTTCTTGGCTCTGTTTCTGACTTTACCACATTACCCCCTACATATCTTCTTCTCCTTCCGTGTCTTTGCAGTTGCCTTTTCTGTGTTCTTAGGACATAAGCTCACAGGGGACAGCTAGATGGTGCGGTGAATAAAGCACCGGTCCTGGAATCAGGAGGACCTGCGTTCAAATCTGGCCCTAGACACCTAACACTTACTAGCTGTGTGACCTTGGGCAAGTCACTTAACCCCAATTGCCCTGCCCTCCCCCCTCCAAAAAGCAAACAAAAAGAATATAAGCTCATTTAGGACAGGGATACTTGTACTTGTATCCTCAGCAGTGAGTAAACATGGTAAAAGCTTAATACACGCTTGTTGACTGACTCTGACACTTGTCTATGGCCAGCCACAAGTCAAGGCTCATAGCTCTAGAACTGGGAAGGACCTCATAGGCTATCTTCTCCAACCCTTCATTTTATAGTTGAGGAAACAGGTGTTTAAATGACTGACCCAAAGTCACCCAGATAATAGCACTAAGTTCCTCATTTGGGACAAGAGAGTAACAATAGCTGTGACCATCTGAAAGAGTTATTAGGAAGTTTAAATGAGAGAATATATGGAAAGTACTTTATAGTGGTACATACATGCCTGTTGTTATTGATGTCACTGTTGTTTCCATTAATCTTTTAATCAAGGGGCATTTGTTGAATCTTTAAATCATAGAACCAGAGAATTTCATGGTTGGAAGGGATCTTAGGGATTACTCAATCCACTTCTTACCTGATGGACAGTTCTTCAGCATTCTAACCAGGTGCTGTCCTAGCCTCTACTTAAAGAAGTCAACACTTGTGAAGGAAATACATTTGAGGATTCATGGGATTATTGATGAAGAGCTGTAATAGACCTTAAAGGCTTTGAGTCCTTATGCTCCTTGCCATTAGAGAAACTGAGATACAGAAAGTTGCAGTGATATGTTCAAGATTATATAGCTAGGAGGTATTGGAGACAGGATTTGAACCGAGGTGTTTGCGACTCATAGCCTCATGTCTTATCCTCTATACTGTGGTACCTACTAATCTAATTGGTTTGGAAATTTTTCTGCATATGGACTTGAAATATGCCTTCTCATATATTCCACTTAAGCAGAACAAATCTCACCTTCTTCCCCATGACACCCATTAAAATTCTTGAAGACAATTATTCCTCCTCTAAGTCTTTTCTTCTTTAAATTAAACACCTTCAGTTCCTTCAACTGAATCCATATCACATACCTTTGAGTCTTTTCTTCATACTGCTCACCTCCCCTGGGTTCCTTCTAGCTTGTCAATACCCTTCCCAAAGTGTGGCATCTGGATTTGATGATTATCTCTGTTCCAGATGTGGTCTGCCCAAAGTAAAGCATGGCATCGCTATCCACACTCTATATGACATAGTGTCTATGTGACATAGTCTACCTCTCTTCTTAGTCATTTTAATACAGAAAAGTACATTAGCTCTGGCCATGTCATCTTGCTGACTCATAGTGACTTCACAGACTTTTACTAGATGTATGACCTTGGGCAAGTCATTTAAACTCTGCCTGCCTCCATTTCCTCAGTTGTAAAATAAAGAGCATAATAGCACCTACCTCCCAAGGTCATTGTGTGGATTAAACGAAATATTAGTTGTAAAGTACTCAGTGCAGTGCCTCATACACAGTAAGTGTTTGTTCCTTTCACAAGTCATGAGAAACCCTTCTGACTTCAACCTGGAAAGCAGTTTGGCTCCACTACCCTGAAACTTTTCTTGTATGGTGGGATTTTTTAAAATCCAAGAGCAGCAGTTTACATTTAAATAAATTGCATCTTATTAGGTCCAAACCATCATAAAGATCTTCTGGGATCATGATTCTACTGTCCAGTGTATATATAACCTTCCTCTCAACTATATTTACAATTTAAAACACCCTGTAAGGTAGGCAGTGCAGCTTTTTACTTTCTCCATTTTATAATTAGAGAAACTGAGGCTTATAGAGATAGAGCAATTTGCTACAGTCACTTGACCAGTATATGACTTAACTCATAAGCCCAAGTCCTAGATTCCAAGCTGTTTCTCTTTCCAGTCCACAGTTGTTTCCAATCATAGGTAATCTATCACAATTTAACTCTAAAATGCTGTTATTATGTAGCTCCATCATTAAGAAAATCAAACATTCTGTAAAGCTATTTTTCTCAGACCATGTTTTAATTATAGCCAGTGGCTTAGGGAAATGATATACGGAAAAAGAGTATGAAGTAAAAAGGAAAAAATCAGGCTCAAATTTGTGGTGAAATCTTGTTAATATGGTTTCAGTGAAAAAAGAAAATGAAAGTCCATATTAATTTAAAGTATTCTACTGTGTGTGTATGTGTGTGTGTGTTTGAGAGAGAGAGAGAGAGAGAGAGAGAGAGAGAGAGAGAGAGAGAGAGATGCTTTTCATCTTTTTATGTTATAGATCCCTTTTATTTTCTGGCAAAGCTGATGGACTCTCAAAATCAAGTGTTGAAATGCATAGAATAAAATAACATCACAAAAGATACCAAGTGTATTGAAATACAGTTATCAGGGGGGTGGCTGGATGGCAAAGTGAATAGAGCACTGGTTCTGTAGTCAGGAGGACCTGAGTTCAAATCCAGCCTCAGACATTTAACACTTACTAGCTGTGTGGCTTTGGGCAAGTCATTTAACCCCAATTGCCCTGCCCTCCCCCCTCCAAAAAGCAAAAAAAAAAAAAATACAGTGATCAGATGTTGAAAAGAAAACAAAACAAATTTTTAAAATACATTCATAGACCCTATATTAAGAAACCCTGCATTGCTAAAAAAGCATTTTTGGTGGAGCTGTGAACTGATCCAGCCGTTCTGGAGAGCAATCTGGAACTATGCCCAAAGGGCTATAAATAATTACATACCCTTTGACCCCACAATACCACTGCTAGGGTTATATTCCAAAGAGATCAGAGAAGTGGGAAGAGGACCTGGATGAACAAAAGTAGTTGTAGCGGCTCTTTTTGTCGTGGCAAAGAATTGGAAAACAAGGGGATGCCCATCAATTGGGGAAGGGCTGAACAAGTTGTGGTATATGAATGCAATTGAATATTACTGTGCTATAAGAAATGAGGAGCAGATGGACTTCATAATAACCTGGAGAGACTTATATGAACTGATGCTGAGCAAGAAGAGCAGAACCAGGAAAAATTTGTACATAATCACAGACACAATGTATGTGTGACAACTAACTTCGATAGACTGGGCTCCTCTCAGCAACGTAAGGTTATAAGACAACTCCAAAAGACTCATGATCAAAAGAGATATCCACATCCAGAGAAAGAGAGGCAGAGTCTGAATGCAGATTGAAACAAACTACTTGCTGTGTTTCTTTTTTATGATTTTTTTTGTTTTGTTTCCTCTTTCCCACTGATCATTCCATCAGTTACAATCCTTCTTCACAACCTGACTAATGATTAATGTGAAGATATT
>CM053599.1:111250795-111324326 GCA_028646575.1 Pseudocheirus occidentalis | reverse complement strand
CAGTCTATTAATTGCTTGGTTTTTTTAGCTCTGTGGAACTCTGCTTCCTGGAGGGGGAAAGCTCTATCCCAAATTGCTGGGGCCCTCACAGCTGCCGGAGCTCTTAGTGGGGTGCTGCAGCCCCACCTCCCAGCCTTGGCTCACTGAAAGCGCACCCCAGGACCACCACTCAAGACCACGATCCAGATCCAGGCCACTCAACGCAAGAGCCCTTTGCCCTGATGGATCGTGTCAGTCCCCCTGCTATCTGCAGACCGACGGCTCTGAAGCAGCCCAGTGGGGGCCGCTGCGGCTCTCAGCCATTCCTGCTGCTATAGCCACCTCCCGCTGCTTCCTTGCCCTGGGAGCAGTTTGGACGGACCCGCTCTTATCCTCCCCAGTTAGCCAAATCCACTGACCTTTCTCTTAGCCTTTTTTTTCTTCTGGCCTGATAGATGTGGTAATTGTGGCTCCAGTGCACCCGATCTGCTCTTCTATAGACGCGGTTCCCCGCCCGATGCCCCAGGGCCTGACCCGGCTGGGGTTTTGGCCACGGGTCCCAGACTGCTGTGAAGAGCCCCACCTGTTGCGCTGCCTGTAGCAACAGATGTTCTTTCTGTCTTTTGGAGAGTTTTGGAGCTTGAAAATCTGTTTAGCGTCCCATTTTATGAGTTTTTTTAGCATGTTTGTGTGGGAGCTGTGGTGCTTTGCTGCTTCTATGCCGCCATCTTGGCTCCGCCCCCAGTCATTCTTAATAATTTTATTCTACTTCGTTAATTCTATATCCCAGCCACACTCAATTATTGGCTCTTCTCTGAGTTTAGTAATCCATCTCCTGCCTTGATATAATTGCACAAACCCTTCCTCAAAGCTTGGAGTATATTCCATTTTCATTTGTGTCTTTCAGAATCCTTATCTTCCAACATAGTTCAACTTGGATATCAGCTACTCTGTGAAGCCTTCCCCAATTCCTCCTATTATCAGTGCTCTCTTGCCTCAATTATCATGAATCCCACTTGTTTCTGTATGTATTATATCTTCCTAGTGGAGTATAAGCTCTCGGGGAGGGCCTGAACTCTTTCATTTTGCCCTTATATTCCCAGAATCTAGTACAGTAACTTGTATATATAATTTAATAAATGTTTATTGAATTTAATTTTCTAAGACGAGTTTCTCTTCAAGTAAGCAGTAGTCTTAGAAACCACATTTAAAACATCTGTAGAGGTGTTTTTGAGAAATATTTGGAATCCATAGTTTAGTTGCTGATTTGTCCAGACTGGAACTGTCAGATAAACATTTATTTCCAACTGAAGCTTTCATGCTTCCCAGAAGCCCCCATCACTGAATATATGAAGCAACAATATTGATCCTAAAAATCCTAATGTTGTTGTTACTGCCTTTGAGTTAGTAGAGCAGAAGGACCAAGAAAGAAAACCAGAACGCTATCCTCTATCTAACCTCCACTCGGATTTTTTATTCACTCTTCTGTCTGCAGGGTTAAAGATACAGGATAGTGGGGTCCTTAGTGTACCTTTCAGCCTATGATTTTGCTGCTCCAGTAACCTGGACTTTTGTGCCTTGGAGCCTCAACAGGAAAGCAAATAAAGTTAGACTTCTAAACACTATATTATGACTCACTTAGCATTGTCTTCTTCCTTCTATATTATGATGACCTTTACTGTATAATTCTAGGCAAGTCCCTATTATTTATAAAGCAGGGTAGGAATTCCAAAGGTTAGCAAAGGACCAAGACAGCTGCTTGAACAGTTCTTCTTCATAGCTCCATCATTCCTCACCTCCTTCAGCTTATTTTTAGAGTTCAAATATAAGGAGAGGACAGAGTTGTCACATTAATAGAGTTAGTGCAGAATCATTCAATTTGTCATATATTAACCACATTTGTCATATATTAGCAAAGCTGATTATCTCCAGATGACAAAATGCTTGTGAAAAATTCACAGCTGACAGTGTTGAAAAGTACTTTGAGATTTGTGAGTTCTAAGCCAATATAAGACCTCAGTTGTCTAGGGACTGGTCTTGTGGAATGACTAAAAATCTAGATTCTTCTCTGAGACTAGAGTTAGGGGTAATCTGGTGACCACAAAATTATGCTATGCCTTGTATTTTTCTGTGTCTGTTTTATTACTCTGATCCAATCAGTTATGAACTCCACCATACTTATATCTTTTTCATCTAGCTCCTTCCTAATTATTACCCACCTATATTATCACAATGACCATTGAATGACCAAGAGATCAGAAGACTTGCTCAAGCAAGAAATTGACATACTTTGTATTGCTTAATGAGCTTACAGTAAGTTCATACTTTTAAGTAAGGGTTTTCTACTCCATGTTGTTCTTCCTGATTAACTATGGAGTTTGATTTGTATTGCCATGACCTCCATGAGTGTGAGCTATGTCAGCATGCATCATACACAAACACACACACACACACATACATACACACACGCACGCACGCACACACACGCACACCCCTTTTATCAATATCAAGCCCTCAAATTTCTGTAGATAAATTTTCTGAAGTCTCATCTATCACCTAAAGAGGACTTAGGTAAACCTGCTTGGAAATGGTTTGCATTAATGCTATATCTTCTAATTCAAGAAAGATTATAGCTGCAGAAATCAGAAGACCCATTTCTTCATTGCTCTCACACATATCTGACAGGGAAAAAATTGCCAAATGTTTCCATATCATGTGCAGCGTTTTATGCCATCTGGTCTGGCTGGATTTCAACAAAGATAGTGAAAAGACATCTAACCAAGAAAATCAAAGTGACTCCTGCCAAATAGAGTCCAGGGAGATTTCCTTGCTCACCCCATATTCTGCTTAACATTGCTTTGTCAACTTTGGTCAGTAGCACTTTGCTTAATGAAACATAAAGAATGAGATAACTGTCTCTTTGGATTTTAGTCCCCAATGTCCATCATACGTTCATACTGTATTAGCCCCTGAACAGCTTCACTTTTGCCCCAGTAGGTTTTAAAAAACCAAACAGGAGAGGACGTGATCTATAATGGGAATTTCTTTCTCTTTTTATGAGCATGTATCTATGTGTATAGGTTTGTATACACACATAGGTACATGTATATTTGTATGTGCATTAATTTGCATAAGTGAGTGTATATGTATGCATATGCATATATGGGTAAATCTGGACTTTCATTTCATTTTTATGAGGAATTCCTTAATGAGGAGGCTCTTCTCTCAAGGCAGGTCATCAGTCAGTCTGAGTTGTTTAATAATAATGAAAGGTTAAGTGATTTTCCTGCAATCATACAGATAATATCTGTTCAAGGCAGGATTGTAACCCAAATCTTCCTGACATTGAGACCAGTTCTCAATGTATCTATCCACTCTGTTATGCTGATATGTGGATATATATTCACATATATATGCATGTAAAAGATATAATGAATATCTATATTGCAATATACATATACACATAGAATATATATACACAATCATTATACACGTGAATGATACACATACATAGATATGCAATTTATTTCAAAGATACCTGCTTCTAAATAATAATGACCACATTTTGAAATATTACTCAAATTTTAACACACTAATTTCAGTCAATTAACAGATTTTAAAAAATGCACATATGGTTAGTCCTGTATGTTTTGAGGGCCATCTCCCCCGCCCCATCCCCATATACAGCATAGGGTTGCTGTTGTGTAGCTCAAAGGGAGGCAGAATAGACATCTCTAGCTTTTTCCTCCGCACTTCTGCAAGGGAGATTTTAATTCCCATTGAGATGGGAAGCAGGAAAATGGGGTCAGAAAGTTTGGCCACTCTGATCTCCTCAGAAGAAGTACCAGGCTAGAATCACATCTATTTGTAACTTCCTCAAATATTATTTATTTGTAATTCCCTTAAATACTATTCATCTGTAGCTTTTCTTAAGCTCTGGGTCACAATGAGGTCACAACCCACAGTTTAAGAAGCACTGGTGATCCACAGTTTAGGAAGTGCTGATGGAATCATGAGTGGAAAAAGTTTGAGAAGCCCTGATCCAGAGAATATGGTTTTCAAAATCAAGCTTCTTCTGATCTCTGCTTCATTGTTGGAGGCTTGACCCTTTTCCTCTTTTCCTTCCAAATACCAGTTCCACAATGAACACACATGGTGGGTATCAAAGAAACCCATTTGTCCAAATCAGGAAAAACAAATAAGAGAAAGTATATACCAGACAATAAAGAATAAAAGAATTCCCCCAGTTAGAGTGAGATAACTCAGCTCAACAAGAGACAGAGAGAAAGAGAGAGAGAGTGAGTGTCCTGGAGGTCACCCAAGGGGAAGTCCTCCAGTCTCTAGGATAGCAAGCTAGAGATAAGGACATGAGACTGCCAGCTCCTCTCAAGCCAGCTTCTTCCTTGAGACTTTTCTTCCCTTCAGCAGTCTGAAGGGAATCTTCCAACTTATCTCTTAAAACTGAAAATCAGAAGCACCTAAAGAGACTGGAGAAGCCAGAGAGACTTAAAGAGACCCAAAGAGACTAGAAGCTTGAAGAAAACCAGACAAAGAGTGAAAAGTCTAGAGCTCACTCTTGCCAATTTCCTCTTATACAAGTGTGGGGTACTGGTTTCCATCAGTAAGGAGAGAGTCCCATAACAATGGGCTCTGGGACTGGGATTATACTTATTATGTGTCAGGCCCTGTGACAGGTGCTAAATTTAAAATAAAAAGGTAAAAAAAAATGAAAACAAAAAGGCGAAGTAATATCTACCTTCAAGAAGCCTATACTTGGGGAATTTGTAAATATAAGACATAAATATGAGATATTCAAAAAGTTTTAATGCAGTTTTAAATGATTAAATCTTGACTTTTGGACAACTGTCTTCCCACACCCCATGTTGATCCCAGACAAATACATATAAGATATATGACTATATAATTATTAAAGCAATGTTGTACTGAGGGAATCAGTAAAGGCTTCTTATTGGAAGTGACAATTTTAAAGAATTATTAAATGTCTTATAGGGCACTGTGTTGGGTGCAGTATGGTTTGTGGTATGTCAAATGGATAACTAGATTTAGAATTAGACATCTAAACTCAAACCCTCTATTTTTAATCCATGTTACCTTCAGCAAATTATGTTACCTTTATGGACTTAAGTTTTTTCTTTGGTGAAATTAGAATGTTGTATGAGATGACCACTCAGGTTCTTTCCTGCTCTGAATCCTTTTATTTTCAGAAATACCAAAAAGGAAATCCAGAAATAAATGACTGACATGGTCCTTGACCCTAAGGAGCTTATAGCATTTTAGGGGAGATAACATTTATTAAAATAACTGTAATACAGAAAAGGATATGAATAAACAGGAAAGGAAAAGAGAGCCATTGGAGATGTGAAGGAAAGGATTGCTTGTGTTTGGGGGTTGTGAAGAATCAGAGAAGGTTTTTATGGAAGATATGGTATTTTATTGGTTCCAAATTATCTTGGTGATTACTGTCTTAAAATATGGTTTGAAGTACAGAAATTTCTTCATTTATACTTTTTTCTTTTTATTTCTCTTGAGACTCTAGACCAGTGGTTCTCAACCTTCCTAATGCCATGACCCTTTAATACTCATATGTGGGTATATCTGCATGTGGGAGGACCTGCCTGGAGACAGATAGAGAAGCAGTGTCTTGGTTCCTAAGACCGTCGGAAATATGTGTTTTCTGACGGTCTTAGGCAACCCCTGTGAAAGGGTTGTTCGACCCCAAAGGGGTCGCGACCCACAGGTTGAGAACCACTGCTCTACACCTTTTGTTCTTGCCAGTGAATTCTGTAATTATATCAGATCATCTCCTTTTGATTGGTATGGCATAAAATCTATAAATCACTGCATTGTCACAGCTTAACTATTAGAAGTGATTGTCTGTTCAATCATTTGTCTCTTTTTATTTCTGTAAAGAATAATTGTATTTATATAAATTTTATTTTTTTTTAAATTCAAGATTTTCATGTACTTTGTAGTTGTTTTGAATGGGACCTCCTTTTTTATTTTTTAGCTTTTCCTGGTTTTTGTTAGTAGTGTAAAGAAATCTTGATGATCTTTGTGGATTCATGTATTTTTATTCTCATTCTAATATCTTTGGTTTTTAAAGTACCTCATCATGTCATCTGAAAAAAGAAATAAGTTTATCTCTTCCTTGACAATATTTGTTCCTTTAAGTTTAGCTCTTGCCTTACTGACGTAGCTAACATTTCTAAAACTAATCCAAATAATAGTGGGGAGAAGGAGATAGCTAGAAGGAGATAGCTAGAAGGAGATAGATAGAATCAAGATACCCTTGATTCTATAGAGAAAGCTTCACAAGGCCAGGCACATGAAATGTTCTCCTGCTTTGGTGTGTTGGGTTTGGGATTTCCATATTGCCAAAGGAGCAGAAATCATCTATGGGTTTTTCCTTGTTTTATATATTTACATAGAACTGGATGAATCTTAATGTTTCATTCTGGGCCAATTGGGTTATCAGGGCCTCACAAGTTTATAAAAATTGAATTCAACTTAGGCCAGAGAAACTTGCTTGTGCATGTATTCTGAGGATCTACCTATATGTGCTGCTTAGTGGTAAGATCAGGGGATGGGAGTGGACAAGTAGTATAGGCCCAAAGTCCTACACAGCATTTTTTGCAATTGTTATTGACCAGTCTGAATGGGCTAAGAAAATTATCAGTAGTAAGATATCTATTTAAAAGAGATCAGAAACAAGCATCAGATCATTATCAGGACTGCAAGCTTGACATATCAAACAATTAGAACCTGAGATAGTAAATTATTGGGGCATAGATTTAGAACTGAAAGGAACATTAGTGAATATTCAGTCTAATGTCTTCATTTTATAGCTGGGGAAATGGAGGCCTAGAAAAGTTAAGTGACTTTCTCAAGGTCACAAGGTAGTTAAGTAGCAGAATCAGAATTCAAATAAAAATCCTGACTCTAAGTTTTATACTCTTTGTATTGCCCCATGGTATTCTAGCTGTGGGCTAGAAAAGCAGTTCAGCAATGTGGTGGCAAAGAAGGCCCAGGGACAAGAAAGGAAAAGCTTTCCAAGGTAGAGTTCAAAGAAACTAAGTGTGTTTAAATGATTTTGAGCTTGAGTGAAAAGGTCGTACATAATTTTTAATGCCCAATATGGCAAGATTTAGCTCTGGAGTCAAAGGACCTGAGTCAAATTCTACCTCTGATACTACCTGCATGACCTCTAACAAATCACTAAAGCCCTCTATACCTCAATCCCCTGTTTGTGAAATGAGGTGTTAGACCAGATGGTTTTTGAGAAGACTGGACTGCAGTGCTGACCCTCCTGTCTTTGCTTCACTTTTCAAGGGATGTTCAGTGGTGGACAGCTCCCAGGTGCTGCCAACATTTTCCTATATAGGAAACGGGTCAGTCCAGTGACAAAGATTGTGATTAGAAACAGAGGGATGATAACCATGGAAAATGAACTATTCTCCCAAGGGGACATAATTTTTAGTCGTTCTTCTCAAGGATCTGTATTTTAAACATTATCACTTGCTGAGACATTGACAGCTTCAGTGTATAACACATTTTCTTATGGTACAAGGGGCACCATAAGGTTACTATGAATTCCTGAGCTAAAGAGAAGAGAAGAATAAACCAAATGTCTCAAACAGGTGGTCTGCATTGCAATGTCAACTTATAAAGAAGAAAAATCAAAAGGGATCTGCTAGAAAATAACCTTTCTTCTACGAGGAGGAAGCACACTGCTAGGTTTTTATTTGGAGATGTGATGCCAATCATTCAGACAGTGAAGCTTCTGATGCCATAAATCTTCTCAAATCCTGTCTTTATTTAGCTCCCCATGTGTTAAATGTGTTACATTCCAAATTCCTTCTCCTAGAAAGCAGCACACAAAAATCATTGAATCTGAGCTGGAAAGGACTTTGGAGTTCTTCTAGTTCAACTTCCTTTTTTAAGCAAATAATGAAGTATATAGGCATTGAAAAGCAGAACTGCTTGGACACAAGCCCAGGTCTTTTCAAAATTCAATGTTTTTCTACTATACCTACTACTTTCCTTTGAACCATTGGGGGTTTATTGAATAATTGAAATAATACCTGGAGAATGAGTTGTATGTGGTTAAAAAATATGGGTGTTGGGGCAGCTAGGTGGCACAGTGAATAGAGCAACTGGCCCTGGAGTCAGGAGGACCTGATTTCAAATCCGGCCTCAGACACTTCACACACACACACACACACACACACACACACACACACACACACCACTAGCCATGTGACCTTGGACAAGATACTTACCCCCAATTGCCCTACCTTCCTGCTTCCAAAAAGAAAAAAAGGCAAACTAAAAAACATGGGAGTTTCAAACTCAGCTACTGAGATGTTGAAATGGATATGCTAGCTGTATTTGTTAAATAGATGTAGAATTGAAAATTTGAATTTAATGCCCATTTATTAGGCAAATATCTCCATATTTTGTGACAAAGGAAGATATATACACATAAAATGTATTTATATGTATGTGTATGTATGTGTGTATACATATATACACACAGATACACACAGATGCACATATATACACATATATACACATACAGTCCTTGCTTTATGTAAATTCATATTATGCACATTCAGCTTTATTTATGTAAAGAATTCTGAAAGGCATGGGAAAATTTAACAGAAACACGTATAAAGAAAGTTTGGAAAATTGTGTGCCCACAATTCATTCCTGATTTTTGTGGATTTGACAAAGATGAAACTTTTGAAGAAGTGAGTAATGAAATTGTAAAATTAGCACAAGAATTGGAGCTAGAAATGGGTGAGAGTGATGTGGAGGAACTGATGGAGTCTTATGGAAAAGAACTGTTGAATGAGGACCTAATTGAGCTACTAGTTGCAAAGATTGCAAAAGATGAAAGGGAAAATTCAGAACTCGAGGTCAAACCAAAATGATTCACAATGAAAGTTGGCAGAAGCATTTCATCATTTGAGTGAATTTTTTCTGGTATTGAAAAGATGTATCCAAATACTTCAAGATTTTTTAAGGTTCAAAGACTAGTTGAGGATAACATTGCTTACTACCATCAGATATATGAGGGGAAAAAGAGAGCCATTGTCCAAACATCACTTGATAGTTTCATTAAAAAAGTTGCACAACCAACTGCCATAAAGGTTAGGTGGCGCGGCTGAGTCAGGGGGTGACGCATGCACATTTCTATATTAACTTTACTGTATAGTACTGTGCTTAATTTATTATTAACTTTACCTTTCATAATTCTGTTTGTTATCATGGTATAGTATTTAATATGTCTGCATTTTAGTACATTTTGTGACTTGATATTATCATGGTATCATTTTGCAAGTGCCTTTATTGTATAGGTGAAGTGGGTGGGTGGGGGCAAATTTGCATTATGTAAAAATCACTTTAAGTAGAGATCTGGCCCTTTTGCTTAAGGGGAGAACTCCCTGTCTCCTTATATACACAGACTCTGTGTGTGTGTGTGCGTGTGTGTGTGTGTGTGTGTGTGTGTGTGATGCTATTCTGGAATGGCCCTAATTCAGTTCAGTCTCTGGATAGTTTAGGTTCAATATTGGGGGAAAAAGAGAGACATTCAGAAATCAGTTAACAGAAGGAGATTTACTTAGCTTTAGCAGAAGGATTTTCATCAAGGATAGGTGCTGAGGATACCTCATGTTGATTCAGCTGAGGAAAGTTCACTTACCTGAGTTGTTCATCATATTCTCCCAACCAAGTATCAAAGAGAGCACTTGTAACTCCTCCTGGCTGCTTTGTATTTAAGTGATCAGAAAGTGATGTCAACAGCCTGAGACTCTGATATGTTAAGACAGTCAAGACTTGAGGATAGTCTCAGTAGTTTTAAAGGAAAAAAAAATAACCTAACCTGCTTGGGGACAAGGGTAAAAATCTTGTTCCCACTGCATATGGTTCAGGAGAAAAATCACTACACTTTACATCAAAAGACCTTGTTGGAATCTCAGTTCCACTTAACTGTGTAATCTTGGGTAGGTTAGGTAGTCTCTCAAGCCTCCCTTTCCCCCTCAGCTATCAAATCATTTATTAAGTCAACTACCTCACAGCGTTACTGTAAGGGAAGAACTTTGTAAATTGTAAAGTACTATAGAAATGTGAACTATTGTTATCTGAAGACGTGAATGAATGTAGTCTGCTTTTCTTTTTTTTAAGGTGTTCAAATGAAAATATATGTGTCAATGGAAGGTACTCCCCACACCTACATGGATTGATTCATCAAATATTATTTAGTGCTTTTTATAACTTATAAGGTGCTTTCTTTCCAATAGCCCTTTAAAAGAAGTGGTACAAATTTTATTATACTAATTTTCTGGAGGAGAGAAACTAGGACCTATAGAGAGGACTGATGTGCCCAAGGTCACCTGACAGAACCAGGTCTTCTGGTATCAAATTTAGTGATCTTTACATAAAAAGCAACTATATCCCTCCAATAAGTAAAGGTAAGGTGCCACTAAAGCTTTGCATTCTTATCCTAGGCTAAGGAACTTGAGACTGGGAACTCTCAGTTCCATGCTTGACAAGCTAGTTGAGAACATGCTACACTTAAGAAGACATAACCAATGAGGGTGGAAAACCATACAAGGCAGGGCCTGAGAGTAGATCACAAGCAAGGAGGAAGCATTAGAGATGTACCTGCATATCCAATCTGCATGAATCTCTGAGTGGTTCTACGAGTAATAATAAGTGCCTTTATTTTTATAACTTCGTGTGTTAATTACCCAGACATATTGGTGGGAGATGGAAAGAGTAGTGTCTAGTCAAGAAGGGGCATTAGCAGGATATTCAGGGGAGAAGGGATGCAATTGTTGATATTCTCACCTAGTGCTCCTATAAAGTCTTATAGGCCAGGGTAAAGAGAGGGGGAGAGGAAAGGGGGTAGAAAATACATCTTTCACTTTTGTCCCTGTATCAGTGCCTAGAACAATGTCTGGCACTTAGTAGGCACTCAATAAATTCTTGATTGATTGATTTTTTTCTTCCTTTTTTTTGTTTGTTTGGTTCTTTTTGGGGGGGGGAGGGCAGTTGGGGTTAAGTGACTTGCCCAAGGTCACACAGCTAGTTTTTGTGTTAAGTTTCTGAGGCCGGATTTGAACTCAGGTACTCCTGACTCCAGGGCCGGTGCTCTATTCACTGTGCCATCTAGCTTCCCCTTGATTGATTGATTTTTAAAAATTATGCTCTTCAGTATGAACAAGAGGTGACTTTTGAGGTAGGGAATATAATTATTATCTTCAAGTTTTGGAAGGGAAATTACATTTAAAAGGCAATAGAATTATTCCAATTGACCTTGGATAACAGAAGTAGGCAGAGGCAGGTGCACAGAAGCAAATTTAGGCTTGTCTTAAAGAAAAACTTTATGATTATCATAAATATGTACAAGTGGAATGGGATGCCTAGGGAGATAGTAGGTCTTCTTCTACTGGACATCTTCAAGTAAAGTTCTAATGACCATTTGTTGAGTATGTTGTTCAAGTAAAGTTCTAATGACCATTTGTTGAGTATGTTGTATGAAGGAATCTCAGTGAGGTATGGGTTGGACTTATGAGATGTACAGATAATATTTAATAACTGACTTCTTAGGAAAAAGTAACCAACCACAATACCCTTTTAAGTTTAGTCTGAAGTATTAATATTTTCTCCACAATTTTCCTAAATCAAATCCTAATTTGTAGCATTTGAGGTGCAAATGCTCACAATGAAAAATTAGTGGTCAGCTCTTATGAGCCAGTAGAAGCTGGCTCCAGCACACCCCTGTTGGACTGGATGGCTTTTGAAGTCCCTTCAGCTCTTAGATTCCCAGTATAGAGGAACAGCCACAATCTGGGGTACAACACTTAACTGTTCCTTTTAACTCATAAATTTTGTGATTCTTTTTCTCTGATTCAAAAATCTCAGCACTTTCCTTGGGTATTTAGCATCCACCTGTCCAAGACTCCAGGGAACCTTAGGAAACTGGATTTTAAGTGCCATATTTTTCTGTCTACTTTACTAGAATGACTAGGATTATGTGCTTCCATCCTAATTCTTCTGAGTTACTGGAAGCCTGCTCTCTAGTGAATTAGAGGTGAGTGATGAATCCTCAGTACAAGATGTGAAATGCAGTTTCCTTCTCTTGAGAGACTTTAAAATTAAAGCTTAATCAGGTTATTTCCAGTCTATGCTAAATTCTGCAGATCTTTAGGTATGGATAAAACAATGTATTTGAAATTCAGAAATCTAGGTTTTTGTCCTGGCTCTGATACTAGCTGTGTGACTATGGGCAAGTCAACTTTATTCTCTGGCCTGGAACCCCTTGCCATTTTGTCCAGTCACTATTCACCCCTTTACAAGTCCCACCTCTGAACCACTCTCATCATTTGCCTCTTCTTCCTATACCTCTATTGCTGAACATCAAATAAAGGATACAATATGTTTACATATTTGTTGCATAATCTCAATTGGGTAGGACTTCACTGGTTATGATAATATCTCATGAAATACTTCACTGAAAACATTTTGGATATCAGCCATGAGTTCCTGCCTCTTCTCAGCTCTCCACTTCAAAATAATCAGGTTTTTTGCTTTCCTCACATAGCATCAGATGGAGAGGTAACCCCCTCTTTGTCAAAGTTAGGCCTTCTGCTTGAGCCTCTGATCCTATCTCTTCTTGTCTCCTCAAGGAACTTGGTCTTTATAGGTTCACAGGATCATAGACATTTGGTTAGAAGATATAGATATTCTACCCAAGCTTACTTGGTTTCTGGTCCCTATGTGCAACAAGCCATTTCCCATCTCTGAATGTTTTTACAGGTTCCCCCCCCAACCCCCTGCTATGCATGGACAGCTCATCTCCATCCTCTTGAACCCTCAGTTTTCACGTCAGATGCTGTCTCATTCGGGTTTCCTGTCCCAATTCCTCACAGTCGCCAGTGCCCGCCCTTGGTTAATTACTTTGTGTGTGTGTGTGTGTGTGTGCATATATATATATATATACATATTATAATACGATATTATATAACTATATACTATTATATACTATATTATATACTAAATTAACTATATATATATACATTATATATAGTTAATTTTCTTTATTCCTCTTGTTTTCCCTAATATAATATAAACTCCTTAAGGACAGGAACTGTTTCATTTTTACTTTGAGTCTCTCCAGCACCTGACAAATAGTAGACATTTAATAAAGCCTTGTTGAATGAATGGAAATAATTTCATTTTATTGAGCCCCCATTTCCTTCTTTTTACAACTGGGATTATAATAATGCATGCATTACCTACACCATAAATCTATTTGCATATTTATGTGAAGAAAGTACTTTGTAAACCTTGTAGAATTACATAATTGTGAATTGTTACTATTATTTATAAAATTGGCTTCCCAAGTCATTTTTGTTATTCTGTCTGGCCTTTTGATATATTGACTGATAGACACACATATGACCATATCCTTTATCCTGCACACAATGAACGCTGTGCACCTAAATAACAATAATAATGCCACCAGCCACAATGATGATGATAATAATAACTGGCATTTATATAGCACTTTAAGGTTTGCAAAGCACTTTACATATATTAAATATTTTGATCTTTGCAACACCCTTGGGAGGCAGATGCTATTATTATCCCAGCTTTACAGATGAGGTTCCAAAATTATTCCTGGGCTCTGTATAGACTTATTACGGCTGGAGGCATAATGCCAGGGAATCATCTTTGAATGGAAAGAAGAATCTGTAAATTGGATCTACAGGAGCCCTAATGGGTTCTTTCTCCCTTGTTAGGTAACCTGTATCTAGCAAGATGCACCTTGTGTACATATAGCCCTATATTCTTCTTGAACATACTACACAGAATTTAGACCTTTCTGTAATATACCTATCATATGTAAATGAAATAGACACGTAATAATGTACTTCCTATGAATAGGCAGTTAGATGGCTCAGTGGATAGAGCTCAGGAGTTAGGAAGAAAGGAGCTCAAATCTGATCTCTGACACTATGTGACCCTAAGTAAGTCTCTTAACCCTGTTTGCCTCAAATTCCTCATCTGTAAAACAAGCTTGAGAAGGAAATGGCAAAGAACTCCAATATTTTTGCCAAAAAACCCTAAATGGGGTTACGAAGAGTCAGACATGACTGAAATGACTGAATAAATCTCTATGGATATTATGCACATGGTTCATGTACCATCTACGTAACAGATAGAGGACCCAGACCAGGAATGCTGCGCATATGCCACAAACATAGTTCACAACACATATATACATGCCATAGGCACCATATATCTATCAGTATTATCACATATGTTTGACATATATGTAATACATACACATAGCCTATGTTATTCTCCCTGGGCTGCCTCCTAATATATCAAAAATTGCTGGTAGTAATTAATCTTCATTTTAGGAGATATGTTTTTATGCTCTAGGTCTACAAACAGGCTTCTTAGTCTTCATTAGACAGCGAGTCTTTAAGGAGAAAGGAATATTTCTCATGCTTTTCCTGAGCAGAAAATACATTTTTCCTCCTTGAATTGGGATGTGTCTCTTTGTGCGTGAGATGATAAATGGGCTTCTGTGGATATGTTGTGTCTCTGCTGGTCTGGATGGTATGCTGCTCTTCTGTCAACCCCATTGACAAGACAGTAACAAGAGGGTCTGTTTGTACAAAATCAAGACTAGGATCTGGGAAATGGGCCTTTCTGATCTTAGAAAATCTGTCCCGGGACAGGTAATTTGGAAGAATGCTAATAGCGCTTGAAATTCTCTCTGGAAGATAGCTGGCGGTAAGCTCGGTGACAGCATGAGAAGAGGAAGGACAGGAAGAGAACATCATTTGGCCTTTAGTCCATCTGTAGAGTTCCTCAGGTGAAGAGAGAAGGTGAAGTCTGAGGCTACCAGCACTGGAACTCTGGCCCAGCTCATGAATAAGGAGGGAGGCCCTGAGCAAGCATGGCTTCAAGTGATGGATGTAGAACCCAAGGGACCAGATGGGGACAATGGGTGTCTGGACGATCTGCTGCCCATACCTCTGCCACAGTATGGTGGCAGTCCTAAATCTCCCTTCCCCCAAACCCTTGTTGCCACACAGAGTAGGCTGCTCGGCTGCCCTTGCTGAGCTTGGGGCCGGATGGAGCCTGGGAAAGATAGAGGACACATCCTCTTTCCTGTTCAGCTATGTGTCCTGGGTCATGAAACCAAGGGCTAGTTATTGGGAAAGGCCTGGAAGGGAGCCTTGACTATCTCAAAATGTCAAAAGTTGGCAATCTGGCTGAAACAGAGCTGGGCTAGAAAGCCAGGAAACCAGACTGTCTAGGAAATCCCTCTTTTTTTTTTTCATCTATAAAATGAAGGATTTAGATGAAGTGACCTTGAAGTTTCCTCTAAGGTAAAATAATAATGGTAACGACAATGAAAAATGCATTTATACAGTGTTTTAAGGTTTGCAAAGTGCTCTGTGCATGTTATTTCATTTGAGCTTCACAATGACCCTTGGAGTAGGTGCTATTATTACTCCCATTTTACAGGTGAGGGAAACTGAGTCTGGGAGAGGTTATGTGACTTAAATGGGTTCTACAACTATAAGCGTCAGAGGCAAGGTATGAACTCAGGTCTTCCTGACTCCAAGACTGGTGCTGTATCCACTGTGCTGTCTAACGTTATACTATGGGACTCTATGAAATTCTTCCATCTGACTCCATGTCAGTTCAGCCTCAATTCAATGAGAATTGAATAAGCCTTCCTCTGTTACCTTGTCCAAATGACTTCTCTCTGAAGTCTCAGCTTTCTCCTTTACAAAATGAAGCGATTCAAGTATATGGCTCCTAAGATTACTTTGAGCTCTTTGAGGGGGTTGTGGGGGCAAGGAAAGTGTTGAAAACATTTTTATCCTCTTCTTCCTCTCTCAAAAAATATGTCTGCTCCTCATCAGAGCCTTGCAGAGTCTTGAAGCCTCCACACATGAGAGCTGGTGTCCTGGGGGGTTTCTGCCTTTATTTATAGAACAATGTCCATCCCTTGGTTTCAACCCAAATCAGCACCACCACCCTCACTGTGCAAGGTTTCTTTTATGCCATATTTCCTAGAACAATTTGTGGTGTTTACCCCCCTCCCCCCAAGCTGTCCCAGGAAGAATTAAGGTGATCAATAAGCATTTATTAAGCTCTTTTACTATGCAACCGACATGATCTTAGGTAAACAGTGGATAAAAAGATCTTGCACTCAAGAACTTTATTTTTTTTTTAGGGAAACAACATTTATATATATTTTATGTATAGAAATGAATATGGATATATTTTCACATTCTATTAAGGAACACAAAGCAAAAGTGGTATAGTAGGGGCGGCTAGATGGCGCAGTGAATAGAGCACTGGCCTAGGAGTCAGGAGCACCTGAGTTCAAATCCGGCCTCAGACACTTAACACACAAAAAAACTAGCCATGTGACCTTGGGCAAGTCACTCAACTCCAACTGCCCTACAAAAAGCAAAAAAAAAAAAAAGTGGTGTAGTAAAGCCTTCTTTTTAAAAGCAAAAAAATCTTTCAAGCATTTTTTTTCTTTGAAATGTTTTTGCTTTGTTTTCTGTGTCAGATCCTAATTTTCTTCCTTTTTCTTTTTTTTCAGTAAGAGATGCAAAAAATCTTGTACCTATGGACCCTAATGGTCTATCAGATCCTTATGTAAAACTGAAACTCATTCCTGATCCCAAGAGTGAAAGCAAGCAGAAGACCAAAACCATCAAATGTTCCCTCAACCCTGAGTGGAATGAGACATTTAAGTTGTAAGTATCATAATTCTACTTGGGTGGATTGGTAGAAATTAGGCTCAGATCCCTGAGAGATTGGGGGGGAGGGGTTTCTCTTACCTTATCTCTTTTCTTTCCCTTTCTCCCTTTCTCTTCTCTTTCTCCCTACCCATACTCTTCCCTTCCCTTTCCCCTTTCTCTGTCTTCCCCTTCCTTTTCCATTTTCTCTTCGTCTTTTCCTTCCCTTTCTCCTTTCCCTTCCTCTTCCTCCTCCTCCTCCTGCTCCTCCCAATCAAGTTCCTTAGCTCTTCTCTCAAATAGGCAGAACTCATTACCTCTCAAGGCAGCTTGTTCCATTTTTGGATATTTCTAATTGCTAGTAAGTTTTTCCTCATCTCAGGCCCATTAAGGCTACCTTTCAAGACAGAGATGGTATTCAACCTTTCTCAAACTGGAAAATAGATGATAGACGTTCCCCTTACCAGTGCATGTAATGTCACTTTCTTAATTTCCAGAATGGGTTCTCAGAAGGTGATTATGAAGAAATGGGGTGTTAGGAAGAAAACTAGCCAAATCTAATCCCACTTGAGATTTTCCTCCTACTCTTTGACTGTTTGCTTTATGTCTCAATAGTCTGGAACATTCATGATTTCATTGACATGGATATTCTTCCACATTATGATCCATTTCTATCTTGTTGTTTTGTATAACTCTAGTACATGTTTTCACACCAATCCTCCATGAGTTCTCGTTTCTGTTCACCTTTTATTGGCTGCCCTTCAAAACTCGAGGGATTATGTTTTCTTTTGTCATTTTTCTTATATTATTTTTGTGAAGAAAAACATTTTTATTGTATTTTGTATTCTATGTTGCATTTTATCATAAAAGCTTATTTTAATATATCATTTCCCCCAATTGAGTGTTAATTTCCTTGAGAACAAGAACTGTTTCATTTCTTAGTATCTCTAGTGGCTGGCACATAGTAGGGCATTAATAAATATTTTTGTTTTTACAATATTATTTCTACCAGTCTAGGCCTGGCCTCTGCATTTTATTCTGTAACTCCCCTTGATCTTCCTGGTCTAAGCAGGGAAATCTTCTCTTCTTTTCTCTTAGTTCACTTGAGAGAGGTTGGGTTTTTCAAAGGTAACTTATTAACCCTTAGAATTAGCACATGTCATACTGGGTGGAGGAACTCAGAGATCATTTAAGTCCTACCTCTTATTGAAACAGAAATCCTGACCATTCCATCCCCAAGAACAGTTCAACCCTTGCTCCTCCTGAATAATTCCAGGGGTGTGGAGATCACTCCATCTTGAGGAAGCCCGTTTCGATTTTGGACCATTCTACTTGAGAGTAATATAAAAATCTGCCTTTCTATCAAATCCTTCTTTTTGACCCCAAGCAAAACAAATGCAAGGCCTCTTACATGTGAAAATCTTTCAAATATTTGAAGATAGTGATTATATCTTCTATTTTCCAGGTCAAATATTCTCTTTTTCTTCAGCAAATCCTGACGTGGCTTGTTCTCTTCACCATCCTTTTTGCTGTTCATAGAATCACAGCATTTCAGAGCTGAAGGAGTCCTTGAAGGACATTTAGTCCAATTTCTTTGTAACAAATACCCTCCTTCACCATATCCCCAGACAATGGTCACCTGGTCTTTTTCTTGAAGGCTTCTAATGGCAGAACCCACTAACTCTCAAGGCAGCCTATGCCATTTTTAGATAGTTCTAATTGTGAGAAAGTTTTTTCTCTATTCCAGGCCCAAATTTATCCCTCAAATTTCCATTCATTGTTCCTTATTTTTCCCTCTAGGCCAAGAAAGAAAAAGTGCAATAAATTTTTCCCCCACTTGACAGTCTTTCTGATACTTAAAAACACCCATCATATCTCCCATAAGTCTTTGCTTCTTCAATCAAAACATCTACAGTCACTTCCACCAATACCTGTATAGATTTCAATTTCAATACAACAAACTTTTATTAATTCTTAACTATTTGATAATCATTTTGCTTGGGATATAATGACGAAAATGAAACAATCAAGGATCTTGTGTTTATGTGCGAAAAATAAAATATACACAGAGATAACTAAATATAGAGTTAAACAAAACGATTTCAAGAAGGTGAGGACATTAATCCCCAGAGAGGATCAGGAATAATGAATAACAAATAAATAAGTGAAAGGCCTTATATAGGTTCCCATATTCAAGGCAGACACATTGTGGAAGAGATCTAAGCATTGACGTAGGCTGAGGTGAAGAGGTAGGATGATCTAGGCATAGAAAACCACCTGTGCAAAAGACAAATAATGGAGAAGAGCTAGCTGGCCAGTTTGACTGGAAGTGTGAATGTATGAAGAGAATATTATAAAATAAGAAGGGAACTAGACTGTGGAGGTCTACGTGTGCCCAGCTTTCTGGATCACTTTCCAGTTATTGTCCGTCTGCCATGTTTACAAAATTCTGTCTCCTTTCTACAGGACCAGATGAAAGTCCTAGAGTTAGAACTGGGAAGGATTATAGAGACTGTCTAATCCAACTTCCTCATTCTATAGACTAAGAAACTAAAATCTGCAGAATTTACATCAGTTGGTCACTAAAATCCCTCCATAACTCTAAATTCTATGAAATTTACTCATGCTCTCAAACTACTTTTTTACATTTTGTCTTGTGGTCAAGAAAGAATGATGAAAGTTTTTGAGTAGGGGAATGGGTATGGTCAGACCTGTGCTTTGGGCCATGGCAAATAAATGAAATGGGTTCTCAACCTGTGGGTTATGTTCAGTTTGTAACAATGAAAACACATCCTGCATATCAGATATTTACATTACGATTCCTAACAGTAGTAAAATTACAGTTATGAAGTAGCAATGAAAACAATTTTATGATTGGGGGTTACCACAACATGAGGAACTGTATCAAAGGGCCGCGGCATTAGGAAGGTTGAGAACCACTGCGCTAGGGTGTGCAGTGGACAGAGCACTGGCCCTAGACTCAGTGAGAATAATCTTCCTGAGTTCAAATCTGGCCTCACACACTTATTAGCTGTGTGACTGGACTCACTCAACCCTGCTTGCCTCAGTTTCCTCATTTGTAAAAATGAGCCAGAGAAAGAAATGGCAAACCACTGTAGTATCTTTTTTCAGAAAACCCCAAGTGGGGTAATGGAGAGTCAGACATGACTGAAAAACAGCCAAACAACAACAAATAATGAAATGTCGTCTTGAGAGGGTACAGACTAGAAGCAGATTATTATCAGCCTGAAATAGGGAGGGCTTGAACTGGGCTCTCTGGATCACAAGCCACTCTGATAACTCTCACTGGAATGCTTTCCAGAATGTCAAGCTCTTTCCAAATATCTGAACATAATTCTCCAGCTTTGTGATCTAACCAGATATAGTACAGCGGGACATTCATCTCCCCTGTTCTTGTTGCATTGTTGTTGTGAATTTAGCCTAGGATTACATTCACATTTTTGGATACACGTCACACTGTTGACTCATGCTGAGTTTGATTTCCACTTTAGAAAACAAAACAAAACCAAATCCCTCCCCTTTAGCCATGATCCACCTTGTTATTGTTTCTTCTACTCATAGTCCCTAGAACCAAAGGCAGTGCCTTAAATATGGTTTGGCCAGGACAGAGTAGAGAATTTGGAGTAGTCATTTTATTTGCTCTGGACATTGTACTTCTATTATGACAGTTTGAAAAGTTTAAACAAAACAAACACAGATTATAAAACTACAAAATCTAACTATAAATATTCTTTAATAGTCCCATAAATGGCCAACACAGATTTCCTGTTTTAACTGTTTCCAGTCTCACCTACTTTGCCATTGCCGTAATGCTTTAGGAGAAATACTCTGTGTCCTTTTTCCTGAAAGATAGGGATAAACATTGGTAGGGGAAGTTCTTGGGGAGGATCTTCTTATCTCAGTGTAGGTTGGCACCTTCTCTTCAATTCATAGTTTTAGAGAGGAGTGTAGGGCAGTGAGAAGGTAAGTGACTTACTCAGGGTCACATAGCCAGTCATGTGTCAGACGCAGAACTTGAACTCGTATCTGCCTGGCTCTCAAGTCAGCTTTTTATCCATTTATAGACCTTGTTCTTTGTTTCTCTCTTTTTTTTTTACTTCCCCTATAATTTATCCTGGTTCTTCTTCTCCTTTAAAGCAGGTACAGCTTCAAACCCTTCCCAGACTTCCTTGGTTACCTTCCATACATCAGTCAAACACATTTGCATTGTCCTCACTCTCTCACATCACATTCCAAGGTTCAGATTAGCATCACAAATTCCGAATTGCAAAGGATTTTAGAGATTATTTAATTCAATGTCCTTATTTAACAGATTGTGAAACTGTGAGTTTTATCACTAAATTGGGTGAGTTGATCACTAAGATCTATTCATAGATTGAAATCCTGTGAAAATTACCCAAAATGACACAACATAATAGGTAGAAGAATTCAGATCCCGAGTCCAAGTCCAGCATTCTTCCTATTCTACTCTTGCTTGGTTTATGCTTTCTCTAACCAGGGATGATGCATTTATCTAGAAACCATGTAGTTTATAATTCAGTAATATATCTGTGGTAATCCTCCCTTTGTATCATTCCTGGCAGCGGCAGTATATTCCAAGTCCCCTTAGAGCTCTAGGAGATAAGAGGCTGTGGAAGATGAGGGACTTAATGGATAGATGACAAGATCATCATAAAAAGTTTCAGCACATTTTTTTTTGTTGTTGTTCTTTATAACTTGCCTGGAAATGTCAAGGAAGTACAGTAGTTGAAAGAACTTGGAACACTTACTGGCTGTGTAATGTGACTCAGCCAGTCATCTCACCTTTCTCGGATTTCTCAATCACCCTGTCTATAAAATGGGGAGAACCATAATTGCCTCAATATGGTGATTGTGGAGTACTTTTTAAACCTAAAACCCTGTGGAAATGTAAGTTATTATGATTGTTATCTTCATAATGTAAAACAATGTCTTATGGAAATCTTTTTTTTTTTCTTTTTAGTCAACTGAAAGAAGCTGACAAAGACAGACGACTTTCTGTGGAGATTTGGGACTGGGATCTGACCAGCAGGAATGACTTCATGGGGTCCTTGTCCTTTGGGATCTCAGAGCTACAGAAAGCTGGTGTTGATGGATGGTACGAAATGCTTTTTTTTTTTCAAAAGCCACAACAGCTAAGAGGCCTTAATGACTCAATATTACCTGCAGTCATTTTCTTTCTCTGTCAAGTCCAGGGATTAAAGTAAGGAAGAGGGAAAATTGAGTTTCTTTCAATTTTTTAAAAATTCTGCAAATGTGGAAGAGGAACAAGTCACTTAGTATAGTGGAAAAAACACTAGACTTGGAAACTGAAAATCCTGGATTTAAATACTGTTTCAATTCATTCACTAATGACTTTGCACAAATCCTTAAACCTTTCTGAACCTCATTTTTCTCATCTGTAAAATGGGGATAAAGAAACATTGATGTTGGGAGGATTAATTGAATAAAGCAGTTTGAAAATATAAGTGCTCTACAAACAATTCAATTTAATAATCCTTTAGCATACTTAATTAAATTAAATGATTAATTCAATTAAGCACTTACCATGCTTGAGCTTTATCCTAGATGCTGGGCAAAGAAAGAAATGAAATAATACTAAACTTCATGGAGTTCTCATTTTACTTGGAGGGAAGGTATACATGGATAAATAAACATGATCCTTTGAGGACAGAGAGAACAAGCGTCCTGGAAAAAGCAAGAAAGGCTTCACCCAGAAGGTAGCAGGGTAACTGAGTCCAGGAGGAAGTTAGGAATTCAAATCAGACAGAGGTGAGTAAGGAGCTCCTAGGCAAAGTGGGGAAGGGAAGTTCGTACAAAGGAGCAGAGATGGAATTGACCTCAGGCATACCAGCTAGACTGAGATAGGTCCCAGATATAATAGAAAGCCTTGAAGATATCTGAACAAGGGCGTTTGGGGAATATTGACGATAGCCGTGTAGCCAATAGATTTGGAGAAGAAAAAGAATTGGGGGTCAGGGAGAACATCTAGGAGGTGAGTGCAATGTTCCAGGTGAGACGTGACAAGGGCCTGAACTGGGGCAACACTGGGGTAACATGATTGGAAAGAGGGAAATTAATCTGAAAGATGGTAAGGAAGCAGAGTTGATAAGATTTGGTACCTAGATAGATAGGAATGGTGAGTGAGGCCAAAGGGGGAAGCAGGGATGACTTCAAAGTTGAGAACCTGTGTGATGGCCCTCAACAAAAATAGGGAAATTGGGAGGAGGAATGGAATTAGGGGAAATTATGATGAGTTCATTTTTGGACTTGTTGAAACTGAGTTGTGTGATCCAGCCTGGCACATAGTAGGTACTTAATAAATGTTTATTGAATGAATGAGCTGTTGATAGAGTGAGCACAATTTAAGGAAATGGAACTGAACTTGAAGTCACAAGACCTGGGTTCAAGTCTTCCTTTTAGCTATGTGACAGTAGGCAGGTCATTTTTTAATCTGTGAATTTCTGTCTTTTCATCTGTAAAGTGGAGACAACAATCCTTGTACTGAAGCCTTCCAGAACTGTTGTGATGACTACATGACATAATAGATATAAAACACTTTGTAAAGTGTTATTTGAACTTGCATTAATATTGGTAGATACATGGTGTAATGGGAAGGACATTGATCTAGAATGTTTCAAGCCTTGTCTCTGTCACTCACTGGCTCCTAGGTGATAACAAACAAGTCATTAGACCTCTCCGTGCCTCAGTTACTTCATCTGTGAAATGGGTACACTAGGGTTTGTAATAGCCTCCGGGATTGTGACCTGGTATTATTTTTAGAAATGGTCAAACCATAGTTCCATTCTTTCCAGAGATGCCCTAAGGAGGACCACTGAGGCAGCCCCAAAGTTCGTAACAGGTGATAGCCTTGTCATCTTTGTGCTGGCGTCGGCTAACTTTACTCCCACATCCAGAATGCCTTCCCCTCCTGCTAATTACACAGTAGGAGCCCATCAAATCCCCATTGGTAACTGTTTAAGAAGTAGCTAAGGAGGGGAGTCAGTATGAATAATTCAGTTTGACACTGGATTCTGGTGCCAGGGCTTCAAAGAAGCGTTGATTATGGGTTGCCTTCAGTCTCCTATGAGACTCTGTCCAAAGCCTGCAATTACTGTCACTTGTTACCATCCAGAAGATGAGCACAGTAGGTCTAAGAAGTCTCTCCTGAATAGGTCTATTCATTCTCTTGACTGCTTTCTCAGCAGGATGTATGCGATTTTAATTTCCCTCTCTGATGCTGAGGTCCCCCCAGAGCCACGGTCTCCTATTAAGGGTCATGAAATGTAAGGTTCACCTTCCCTGCAGATGGCACAGACCCCAGTCCATCACCACATGCTCAGTTCTGCCACCTGAGCCCGTCTTTGATTGAGAACGTGGGGAATTGTTTGCAGAATGCTCTGAAGGAAAGCTTGAATGATATCTGTCTCCTCACTTTTCCCCAATCTGAATAACAGTGCAACCTGCTCTCTGAATAAGGTACCTGGGCTATGGCAACTGAGCAAGGGGAAAAGAGCATGGCAATCTGAGGTCAGCAGACTGAGGATCAAATCCCTCTTCTGCCATTATGAGCTGTGTGACCTTAGACAAACCACTTTACTTCTCTGAGACCAAGCTTCCTTTTCTGTAAAAAGGAAGTTGGACCAGATGTTTCCTGAGGCCCCTTCCAGTACTTGCTCTAAGATCCTATGATAATTTAGCCAGTCATGCCCAGATTAGCCATTTGAAGGTTGCCAGGGAAAAGACCAAACAGATCACTTCCCTTTTGTTAACTTCTAACTTCATTGATGAGAATTGGAGCCCAGGGTATTTACCAAAATACTTGATGAATCATTTTCAGACTTTCTGGGCATGCCTACTACTTCTAAAATTTTGATTCTGAGAGCTTATAATATAGGACTTAAATCAGAGGGATGGATTTTATTACCCCCAACAAATTCAGTAGGCAAATACATTAAATATCTTTTATAAATTTTAAAATAAATTTATTTATTTATTTTTGAGTTTGCAACATTCAATTCCGTAAGCTTGTGAGTTCCAAATTTTCTCCTCTTTCCTCTTCTCCCACCTCTACCTTTATGGTGGCATACAATCCTATGAAGGTTCTACAGATATTTTCACAGTAAACATTAGGATTGTAACCAATGGAATGAAGAACAAGACAGAAGAAACAAAACCAATAGGAGACAGAGAGCAAGTAGTGTGCTCTGGATGTGGATAGCCCCTTCCATCATGAATCTTTTGGAGCCAAATACATTCAATATTAAAGCTGGAAAGGACTGTCAAACAGTGTTAGAGCCAGAAGAAACCTTGCAGCATAAGCTGTTCAAATGGAAGACACCACAAAACATAGGATGTTAGTGCAAACAAGGATCTTGTCAATAATCTGCTCTAACTCCCTAAAATTTGTTAAGGGTACATAGGAACTGGATTAGGGAATTCCCATGGAAAAAACTCTTGTCTCCTTGGGCATATCAGTAACCTCTGCAAATCAGAATCTTGAGAGTTACCTGGGACAACAAGAAGGTTAAGTGATTTGACCAAGGTCCCATAGCCAGTAGGTATCAGAGGTTGGACTTAAATTCAGGTCTTCCTGACTCTCCTCTCCAGAAGTCAGTTCTTTATTCACCATTCTTTTTGGTCAAATCACACAATCTCTGAGACTCTGATCCCTATTCTGTAGAACAAGAGGGCTTAGCCTAAATGATTTCCAGGACCCTTTCTGACTGTACAAGTCTATTGATATGTATTGCTGTAGAGGGGCATGAATTCCTTCTAAATTTTCAATGAGTAGAACCTTGGTTTACAAATTTAATTCATTCAGAGATTCTGTTTGTCATGTAATTTGTTTGTATTGCAAAGCAAATTGTCCCATAGGAAATAATGTAAAGTCAGATGATTGGTACTGTATCCCCAAAAGTATTCCTATAAAATAATTATTTATAATTTTAAGTAGGTTTTTTTTGTCCCTCATGCACCTAAATACAATTGCAGTGATTAGTACACAATATAAACCAAAAATAAAACAAATTAAACTGCACTTAACCTTTGAGAAGAGTCGTGACTGGTGTGGAGACAAGAGGAAGAAGGGGATAGGGGGAGGAGTAGGTGGGGTAGGAAATTGAAGGGCTTTTGGAGAGGATCAGGGTCCAAAGACCAGGGTTAGAAGTTGTGGCTAGGATTAGGCTTGGGGGAGGGGATGGCCTGGGGCCTGCTGAGGGAAAACTGATTTTGGTTCTGTTGATGCTACTCACAGCCACCTCTGGTGAGAGTGGCCAGAATGTTAACTGAGACCAGAGGCCTGGGATACCTGACTGCCATCTCCCCTGGGGTCTCAAGTCCACCACTCCCCCACCAGTTGCTGCACCTACACTTCCCATTCTTGAGGCCATAGGCATATGATCTAAAGTCAATGAATATGAGTAGCAACTATGTGAAGTTGAAAGTGGGGGCTCACTCTACTCCACCATACTGCAGACCCTGACCAAGCAGGACACCATACTCAAAGCTATGTTCAGTGGCTGCATGGAGGTACTCACAGACACAGTAGGCTGGGTGTTGATTGACAGGAGTGGTCACCATTTTGGGACAATCCTGAACTACTTTCAGGATGAGTCAGTGCCTCTTCCAGAGGCTCCTCAGGAACTGGGTGAGTTTAGCATCAATGTGATATTTACAGCACCAATGAGCACTATAATTATACTGGGATAGGGCTCAATAGCAAAGTATAACAGACTCTGCATATATAAGACAGAAGCAAAACATTTATTCAGATACCAGAAAACTGAATCCCAAAACCAGTAAGCTGATTCCATCATAGTAGCAAAGAAGTTAATAAGCCAAACAGCACAGAGAGCTACAGCATCCTTTAGCCTTCCCACAAACCAGCACAAGCCTAGCTGTCACAGCAGGTGGCAAACACCAACTTTTACTCACAAGCCTAGCTATCTCCCTCAGATGCGTCCTCTCCTCCCAAATATGTCTAGCTGCTCTGACTCACAGCTTCCTGTGGGCTCTGCTCCACCTTTCAGCAAATTCCTTCCACCACAGGCCTCATGTGAGCCTATTAGGGGGCAGAGTATATTTTCAAAGCAGAGAAGGTTCCCTTAGGCTTATTAAGGGACAGGGAAGATCTTCAAAATCCCATTTCCATTACAGTGAGCTGTTGGGTGAAGCATGATACCAACTGGTGCATGGGCTAGTTGAAGATTGCCAGTTGACTCTACAGCAAATGAGTGAGAGCCTTTCCCTACTCTGCCTTATTCCCATGGTGATATCTCCACTAGAAGAGCAGCAGCTTCTGGCTAGCACCTCTAAACTAGGGGCAAAGAAAACATGATGTTCTTACTGTGAATTTTTGTTCATCCTGCAAGACAAATTTTGCAAAAAATTTTCTTCATCCAGAGAAGCATACATAAATCAGGTTACTCATAAACCAAGATTCTACTGTATACCATGGCAAATGCTACAAATTTATTGATTTCTAGACTTAAGAAAGTGATGGAGTAAATGTTAATGCAAATTAAACTGAAAAGTGGGGCCAGTATACTATTTTTCTCCGTCCTCGAGAGCTGGTTGTTAAACATTTAGCATCATATCTCTGGCTGTAGACATTCTTTACTGCCTCAAAGCATCGGAATTTTGTTAGTTTGGATGTTCTCTCCCCCATGATACAATATGAAACTTCTGTACCTTAGCACATGGTCTTCATGAGTGACTGTACTTAGAGATTCACTTTCTGATGAACCTTGTTGAAGTTTGCTCCTTGGTTTTCAGATGACAGGCTCACACAAGCCAGACTGGTAGGAAGGACCTATCAGTTTGCTCTTCAAACATTGCGAACTCAAGGGTCACATCTATGCTACCACGAGGCATTGACGGAGCAGTGAATGAATGAATGAATGAATGAATGAATGAATGAATGAAAAAAGATATTGAACATCTACTATGTATAAGGCACAGTGTTAGATGTTTAGGATACATATATATATAAAAGTGAGATAGCCACTGCCCTCAAGGAGTTTCCATTCTAACAGGAGACATGGCATAGTGTTAGCTAAAGAAGAGAATATTGATCTGAGGAGTCCCAGAGATTAAGAGAAGAGCCATAGAGTAGTAGATTGTCATGTCCTTTTGAGGAACAAGAATAATATTGATTTAATTCCTTTCCCAGAGCCAGAGGTGGAAAGTGGGATATTCAAGGGCTTATGACATGGAGACAAAGTAAATGGCAAAATGCCAGAGTAAGTGCTGGTTTCCTGGTAAATGACCCAATAGAATGTGAAACAGACTGTTTGTTGGCTGACTATAGGTAATAGGTTGGGTGGGTTTGTAAGCACTCATCAGTCAAGACCACCCAGCCCTGGAGCAGAATTACAAAGTTGAGTAAATTCTTTCCCCTGAATAGAGGAGAGGTTAGAGGGGGTGTGATATCTAGAGATCTGGTCTGCCATGTTACTGTTGGAGGCAGGGTTGATCAGTGAGAGGGCAGATGACAAGACACATGGATAGGCATTGCCTCCCTGGTTATTCCCTGGATGAAATGATAAAGGGATATCATTATTATATTATAATATATATATATATGTAACATAATACATATTATAATATATCGTATTATATTACTAAGGTAATGTCCTTAGTAGTGGATAGTGATATATCCATAAATGACTATTAAATGAAAATTGACTCAGGGACACGTGGATTCAGATCTTGACTCTGACAGATTCTGGCTGTTACCACAGGAAAATCACTAAACCTCTTGAGTATCCCAAGTGGTAATTCCCTACTTAGAGGTATCAGATACTTAGTACCAGCCCAAAAGGGCCAGCAAAATTTTCAAGTTTAGCCCAAATCAGATTAAACTGTAATTGGAAAATGATTTTTTTAATATGATATAACATAGATAATATTAATTTGTGGTTTTCTGAATCAACTTGTGTCCCACAGGGATCTGCTTCTGTTTGAGTGTGAGACCACTGCCTTAGAGCAATGAAATCACAGGCCCAGACAGAAACAAACCAACCCATTAAGGAACAGCAAAAAAATATATATGGTAAATTGGGAATCAAAATATTCGAGTTTGGGGTCCTGCTCTGCCCCTCACTTGCTGTGTACTCTTGAACAAATCTCTCTCTCATCTCAGTTTCCTTATCTATAAAATGAGTGGAATGAACAAAATAGTCTTAAGCCCCTTTCTGTCTCTGATGTTCTATTTTCTAAGAACCATTCCAGCTCTAATAATTTAGCATTCTGTGATCTATTGACTCAAGTAATTGTGGTCAGTTATATAATGGTCACACTTTGTTTTGGGGCTGAATAGAATAGCTAGATACATGCAATTATTTCATGAGCAGAACTTGCATTTCTCCTTCAACCCCATCTCCTCCCTGCCCCCCATCTCTCCCCAAAGCCCTTGTATATTCTTTGCTTTTTTTATCACCTGCCTCCCACTGCTGGCTCTGACTACTTTCTTTCATATGAAAAAATGGTAAAACTCTTTATTTAAGTGCTTAAAAACTGGAATAAAAGATATGACCACTTTGCAAGGAAATCTGGTAATTTTTTAATGTTATTTTTTAAGCCATTGCAAGGGAAAAGCCAAACTATTTTCCTTGTTGCAGGATTTTCCTGGAATAAAGCAAAGGGAAATGGTCTGATGGTTTTTGTATCTAAACATCTGCAGTAAATGAGGAAGAGTGACTCAGAGGAAGAGCCTATCCAAAGCTAGGCACAGTGGAATTACATTTCGTTGCTTCAATGTAGATATTTGTTCTGTAGATAAAGCCCAACTGAAAAAATGTTCTCTCCTTATCTCTGCCCAGAAAGAGGTCATAGATTGAACTGGAGCTCAGTCCAAGGCTAGATGAAATACTTTGGCTATGAATATTTTCTTGATTTAAGTCAATTGGTGATTTAAGCATTTTTTTCTACATCTATACAACCTATTACAGGACTTCCAATCTTCTGACCTACTAAAGAATAGTCCAATGGATCTTTAAAATTTTGTTTGATGTGAAGAAACAGGATGCTGTCAGAAGTGGAGATGAATTAGTTTCTGTGCCACCTGGGGGGAAGGCCTTATATCTCTTCTGCCCTCTACTTTAGATCACCTCCTAAGTTTTTGGGGGGTGGCATTTCTTGTGTATTTCTCTATGGCATGCCAGTACTCACTGTATAGCCTTTTTCAATTCCCCATCCTCACACTTTTTCCCCTTATTAGTTCACCTGTACACAGAAATTGGGCTTCTCAAATTGCCTTTTTTTAAAAGCACTAAACAGAATCACGAAGTAGATAATTGTTAAATTATGGAACGGGGATTGTTCTAAAATAATTCTTTCCTAACCATGGGGCTGTCTTATATTTTTGAACTAACTTTGTCTGGCCACATAGCCAGCTCCTGTTGTAACAAGGGAAGAAGAACCCATTAGGACTCTTCTCATCTTCCTCTAGACTCCATTTGCAGATTCTCCTTTTCATTCAAAGGTGATGCTCTGACATTGTTCCTCCATCCATCATTGGTCTACCATGTTTCTAAGGATCCATCACCTTTGCTTCTCACAAATTTATAATTCCTTAAATACTGTCATTGCATGTCCATGTCTACATATTGTCTCCCATGATCCGCAATATTGAGAATGATAGATATAACCTATCATATAAATATCTGAATTTAGCAAAGAGAATAGATTTGTTGTTTCAGTCATTTTTTTCAGTTATATTTGACTCTTTATGACACTATGTGGGTGTATCTGCATGTGGGTGGACCTGCCTGGAAACAGATAGAGGAGTGGTGTCTCTGTTCCTAAGACCATCAGAAATACGTGTTTTCTGATGGTCTTAGGCGACCTCTGTGAAAGAGTCATTTGGCCCCCAAAGGGATTGTGACCCACAGGTTGAGAACTGCTGGCATAGACAGAGGTGGGCAAGATGAGAGGAGAAGAGGCTAGGGGGAGAAAGAGAATTGATCTCAATGCTAACATTTGATTGGAAGAGAGGAAGGGAAAAAGACAAGGAAACAGAGAGGGAGATAAGGAGATGAAGAGTTGATTCTAATTGTAAGATTATATGTAAGTAAGAAGGGGAAGAGAAGAAAGATAGCAGAGAAAGGAGGAGAAAGGAAAATACGGAGAGAGAGAAATTGTAGGCAAGTGAGACAGAGAGAAAATTTATTTCAGCTGAGATTCTGTGAGTGGGAAAGGGACAATAAGAAGGAAAAGATGAATTTGTACATATTGGGGAGGATCAAGAGCATCTTCTTATATGATTCTTGCTGAAATCCTGGGATTTTAGTAAAACTTCTTAACATCAATGTTTTATTAACTTCAGAAAACTTTTAAGAGGATTTAGTTTTTTGTTGTTCAGTCGTCTGTCATGTCTGACTCTATATGATCCTATTTGGGGTTTTCTTGACAAAGATGCTGGAGTGGTTTGCCATTTCCTTCTCCAGCTTATTTTACAGATGAGGAAACTGAGGAGAACAAGGTTAAGTGACTCACCTAGTATCGCACAGGCTGGATTTGAACTCAGGTCTTCCTGACTCTAGGCCTTGTGCTCTATCTACTGTCCCATTCAGCTGCCCTGTTAGTCATTTAACATTCCTGAAAAGATAACTTTCTCTTTTAATTGATTTCCCCCATTTCTCTTGAGCCTTTCCTGAATCTAGAAATAAATTAGATGTTTATTTTTTTTCTTCCTAAGCCCAACTTGTCTGTCAAGTAAACTCATATGACTCAATCTTTCTCTCTCTTCGTTATATGTCAACAAAACATTTGGATAAAAAATACAAAACTGAATCAGCCATAAGGATATTTGAGCCACCCAGGGCTACACATCTGGATGTTTTACCCTCCAGGAGGTTCCGTTTCATGACAAGATTAACAGGAACTGTCAGTTATCCAGATTGTGACCTTCATGGTGCCAAACTTCCAGATGCATTCACATTGATGGTGATTTAGAATAGTGTAGAAAAAGCGAAAAAAAACTCAGTTGAAAGATTGACTGGATTTTCAAAAAAATTTTTTTTCCTAGATATCTTCCGAAAGATACCATCTAACAAATGCATATTGAATTGACTTGAAACACTATCCTAACCATCCTATCCTACTCTGTACTATGCTATGCTATGCTATGCTATCCTAGCCCTCTCTGTTCCAGAAATCTCCATCTTACTCCTGCCTGACCATCATTCTCAAAGCATTACCAGCTGTGTTTATCTAGCATTGTTGATCTCTTTTGGTCAGTGGCACTGAAACAGAAAACAAAGACTGTGATCATTTTGGAACTCTGATTGGTTTGGAGATTATGGGACCTGCATACACTTGGCTTTAACTTTACTAGTTTGGGACCCTCCTATTCCCTAATGGCTTTTTTTGCTAGACTTCAAACTGCAAATTCTCCTTTTCCCTCTTTTTTTTTTTTTGTCCAGTCAGTCATTATCTGTTATGTTAATATCTATTACTCTAACCAAGTGTCTGGGAGCCCAAAATCCTGAAATTCAGTCATTTAGCTCTTTTTTCAACAATTTCCCAATTATTTCTTTTTTCCCATTTGCAATTGAATACAATCACTGAAATTCATTGGTTATAGGCATCTACTATCTGATCTCCTTGTTATATCAAATGAAATAATCCATCTAAGGTGATTTGTAAACCTTAAAACACTATATAACAGTCTACAGTTTTAATCCAGATATCTCTGTAACTGCATTACATTTCCTTCTGTAGTGCCCAAACACCACTAAGAACTATTAAGGTGCTTGTAATCTCCCAATAGGGGTCTCTTTGTTTCTCTGAGAGCAAGTGCCTTATTATAGGTACTTTTTCCTAATTTTCCTTCTCAGGAAGGCCACCCATGTTTGATCTGTTGCAAAGAAGTGAGGGCATGTATTGAATGCCAATTTGCATGGACCAAAAATATTCATGTCCACGTGGCAGCATGCTCTGGGTGTGGATGGGGTGGAACTGATGGGTTATCGTTGCAGCAATTTACTGGCCTGGGGATGCGGCAATAATGATATGAATAGACCAGTCTTGTAATACCCCCTTGGTAATTACTCTTTGCTGTCCACGCAGCTGTTCCTTTAACCTGTGAATAATCTGTAAGATAGGAAGGAAGAGGAAAAGAAGCCAGACCCATGGTGCCTGTTGTGTCATCCCTGAGATTGATGGGATGGGTGCTGTATCTGAGATGCAATCAGTCTGACTAAAGAAGAACTTATTATTACAAATTTAGCTAGCAGAAGGCTGACCCTTGGCCATTGAGGAAGTATCAGACATAGCCCGAGTGTCCAAGATTCCTTAGAATCAAAGAAAATACAATCACATACATCATTCCCTCTAGTCACTTCCCCAGGGGTTGGTATCATAGGGGAGACACCCAGAGATACATCTTCATCAAAGTCTTTTAGGAATTCTGACAACACGACCATGACTTTCCTGTGCCTCAGAGGCTCACTTGAGTCAAAGCCATTCTCTGACAGCAGTGGAAATGGCAATGTGGCTTTGCAGAAATGTGTATTCTGTAATTCTTTTCTTCATTATTCTAATATGTCTTTAATGGTGGCCCACTACAGCTCTGATATGAGCAGTTGGCTCTTTGCCAGAACACTGACAACACATAATTCTGAAATTCTGTCTCTCTAGCCATGATAATGACATTACTAGTCATTAGATGACCCTGGGAAAGCCAGTTCACCAGGTTTCTCAGTAATACTGTAACACGTATCTCCCAAGGATCTGAGGAAAGCCCTTTGTGAACTGGCAAGTCTTGTACCAATGTGAGTTATTATTATTAGTACATGACTTAGGATCATTCAGTTCATTCTGTTGAACTTATGCTTCTCATTCATAAAATGGGAATACAACTTTATTGACAGAATTGTTTGGAAGAAAGAATTTTATAAACATTGAAGTGCTTTATAAACGTGAGCTAAGATCTATATTTTTCAAGTTTAGTAGGAGTACCCAAGGAAAAGGTCATAGAAATAATATTAAACACATGTTGATTTTAGGAGAAAAATAAAAATGTTGTTGAAACCATCTGATAAAAGGAGAGCCATTTTACTAATTCCGGTTCTGTCTTGTCTCTCTCTAGGTTTAAGTTGCTAAGTCAAGAGGAAGGAGAGTATTTTAATGTTCCAGTTCCTCCTGAAGGAGAAGAAGGCAATGAGGAGCTCCGGCAGAAATTTGAGGTGAGTGGTTTTTTTTTTTTCTGGTCATTTGGAGAATTGCATCTATATAATATGTGATGATCATGTTTATAGCATAGTTTTGTTGGTACCTCTCTAGAACATAGCCTAATTATGTTGTTATTGATATATTAATATTTTCTCCAGTGACAAATAGAATCAGTATCTAGATGTCATAGAAGACATGTTGGACCCAGAGTCAGAAAGACCTGATCTCAGTTTGGCCTTAGTAACTTGCTAGCTGTGTGACCCTGGGCAAGTCATTTAACCTCTGTCCACCTTAGTTTCTTCATCTATAAGATATGGATAATGATAGCTACTGAATCCCAGGGTTATTGTGATAATAAGCTGGGATAACATGCAATTAAAGCACTGTCTAATACTGCTAGCTATTTGGCATTATGTAAGACTTTGAATTGCTGATACCTTCCACTCATTGCATGGTCTTTGTAAGATCACAGATATAGAATTGGAAGGGACCTTAAAGGTCACAGGAACATAAATGTAGAGCTGAAAAGACCCCAAAGGCCACTTAATCCAATACCCTCATTTTGCAGGAAAGAAAACTGAGTTGAGAGGGTAAATGATTTGCCCAGGGACACACAAATAATAAATGGCAGAACTGAGGGGGAAAATGAAACAAAAGTAAAGCAAAAACCTCCCAAATCATCTGACTCCAAAGTCAGCATTCTTCCTAATAGACTGTACTGCCACCATTGTGTTAAGGAGAAGCCTGAATGGGTGGACTTTGAAGGAAAGAAGAAAGGTATGAAATCCATGCTTCTACAGCAAAGGAAAAAGCATAGACACTATCAGATAGTATCTGTTGGTTGACAGATGACTGACAAACAACCAAAACCCTACTTGCCCCTCTTATCCTGTAAGTACAACTGGTAATGACAGTTGTCAAATACTTCCAAAAGAGAAATCATGAAAACACATAGATTTAAGAAGTAAGTTTAGTCCCATAGCTGGTGTAGATACTCATCTGTTGATACCAATAAACACAACAAATCTATAAGAATCACATTAGCCATAACATTATGGCGATCTCATTTTGGCCACTTGCCTCTACTAAGCAAAGGCAAGTTTGAAAAAAAAAAAACTATTGTAAGCCTAACAAATATCAAACTAAATGAGCATTTCATTGTACAAAGAACGTGAATAAATTTATATTAATCTCAGAGCTATTGTGTTTGAGACTATATGATACTTAACAAAATGATAGCAATGACCCTGCTTCTCTCTGTCTCCTTTGGAGCTTCCTTTTGTGTATGTTGTTAAATGTTTCATTGATCCTCTTTTACAAGAGAAAGGATGTTTTGGGGGTTTTTGTATGAATATCTGGTGCATTTAATAGTTAGAAGTCAAGAGATTATTTGACCCAACGAAGCCTTTGCCAATAGTGTTGGGATTCTGACGCTGGTTGTCCATTTGTAAGATTGTTTCCATCTGAACTTGATCGTTTAGAAGAGGTCCAGGGAATGGTTTCTTATCTGTGTGTTCCCAAGGGAGAAAGCTTCCTTTGGTAGTCAGGCCATGTTTCTCCACAGGTAATAGAAAGTTATTAGGAACTAGTGTTTGGCTATTAATGAGTAGATTAGGCTACATGAAATATCACAGGGTATTGCTCTAAAGCACTCTTTTGATCTGTGTTTGGCACATAGCACCAAGGTAAGCAGTAACCTCATGATATCATAAAATAGCATAACTAGAGGTAACTCTAGAAGCAAAAGACTAATTGGCAAGATGAATCAATTTGAAAATGTGATGCAGCAGGCATGCATAAATATACATATATGTATATATATATGTATATGTATTTCTTCTTTACAACATATTGTACAATATATTTTGCTTCTCATTATGCTAATGCAATGATGAGTGTGATCATGTGGGCAAGGAAGCCTCATTTTGGTTCATAACCACAGACACCCCAACCTAAGCCAAGTTGCCATCTTGCAAATGTGGGTCCTTCACCATAGAGAACAAAAGGGTGTGGATGGCTCTGTGTTGTTTATCTCTTTTATCAAATAAATAGCTCAAAGTATAGTCTCTCCTATTGGTAATGAAGGAATGTCATCTTTGTCCAGAAAAAGGATCAACTATTGCTTTCCTACTGATATCTTATGAAATCTTAGAAATTTTAAGTTTCAGAAGGGAGTAATTGAGATATCTGTTTAGAATTGTAAAAGAACTAAGAGATACATCAAGTGTTCACTCAGGACCATGTCACATGATCAAGAAGCTAGAAAGCTATTTTTCCAATCCTAGCTAACTTGCAAAGGAAAACAAATGAGGAATTATATGCCAGAGGTAGAGCAATTATAACTGTTTCCATATATAAAGAAGACAAGAAGGCCAACAAAGAAATAGCCTTATGAATTAGAAATGAAGAATGCTAATCCATAACTCCTTAGCTTAGCTACCCCTTCCTTACCTGAATCTAAACCAAAGCAGAGTTTATGAAATAACCCATGGGCTTATGCTTTGAGATCTTATCAGGGTTTTTTTTTTGCTCCAGACTCAGCTGCCACGTGCTGCCACTGCCTTTCCCTCAGCATTCTGTTGTAACAAGCAGTGGACCTCAGTTCTGTTCAACAGCAGAGGAGAGGAATGAATGTGGGTGGGTGGTGGCACTACATACTTCCCTTCTACCTACAGTACCCTTCTGGGTTATAGTGTTATGCAGAGAATAAGAGTGAGCTGAGACCTGGGTTCAAGAGAAACTTAGGTGTGGATTTATTGAGCAAGCGCATGACTACCAGAGTGTTTACTCAAGTTGGTAGTGCCCCTTTGGGGGCACCACTTTGGTCATAAAGGCTAAAACCACAAAAACCACAATCAGGGAGGGGAGCTAGCAGAAACCATGACATACAGAAGCAAAGAACAGCCATTGGTATCTGTACCTCAGGGCTAATTTTGGAATATGGTGCAAGGATACAAAGGTGCAATCTTCCTGTGACTCAGGTGTCCCTTAGAAGAGCAAGGTGGAAGATCACAGTCAGTGCTTTCCAGAACAGGGTGAAGGGTCATGGGGTAAGGAGGAACTGGAGGAGGACTGGAAAAGAGGCTGGGGTCATGTTCTGGGCAAAGGGTATGGGGACCCTGCTTGGTCAGTGGAACAGGACAGGGTGGTCTCTATATTACTCTATAACACTGAGTTGCACTTCATACACTCATACTGATTCAAGAAAAATATATAGAATCTAATTTGAGGAAGGAGGGAGCATGGAATTTTGCCCTGAGCAATGCCCAGACATGCCTTAAAGCTGTTTTAAGCTATGAGGAGGTATAGGATAGAGACAAAGACAGAACTATAAAGGGAGGTTAATGGTGAGCCACAAATCAGGTGGTGTGCTGTGACCTGGGATTTGGGTTTCTGTACAACAGAACTCCAAGGTGGCATAAACTATTTCTAAAATATCCATTCTGCCATCCTGCAATCTTCCAAAAAGTGGCAGACACCTACTCAGGCTAGCCAAAGAATCAAAGAATGGAGAAACTGGGATAGGAGTCTAACATGTGAGACTCTATCAGACCTGAGGGGAAAGAGATTGGAATCTATCTGGGGCCAATGATGGCCTTAACCAGAAGGTTAAGGACCAAGGACAGAGAAAAGTGAGCTAACCTACATGGAAGAAGTTTGAGACACACTTGAATCACAGCTAAATGGGTAAAACAACTATCATAGACAGAGGTATCTGAAAAGGACCAGCAAGAGAATAATTAGAGGGGAAAGGCTAAAAGCAATAGAGATTTTAAGAGGAAGAAAATTCAGTTAAAAACCCTAGAGCACAAACAGATAAATCAGCAGAGAAGATAATGAAATTAGAAGTGATTGCCAAAGAATCCAAAAGATTACAAATCTCTAAATAAATATTTCATGACAAAGGAAATTGAACCAATATCTGATGAAGCACACAGCCCTGTAGATTCCCAAGATATCATCAAACCACAGTAGAATGTTCCAGAATGATTCAAGAGACAAATCAGAATCTTGAAAGAAATTAGAAGGAAAAGATGTCAAAATTTATTGCCTGAACAGCAGGAAAAAAATAACAGAATGGTAAAACTTCACTAGATGGCAAATCCAAAATGTCTAAATAAATGAAAGATTGAAAAACATATTGAGAATATAAATACAGTAAAGTAAACAATGATCTGGAAGAAGACAAAGAAAAAGTAGTAATGGAAAGGGAGCACCAGATCACGACAGATGTCAAATGAACTGATCTCAAATATGTATTTGATGCATATAAACTACTTAAAGGGCAGAGGTCTCCTAGAACAACATGACAAATCAAAAACTGAACACTGTTGTATAAGAAATAATACAAGAAAACTGCCCAGAACTTTCTAATATAGCAAACAAAGTATTATTTAAAAGAACCCACAGATTGCCAGCAGAAAAAAATAAAGAAATCTTAAACTTCAATCTCCAAAACATATACTAAGTAAATCTTACAGTTCCAGTGACAAATGATAAATTCTCCATGAATCAGGAAAAAAAGACTTTCAGATATAAAAGAAAGAAAATTTGAATGACTCAAGATTATTGTACAATCACCAACAAAAATCAGAACGGATTGGAATAAAATATTCAGAAAAAACAAAGAAGCCTAAGATACAACTCATAATGATATATCCTGAAAAAGTGATCCTATTAATGAAAAAGATGAATGCTCAATGAAAGAAAAATATTTGAAACCTTCCTGAAAAAAAAGCAAAAAGATTATTCGAGTTGCAAAAATCTTAAGAAACAGAAACATAAAGAAGGTAAATAAATCTTGCTAGCAAGGAAAGCAAAAACACAATAAACTAAGTTAATCCATTTTATAGACTAATAAAAGAAAAAATCTAAAATGAATAAGACACCTTCATTGTGTTAAAAAAAAAGTGGGGGAGGATATACTATTAAAACATTTCTTTCTAAATGTCCATCAGGAGATAAAGATGAAGACAAAATTTTGAGAAATGGAAGTGACAAAGGAAGTGACAAAGGTCTTCAGGGATTCGGTGCATGGGGTGACCATTTCCTTTAAGAGAACATTGTACTTTTCATGGACAGCATACTAGCTCTGGACAAAGGAAATCAGAAGTCTTCAGGTCAATCAGTATATAGAAGGGTGTATGTGCATGGACCCAGGGATAAGATTGCATAGAAAATTGGAAAGAGGGGCAGCTAGGTTGTACAGTGGCCCTGGAGTCAGGAGTACCTGAATTCAAATCTGGCCTCAGACACTTAACACAAAAAAACTAGCTGTGTGACTTTGGGCAAGTCACTTAACCCCAACTGCCCTCCAAAAAGCAAAAAGAAAAAAAAAAGAAAAAAGAAAATTGGAAAGATAAGGTCATGGAAAAGTCAGGGGATAGAATTGGACTGAATGAATTGTGACATTGAAAAATGGTAGCAAGTGGTGCTATTGGTGCAGTAGATAGAGAGTTGGACCTGGAGTCAGAAAGACCTGAGATGATTACTAGCTGTTTGACCCTGGGCAAGTCACTTAACTTCCATTTATCTTACTTTTTTCAGCTGCAAAATGTGGGTAATAATAGTACCTACCTCACACATTTGTTGTGAAGATCAAATGAGATCATATTTGTGAAAGTGCTTAGTGTATGGAAGGCACTATATGAATACTTATTGCCTTCTTTCCTCCCACTACCACAAAGAAAAAATGTGTCTATGCCCATTACTGTCCCCAGAAATTGATACTTTGAGAGTAAGACACAACAGAAAAAAGGTGATAGGGGGAAAAAACTATGAGGCAATAGCACAGATATTGGTTGGAAGAAGGAACTTAAACTTCATACTTTAGTAACTATGATTTCATGAAGAATATAAGGGGACCAAAGATGGAATAAGTAAGTAAAAAGACCATGATTCAAAGAACAAAATCTTAGATTAGACAGAAGAAGGAAAGAATAAATGAAGAGATGAAGGCAGAGTAATCCTTTTATGAAAAAGAAGAAAACAAACAAAAGTTGGAGGGTAAAAAGAAACAATGATTTTGAATTAACTACTTAATTGAGAGGAAGAGAAAAAGGTTTTAAAAAAAGAAGGAAAGAATTAGCCAAATAAATAAAAGGAATTTTTTAAAAAGGGAGTCAATGAGTTAAGAAAAGCTCCCGTACTAGGAAAACGGTTGACCAACAATAATGGAGAGGTTTGAAGGTTTGAAGGAAGGTGAAGGAAGAGAGTCAATGGGAATAGTATTGACTTAAATAAAGTGAGACTAATTGTAAGGACAAATTATTTTTTTGAAAGAACAAGGGGATCCCAAGAAAAAGGCCAATTCATAAAAAAACCATTCAAAACACATATGGAACAAAATATTACTCTAACTCTCCCAACCACTTTAAATGTGGATGGATTAAAATATCCAATAAAATAAAAGAGGGGACAGATTGGCTATGAAAACAAAACTTAAAAATCTGTTGATTAAACACATTTAAAAAGCACAGACACACATAGAATACAAGGGAAAGGCTAGAACAAAATTTAATATACATCAGATGAATTTTAAAAACAAAGTGTTTCAGTCATGCAATCAGACAAGGCAAAACCAAAAATTCACAATATAAACAGAATTAAACAAAAATATTGCATAATGCTGCACAAACAGCAAATCAGTATTAATCTTTTATGCATCCAAATGCATCCAAATGCTTCTGAATTCATAAAGGAAAAATTAACTGAATTGCAAGAAGATGTAGTAATACAGTGATAGTAGGAAACTTTAATATTCCTCTTCCATTGTTGGACAAATTGAAAAATAAAGATTAAGAAAGGAAAATATAAAATCAAGCAAATTCATGGAGAAATTAGAGCCAAAACATTTATGAATCTTTTGTGTTGAATGACTAAAGACTATACATATTTCTCATGGAACTTTCATTCCAATTCAATGCACATTAGAGCATACTGGTATTACAATTTAATGTAAAAAGGCAGGAATGTTAACTGTATTCATTAAAGACTGTAATAGAATAAAAATAGTAATCACTTTAGGAAGCACAAAGGATACGTATCCAAATGGGGACTTAATAATGCAATTCTAAATAATGAGAAGAGTCAAAGAAGAAACAGAGAAATGATGAATACAATGAACCATCCATCTAACTATACCTATGTCTTCTATCTACCTAGTTATTTCTATGTTATCTCTCCAATTAGAACGTACATTCTTTAAGGATGGGGACTATTTTTGCCTTTCTTTGTATCCCCAGTATTCATCACATTGACTGACAAATAGTAAGCATTTAATAAATGCTTATTTACAGACTGAATAGTTGTGTAAAAGACAATGTCAGTGATGAAATAATATAAGAAAATTTTGAAGATGCAGCTAACCTAGCTTTCAGAGGAAAGTAATTTACATAAAAAGAAACATAAACATAGAAAAGGAGAGAACTAATGAACCTGAATGCATATTTGAAAATTACATAACCTACAAATAAACAACCCATAGATAAAGAGAAAAGAGGAAGGAATAAAAAATATTGAAAATTAGAGGAGAAATGGGTAAATTGAATCCAAATAGACTATAGAAATGAAACTCCCCATCCCCCACTATAATCTGATTCTACAAAAGGAGCCTTTAGGGCAGCTAGGTGGTGCAGTGGATAGACAACCAGGTTTTGAGTCAGGAAGACTTTTCTTCATGAGTTCAAGTCTGGTCTCAGACAGTTACTAACTCTGTGATCCTGGGCTAGTCTCTTAACCCAGTTTTCCTAATCTAAAATGTGCTGGAGAAAGAAACAGCAAAGCACTCTAGTATCTTTGCCAAGAAAGCCCCAAATGGGTTCATGAAGAGTCAGACATGAGTGAAAACAATTGAACAACAACAAAAAACCATTAGCCAAATCTGATTAAAAAGAAAAAAAATCAAATAAAGTAGGGTGAAACCATAACAAACCTATTAGAAATAAAAGAACAATCAGAACCTACTATGCATAATTATAAATCCACAAAATTAAGAATACAAAAGAAAGAGGACTGCCTTCAAAAATGTAAACTACCCAGACTAAGGACACCAAATAGAATTATAAATAATCCTATTCTTTAAAAAAGAAAATAGAATTAGTTGTAAAGGAAATATAAAACCAAATTCCTACTGGAGCTCTTCATAATCTTCTCTTTTAGGAGGAACTGGAACATCAAAATACTCTCCTTCCTCTTGGTTTAGTAATTTAAACCTAGCAAGAGATTAGACAGAATTAGAGTAAGTAAAATGTTTCTTCATTATCAGGTCACTTAGGTGATTTCAACATAATTTATATTTTTCTCCTAAAATCAACATGTGTGTAATATTATTTCTGTGACCTCCTGTTCCTGATGGATTTATGGGAGAGTTATATTAACTTTTAAAGAATAATCAATACCAATACTGTTCAAATTATTCTCAAATTTCAAGAAAGAAAGCAGTCTGCCAAACCCTTTTTATTAATTATACACCTAGTATAGAAACTATGGAAGGCTAAAGCAAAGAAGAGAATTATTAACCAATATTATTAATTTCAATTAATAATTTTAAATAAAATTTTGTCAAAGAGAATATAGAAATTTAGTTAAGGTATCATTCACTGTGGCCAAACTGAATTTATGTTAGGAAAACAACAATAATTTAACCTTAAGAAAACTAGCATAATTAAGTATATTAACAATTTTCTCAATAGATACAAATAATCTTTAACACAGTACAAGGAATTTATGCAAAATCCCTACAATTTTTAGGCATGGAAGAATCTTTTTAAATATCATTATAATATCTATCTAAAAGGAAAAGCAAATATGTTGGTCAGTTTTGCTGACTTTTATCTCTTTCTCTTTTTTTAATGAATTATTTTATTTATTTTCTTGTTTACATCATTCATTTCCACAAGATTTTGAGTTACAAATTTTCTCCCCATTGTTCCCCTACCCACAACCCCAAAAGAGCGATTCCACTGTAAAGCCCTTCCTCCAATCTTCTCTCTCCTATATCTTCCTCCATTGCCCCTCTAACTTTCTGGTAGGGCAGAATGGGTCTCCCTACCCTAGTGCCTGTATATCTTAATTCCCAGTTTCATGTAGTTAATAATAATAATAATAATAATAATAATAATAGTTATTATTATATTTTTAACATTTGATTGTAGAACTTTAAATTCTAGATTCTTTTGCTTCCTCCCATGTCACCCACCCCCACTGGAGGGACAAGCAATTCCATACAGGCTGTACATGTGTAATTATGCAGAATATCTCCACAGTGGACATATTGTGAGAGACTGATTATATCAGTCCTATCCTATTCCCCCCACCCTTGTTCCATTCTCTACCCTGTTCCTGACCCTTTACAGAAGTGTGTGCTTCCAGCAGCCCTCCTCCCACACCCTGCCCTCCCCTCCATCATCCCACCTTTTTTCCCCATCCCCGCTACTGTCCTGTGTGGCAAGATACCCAGTTTAGAATTTATGTCATTCCTTCCCTAAGCCAAATTCAATGAGAGTAAAGTTGACCCTTTCCCTTTTGTCTTCCTATTCTTCCTCTCCATTGTAACATTGCCCTTGCCTCTTCTGTATGGGATGATTAACCCCATTCTGTCTCTCCCTGTCTTCTCACATTCTAATCCTCTCCCACCTCAGAAATTCACCTTTTAAAGTATCATCCCTTCCTATTCAATTGATCCTGTGGCCTCTATGAAGTCATGTACACACATACGTATTCATATGCATATATATCCTCCTATATATACATTTGTATTCCCTTCACCTATCCTCCTACTAAGAAAAGTTTCGTAAGTTACTATTATCGTTTTTCCATATTGGCATGTAAACAGTTGAACTTTGATAAGTTTCTTATGAATTCTTTCCCATGTTTACCTTCTCATGCTTCTTGTGTTTGAATGTCAAATTTTCTGTTCAATTTTGGTGTTTTCAACAAGAATGCTTGAAAATCCTCTACGTCACTGAATGACCATATTTTCCACTGGAACATTATACTCAATTTTGCTGGGTAGGTGATTCTTGGTTTTAATCCTAGCTCCCTTGATCTCCTGAATATCATATTCCAAGCCCTTTGATCCCTCAGTGTAGAAGCTACCAGATCCTGGGTTTTCCTAATTGTGTTTCCACAGTATTCAGATTGCTTTCTCTTGGCAGCCTGTAATATTTTTTCCTTGATCTGGGGACTCTGGAGCCTGTCATATTTAGGGGAAGGAGGCTCCAAGTTCTAAATCCAAGGCTTAATCCCTTTCACACTTGATACCAGTTCCACAATGGATATCCATAGCAAATAATAAAAAAACCTCATTTATCCATATTATAGCCAAACAAAAATCAGAGAAGGTATACACAGGAAAACGTATACCAGATGGTACAGAATGAAGATCCTGTCCTATTGGGAGCAAAATGATTCCACTCGTCCAGGGGGAAGGATCCCAGATGTCATCCATGGGGAATTTCCCCAGTCTCTAGTTAGCAAGTTAAGGGAAGAGACATGATGCAGACTTGTAGACTCATGCCTTTGCAGAGTCTTTTCCTTCAGTGAGCTGAGGTGGGATTCTTCTTCCATCTTCCTTCTTAAAGTTGGAAGCCAGAAGTGCTGGAAGAAATTTGATGCTACTTGTTGCTTGAAGATGCTACTTGAGTCTTGAAGATATAACTCAGTGCTTGAAGATACTGCTCATGTCCTGAAGACATTACTTGATGCTTAAAGATGTAAGCTAGAGGAATCTCAAAGGGACACTGGTTCAAAGGCAGACTCAAAGGGAATCCTTTTTTGGAGAATCCCGAAAAGGAGTGGTGAAGGCTGGAGTTCTCTTTTCGATTCTGCCCCACCTTTCATGCACCACTAAAGAGTCCCATATCTGTGGACTTTGGGACAGGGGTTATAAAGAAAATAGAGACTCAATTATTCCCTCTTCTCCCCTTCCATCCCATACCAAAAACACTCAGTGTGGCATGGGAGGAATACTACTTGAGGCCTCAGGCAGGGAAGAAATGAATGGAACTCCAAACTCAGCTATGAGTAAGAATTAAGAAGAGACTGTTTTTTAAAGAATGAATTGGAAAGTTTTTACAGTCACTTAAGGGGGACCTTTTGTATGAAGACTGGGTCTATGAGACCTGAAGGAAAAAAAGGAAAAACATGGAGGGAACTGAGAAGGCTTCTAAAGCAACAAATTAGGCCGTGTTCAGATTCCCTAGGTAGAAAAGAAAATGAGTGAAATAAAATTTGTGAGGCTTACCTACTGAAATTTGGCCAGTGTTTTCTTTGGGGTTAGCCATACTAGATAGTCTACCAAATCTGGGATTCTGGGATTCAGTGAATTTAAAGATGGATAAGAAAAATATAGGACAGAGGAGCTATGGAAGACTTTCTGAAGAAGTGGAGCTTGGAATCTCAGAGTTAATCATTTAGTCTAATGCCTAACTGAGCAGAAATCTCCTATAAAAAAAATCCCTGACAAGTGGTCATTCATCTTCCACATGAACACTTCTGGTGATGAAATTCTTTGTACCTTCCAGTTCATTAAACTTTTATAGAGCAAATTATTAAGACAATTCCTCCCTTATATGTTGTTAAAAATCTTCTTCCCTTAACACTTTAATGTACATGTAGGTTCCTTTGTAAAATTTAAAGTGCTGTATAGATGTCAATTATTATAATTCTACCCACTACTTCTACTCCTTCCTTTTGGGGCCAGTCAAGTTTAATCCTTCGTCCAAAGAAAGAAAGCCTTTCATATTCGTGAAGAAAATTATCACATCATCTCCTATCCAAGTCTTCCCCCTAAGGGTAAGAATCCTCAGGTTTTTGGCTTTGTTTAGTTGGTCATAGATAGGTAGAGCATTGATTAAGTGCTTACTTAGAGTCCTTTCCCCATTCTATTGCTGTCTTTCAAATGAGTTCCATCTTCCCAATATCCTTCCTGAAACCTAGCATGCATGACAGAATACAGTACTCCAGATTTGCTCTCATCAGAACAGAGTATATTGTAAGCTTGGCCCACTCTCATTCTGGACATAATGTTTCTGTTAACGTAACCCAAGATCCTATTAGTGAATGGCATGTCACACTGTTAACTTATATTGAAGCTAAGTAAATCCTTATCTGAGAGTGTCCCTCTGAAGCACTCTTTACTGCCACTTGTGAACAGAGCTTTGAAAACTGAGTGGGATTTAGATTGGGTAGAGAAGTAGGTGGAGGGGAATCTAGGTAAAGAAGTAATATGAACAAGGTTACAAGGAAAGGAACAAATGTGAGGTGTTCAGGATATAGGTTCTGCTGAACTGGAAAGGGCTTATGTACAGGTTTGGGGATGCATGGTCATCTGAACACCAGCCTAAGTGCAGAGAAGTACTTCCCAGATGGATGAGTACTAGTGATGAGAGGCACAGCAACCCATATACTTGTCCATTAAACTTAGGAAGGGGCTATTATTAGCTATCACTGGCCTACTTTCTAATATTTGTTCCATGATAAATATGCTGTAATAAATATTCTCCAACATTCTGTATTCTGAGACCCCTTCAAGTCAATTCAATAAACATTTATTAAATGCCTACAGTGTGCCAGGTGCTATGCTTAACAATACAAATAAAAAAAAGAGCCACTGTCCTCAAGTTGCTTACTAATGTAAGGGGGGAAGATAGTACACAAAAGGAAACTGAGAATTCAGTATTCTTAAGCCCCTTTCAGCCCTATATGATACAGTAAGCCCCCTCTCAGTTTTAACATTCTATATTCTGTCCTCTAAATTCTCTTCCAGCTCAATGAATCTGTGATGTGCTTTTAAAATTAGTGTTTTTCAAAATGGCCCAAGGGTAGCCAGACCAAAAGGGGAAATTAGTACCTAATACCCTGTGCTTCCAAAGCTATGTTTTAATTGAAGGAAAAATAAGTTGTCTTTAGCCTAACCTAGCATGCTGTTGATTTCAGAACAATGGATATGCTGTTAGATACCCCCTCACAATGGAATTTGTTCTTGTGTTTTACTACAATGTCTAGATCTAAATTAATGTAATCAGTTCAGTGTCTGGTATAATTGGATTGGAGACAAGGCTTGAAAGGAAATCTTTTAAAGAAATTCAACAATAAGAAACTGTGCTCTTTGCCCTGGGTTTATTTAGATACTTAAGGAGGATATCATCTGTTTAGGTTGGTTAGAAGAGGGCAAAGTACCTTGTGACTTGATTTGTAGGTCCTGAGCTAATAGCTTCACCTTGATAACCAATGGCCTGAAGTATTGACTTTGTAGAAATGAGAATTTTCCAAAATGCCTAAGAAAGCCTTTTATTTTATTCAAATGAGTATTATTTAGTATAATGTTTCCAGAGAGGATGAATACATTTCTGTTTAAGGGAATGGTAGGTTGAGTAATGGACCCAGGGTCACAAAGCTAGTATGAGCCAGAGGCAGAACTTGAATCTAGTACCTCTTAATTTTGTTTGGATGTTTATGCACTATGAGATGATGTCCATAATTTACATAAAGAGCTAACATTTAAATTTTAAAAATTAAGTGTTAACTTTGATTTGGGAGACTTTGGAAATGTGTGCATTTTTACTACACATTGGGTTCTGCATAAATAAGGTAGTTATCAATGGAGTTCATCAAGGTCTGCAATACAAGCCTAGGAATATCTTCTTATCTCATGTAATCCATAAAACTAGAAAGACAAGTGGGGGCAGCTAGGTGGTGCCACAGGGCACAGAATGTCAGGCCTAAAGTCAAGAAGACTCGTCTTCTTGGGTCCAAATCCAGCCTTAGACACTTACTAGCTGTGTGACCCTGGGCATGCCACTTAATCCTGTTTGCCTCAATTTCTTCATCTGCAAAATAAGCTGGAGAAGAAAATGGTAATCTGCTCCAGTATCTCTGCCAAGAAAACTCCAAATTGGGTTGCAAAGAGTCAGAACTAACTGAAAAAACTCAACAACTACCAAAAGAGAGGCAGGAATAGTAAAACTTCTCTCATTGGGACTAGAAACGCAAAATGTTTGTTCAATAAAAGAGCCTATAACATAGAGCATTAAAGTATATGATAGAACGCCCAAACTGAAAGGGACCTTAAAACAGAGAATATCAGAGATGGAAGGGGCCTTTGAATGCAGAATTTCAGAACAAGGAGGGACCTTAGCATTTAGGAACTTAGAATGCAGGATGTCAGGACTGGAAGGGAGCTTAGAGATCATTGAGTCCCAAGCCTTCATTTTGTGCTTACTGAAGAGATATAGGAGCCAGTAAATGGCAGAGCTGGGATTTAATTCCTGAATTCCAAATCTTGTGATCTTTGCAAATTTTGGCTCAGCTCAAGACCTCCATTTCACATGAGATTTTGCCTGATTCTCCAGGTGCAAAAGTTCTTTCTGTCAAATTACCTTCTATCTCCAGCCCATATATTTGTAACCCTATAAATATCTTTGGCTCGAGTGTAAGCTCCTTGAAGTCAAGCAAGTGTTGCTTCACTTTTGTCTTTGTATCCCAGGCACCTAGCACAGTGCTTAGTAATCAATCAATTAATCAATTAAAAACCTACTATGTACCAGCCACTGTGCTAAGTGCTGGAGATACAAAGACAAGAGTGAAAAGCTTGTCCCATAGTAGGTGCCTGATAAATGCTTGTTGAATGAGTGCTAGTCTAAACTCATAAGGTAAAAATCCAGAATACATATATTATCATATATTTTAATAATATATAATAACATAATAATTATAACACATTATTATATTACAATGTAGATTATCTATACAATTTATATTATAATGATATAATCCTATGTCTGTATATATTTTTTGAGGTCTCTAACATAGCTGTGCTAGGAGAGGGGATTCTGTCGAGGGCAAAAAAACTAAGTTAGGCTTTGAGATACTCCCAAAGGATCTGGAAACAGACCTTCAAGGTCACATATGAGATGAAAAGTGCCTTGAGGACTAGGGAGTTGAATTGCCATCCAGGAGGTTTTAAGGCTTAGAGAATAGAGGGGAGGGTTGCCAGCTGAGGAATTCCTGCCTGATTTATTCACACTTGGTTGGGGCTTCAGGATTGATTGCAGCTGGGGAGAGCACAAAGTTGTGATTCCAAAACTGGGAAGGGGAAGAGAAGCTTGACTAGCATAATTGCAATGGCAAACTTCTCCCCAGGGCCTTGCTTCCAACAGAAACGTGACTAGAGACACTAGTCCTGGACTGGAGTGTCATGTGATCAACAGGGGGGTGGCATCAGGTAGTAGAATGATGACCATTGAACCGGGAGGAAGAAATGACCTTTCCAGGGCCTAAATTTCTTTGCCTGTAAAATGAAAGGTTTGGACTGGATGACCTTTAAGGTACCTGCGAGCTCTGAAACTATGATTCAAATCCTGTGACCTGGATTTGAGGCCTGATTCTGACATTTATGAATTGCATAACCTTGGAGTGGTGAGTCCTTTAGCTTCTCTAAGGCTCAGTTATGTGGTCCACAAAATGGGGCAATACCCATACTTCCTACTGTGCTTGCTCTTACTAAGCCTCTTCCTGCGGCTATGTGCTTCTTTACATATATTTCAAGAGTCATGATTTTAGTATTCTTGAGCTTTGATAATACTGCATCTTGGTAGATTGTATCCAACAACTCACCCAAATCCTTGTTTAAAAACAGGAGTATATGAAGCATACTGTTTTTTACTTTACTCCTCCCTCCCTCCCTCCCTCCTTTCTCTCTCTCTCTCTCTCTCTCTCTCTCTCTCTCTCTCTCTCTCTCTCTCTCTCTCTTTCTGTCACTCTCTGTCTGTCTCTGTCTCTCTGTCTCTCTGTCTCTCTCCCTATCTGTCTTTCTGTGTCTCTGGCTCTCTCTCTCCCTCTCTGTCGCTCTCTCTCTCTCTCTCCCTCTCTCTCTCTGTCTCTCCCCCCCCCTCTTTCTCTTCTTGAATTTTCCTGTACATAATTACTAATACGGAAAGGTTTTACATGATTTCTCATATATAACCTGTATCAGATTACTTATTGTCTCAGGTGGGGAGGAAAGAGAGGAAATTTAGAACCCCAAAATTAAAAAAAACCCAAATGTTAAAAATTGCTTTAACATGTAATTGAAGAAAAATAAATACTATTATAAAGAAAAAAAGAAAAGAAAACCAGAACTGAATATTAAGCACAAAGAATTTAAATATTGATTCAACAATTCATAGAGTTAAGGCTAGAAGAGACCTTATTGTTGTTATTCAGACGTTTCAATCCAGTCCAACTCTTTCTAACTATGTGGACCTGTTTATGTGATTTTCTTGGCAAAGATATTGGAATGGTTTGCCATTTGCTTCTCCAGAGGCAAACAGGTTAAATGGCCTGACCAAGGTCACATAAGAAACTTCTGAGGCTGCATTTGAACTCACATCTCCCTGACTTGAAGCCCAGTGTTTTATCCTCTGCACCACCTAGCTGCCTTAGAAGGGATTTCTAACCTTTTTTGTCCTCATTATATCCTTTGACTTTCAGTAAACATTCCCAAGTCCCCTATTTTATATGATAGGAAATAAATTCTAGTGTTGACCTGCTATGTGCGTGTCAAATTAAAAAAAGATAATATAGTTTTTACTAGATGTTTTTTGTATTTCCTTGAGAAGATTATTTTTACCCCAGGTATGAACCCTTGGTTAAGGTAGGTAGAACCCAAAACTTGGGGCTAGAAAGAACTGAGTTTGGACTGCCTCAGGCACCTCCTAGCTTTGTGACCCTATGCAAGCTTCACAAACTCTCTGAACCTCATTTTCCGAATCGTTAAAATGAAAGGGTTAGACTTAATGAAACTGTAAAGTCTCGTTCAGCTCTAAATCTACAAACTTATAAATCTCTTTTCTTTTACATTGAAGGAAATGAAAATTCAGGAAAAGGTGAATGACTTACCCAAGGTCACTTATCTAGCAGCAGAGAGAACCAGATCTCTAAATGCTCAACCAGTCCTCTTTTCATTTCTATATAGATTCTTCACTCTTGGGCAATTTTAGTTCAAAGAAAAAGTATGCAAATTATTGCTAATCAAAAATGAGAAGTAATTTAATCCGGTGGCAGAATGGAGCTTTAGCAGCTTCTCACAGTAATTCGCAAAGCAGTCAAGCTGAGAAGGCGCACAAACCCAAGGGAGATGGTTAGGGCTGTTTCATAAGAGGGAAAAGATGAACACACAGAAATGGGAAGGTAGGGATGAAATGGTGATTGCAGTGAACTGGGAAAGTAGGAAAAGATATGAGCAGGCAATAAAGATACATTTCCCAGAGCTCCATTGAACCTTTGTTGATATAGTAAGACAGAATTCCTGATTCAGCAGAGATTAAGCCTCCTGGCACTCAGCAAGATGGAAGAATATGAGAGATAGGCAGAGAAAAGAGAGGGAAGGAAAATGGGAGGAAGGAAAAAGGAAGTTGAAAGGAAAAGAGGGAGGAAAAGATGTCAGAATGGAAGGAGGAAGGAAAGATGGAAAGAAGAGAGGAAGGAAAGGAAAAAGGAAAGGAGGGAGGAAAGGAAAAGGAAAGGGAGGGAGGAAGGAAAGAAAAAATGAAGGGAGGGAGGGAAGGAAGATGGAAGGAAAGAAGAAAGGGAGGAAGGAAAGGAAGAGGGAAGGGAGAGAAGAAGGAAGGGAAAAAGGAAGGGAGGGAGGGAAGGAAGATAGAAAAAAGGGAAGAAGGAAGAAAGGAACAAACATTTATTAAGTACCAACTAAGTACCAGGCACTGTGCAAAGTGGTTCTTTTGTTTGTTTTACAAATATTTGATACTTTGCTACTCACTACAATCCTCAGAGATAGATTCTATTATTATTCTTATTTTATTGGTAAGGAAACTGATAATGATGATAATAGTAAGCTCCTGAAGCTGAATCTGAACACAGATCTTCCAGTATTCTGTCCTTTGCACTGCCTAGCTGCCCCTTCTACAAGGGGGGAGAGAGAGAAAGAACAAGAGAGCAGCATGCTCATGGAACTGTCGAAGCTGAACTCAGGGACAGAGTGAGTCCCTTTTTGACCCAACCAGCCCCACCTCTGTTCTTCAGTTTTATATTCTCCTCTAAACTGCAAACGCAGATTTTATTTGCTTTCCCATAACAGAGTTATGTTCATAATTTTTTGCTATAATATTTTTTCTGCTCCAGCCCAGTTATCTGGCCTAGCAGACATTCTCATTTCTTTGCCAATTATCAAGCCCGTTATTCACCATTCTCTCACGATTGTCTTTTTGATCAATAACAAGCTGTCTAATTAACTTCTTTCTATAGGAATAAGGACTGGACCTGTGATTGCATTGGAATAGGAAAGTCCTCCTCCCCATCTAAGCTGTTTGGCACCTTCTCTACAACTTAGGGCTTTTCAGAGTTGCCTAGGACAGCATAAGCTCAAGTGACCTGTTCAGGGTCTCATTGCCAGTATGTGTTAGTGGTACTTACTTAAACTCAGGTCTTCCTGGCTCTGAGGTCAGCTGTCTCTCCAGTATTCCACACTGTTTCTCAAGTTTTTTCTTCTATAGATGTAGTTAAAAACAGTCACTACCAGCTGTTTAAGGGCTAACTCAATTTGGGCAGGGATATTGCAATCATAGATGTTCCTAGAAGTGTGTGGAGGATGTGCCAACACACTGTACAGCCTGTATTATTATTGGTTATCTTCTTCCTCCCCTTTCCCTTCGTTTGGTCATTTCAATTGTGTTGACTCTTCATGACCCCATTTGGAATTTTCTTGGCAAAGATTTTGGCAAGGTAATTGGATTCAGGGTGAGTCCTTTTAGATAGATCTGTGATCATAATACTTTCTCTGCCAGATTTTGGCCTTTGAAGAAAAGACAGACTTAACCACATTTTGTCTTTTAAAAATTCTTTTTGGATACTGGTATCTGTTCTAAAATCTTCTTCTCATACTTTATTGTGGCATAGAGGTGACTTTTGAGTTCTTCAGACTTGGCCAGAAAGTATGCTTTGATTTTATCCAACTGCTTTGATGGTTAGAACCCTGTCTGTGGTCTGATCAGCAGCCTAGTTAAGTACTAAGAGACTCATTACCTGAAGGCTGGCTACAGAGGGTCTACTATTTTACAATTATTGTTATTCTTTTTGCTATGATAAATTATGAAAACTCATGAAAAACCCTGGAGTGATCACCAAATGCTCCAGTGGGTGGCATGCCCCACACTAATGAAATCATGGATCTTTCTGCTGCCTATCAGCAGCAAAGCCTCCCGGAGTCCTGGAAATGGTGGAGTCATTGGAAATGCCCCGCATCCCCATAGAGAATGGCACCCTCCACGCTGACCTCAGGTGCTTATATAAGATCCTCTTTGGCTTTTGTAGTTTAAAACAAACAAAATCATGATCTACCTAAAATCACATGCTTATGCAGCATTGGAATTATTAATACTTGCAAAATACAGTGGTGTTTTCCCTTTGCACAGCATTTTGTAAAGTGCTTAGTAATAATATTTACTACCTACTCCTGGATTGCTACAGCCCTAAAAAACCCAAACGTTAAATAATCATAACTTGGTGACTGATGCTTTGGTGATGAGCTTCTCCACATTTAGCTAGACTGGACTTCACATGATAAGTGATCCATCATAGAACCTGTACTCCAAACTCTTCTTCCTTAGTACTGGCTACCAGAGCTAGTGCTCTGCTACAGTACAGCTGTGGAGAATCCATTGTTGCCTCCAAGCTCCAGTGAAACAATCACAGATGGCTTTTTTGTACTTGCCAATAACAAAAGAAAGCTCAGGTCCCACTAAGCGCTACATGATTTGTCTTATTAAGGAAGTCAAGATCTGCAGCAAGTCCCGTTGGTGTTCTCTTCAACCTTCCTTCCGTTGGTTTTCCCTGTATTCCTCTATGGCTATGAGTCATAAAACACTATGATCATGAAATGTCCAAGTTATGTATTAATCAGCAAGCATTTATTAGATGCCTACTTCATGGTGGACAACACTATGAAAGTTCCTGGGCTCAGTGAGCTTACTTTTGATCAGGGCATGTAGGTATATAAGTATACGTATGGACACATTGGTATATACACAGTATGTACAAAGTAATGCAAGGTAATTCTAGGGGTAGGGAGGCATTAGTATCTGGGAAGATAATAACATTTATAGCATTTATTTAGCATTCAGCCTTTTAAGGTTTGCAAAGCGCTTTACACATGTCACCTCATTTAATGTCACAACAAGGTAGATGTTGTTATCCCCACTTTTTAAATGAGGATACTGAGGCTAGGAGAGAATGACATGTCTAAGGTCACACAGCCAGGAAGTGTTTGATGCAGGATTTGAACTCAGGCCTTTTTACTACTGTGCTGCTACCTAGCATCATTGTCCCTTTTCCTAGGATGAAGAAAGTCTTCGGGTAGGAAGGATGCTGATAGCTGACATTTATGTGTGCTTTAAGGTTTACAAAGCACATTTTAGCTCTCACCTCATTTTTCCCACACAACAATCCTGGGAAGTAGGTGCTATTATCAACCCTGTTTTATAGAGGAGGAAGCTGAGACAGACAAGGTTCAGCCACTTGCCCAGGATCATGCAAGTAATATGTGTCCTGAGGACAGATTTGAACTCTCATCTACCTGATTCTGGATCCAGTGCTGTGGCCAATGCATCATCCACTTGCCTAGGAAGTGGTAGTTGAGATGATATTTGGAGAAATTAGTGATTCGAATAGGCAAAAATGAGGAGAGAGCACATTTCAGGCATGGAGGATCAAGGTTAGGAGATAGGAAGTGGTGGAAGGATCAGCAGGAAATGCAGTTTGGATGGACCATAAACTAATGTGTAATAAGGCTGGAGAATTAAGAGGAAGCCAGATGGTGAAGGCCTTTAATACACATAACCCAAAGGACCCAAAAGGTGCAAGATGGGTACACATGGACTACAGGATATTACCAATGATGAGCTGTGAGAAAGGAGAGGCATGAAAGATGTTTGCTGATAACAAATATATGTCTGGAAAAGGATCATAGGATTACAAATTGCAAGAGGCTTTTACAATCACCTTTTTCTACTGCCTCATTTTGCAGAATAGGAAACTATAGTCCAGAGTAGTTAAGAAATTTGTCTGTAGGTACTAAGTAGAAGAGGTATGATTTGAACCCAGATCCCCAACACACTTTTGTCATCCCAATGCCATTCCAAACTTCATATCAGTTATGTAACAAGAATGAGAAGCAATATATGGACAACACAAGTAAGATATGTACTGGTACCTCTGATCAAATGGCAAACTCTGTGGTGTTGGGCATATTCATTATGGAAGATTTTATTGTGGGACCTTGGGCGAATCACTGTATCTCTGTAAGCCTCAGTTTCTTGGTCCATAAAATGATGGGATTGGTCTAGATTACTCCAGCTCTAAACTTAAGATCCTATCCCAGTCATGTGGTTTGCAAAAAGCCATTAGACATTAATTCCCCAGGCTAAGAAGGTACAGAAGGGTTGCCACCTATAGCAACAGAAAGAAGAAGTTCACCAGTGAAATGACAAGTACTTTGCCCATTTAAAAATACTGCTAGTAATGGAAACAGCTAAATTTTTGGTGTTATAACTATGCTGTGCTTTACATACATTAGATCTTATATTTCTTAAAATAACCCTGTGGAACGGGGGTAGGGAGGAGCTCCCTGCCCTGCTAGAAAGCTAGAGAGGTGTTGGAGGAGGGCATAAAAGGAACAGATTGTGGGAGGGGTCTTACAGTGTGATCAATGTTCTGGGCTGGGGGGTAGGGACAAAAAGGGGAGAAAATTTGTAACTCAAAACCTTGTGGAAATAAATGATGTAACCAAGAAAATAAATTAAAATTAAAAAAAAATAACCCTGTGGTTTAGGTAGTGAAGGTATAATTATTCTCATCTTACAGAGGAAGAAACTAAAGTCCTAGGTCATACAGTTAGTATGTAGGACAGAGGGAAGACTCAGACTTAGGCATCCTGACTCCAAGCCCTTCCCATTGTACTTTGATGGTGAATTCTGTAGCTCTAAGAGCTATGGTGGGAAATCTAGGCATCACTCTCACTTCCGCCATTAACCAACATTATGGGAACTTCCTCCACTGAGGCAAAGCAGAACGCATCTAAAATCTAATTGTTTTGTAGAGTGACTGGGGATTCTGAGAGTTTAAATAAGTTGGGAAGGGTAATACAGCTGGTGTAGATCAGAGGCAGTGTTTGAACCGGGGTCTTTTTGACTCCAAGACCAACATTTTATCCCTCCATGATGCTGCCTTCATCAGCAGTGATACAGAGAGAGAAAAAAACTTCAGGCTTGAGAATATTGCTCTCAATAAGAACATATTATTCAGTGTTAGAGAGTGAGTTTCCTGTCATTGAAGGTCTTCAAGAGGAGGTTGAGCAGGAGTGTTATAAAGAAAAGTTCCCATTTAGGTAGGAAGCAAATTAGATTTTTGGAGTCCCTTATATCTTTGAGAGCTAATATGTTTCTAGGCAATTGTGAAATAAATAATTTTGCTGTCCTAACTTTGCAAATGGGAAGGAAAGAGAAGGAGGAGGAGGAGGAGAAGGAGGAGTGAGAGAGACAGAGAGAGAGAGATAGATGGGAGAGACAGAAAGATACAAGGAGAGGGAGAGAGATTAGGACAGTGGGAGACAGAGGCAGAAAGAGACATAAAATGTGTGTGGTGTATATTCTCTTCCCTCCTGATATTTTTGTCTCATGACTCATGCCTTAGCTCCTGTATTGTTTTGTACTAGACTTGCCTTGACATGTATACAATATGCAGAAAGGAACCTCAAAGGAGAGTTCAGGAATTATAGACCCATCACTGAGATCAAAATGTCATGGACCAGACATTCTCAGCAATCCATTGTCTCTATGTGGTACAGTTCAAAGGGCAAACCTTCTGTATCTGTTTGGTCTTCCTTATAAGCTCCCTCTCTGAGGAAAATGTCACATTTCCTTCTTTGTCTCTCCATCCCCCTAGTAAACTACTTGGCTCATAGTAGGTGCCAAATAAAATGCTTGTTGAATAAAACTGAATGCACTTTGACCCCCAAAGAGCTCTGTGGCTGCTTTCTTAGCTTGCAATCTAGTCACATTACTCTTCCATTTCAAAATCCTATGGCCTCTCTTTGCAATATTCCATCTGGTATATCAGTATCTCTTCTTGATGCTCCACATAAATGTGTGTCTACATGTTAATACTTGTGTGTGGTTGTAGTTGTATGATTTGTGTCTCTATGTGTACAGAGCCATACCTAAGAATTTTGGAGCCTTGGGCAAGTATCACAAAACATATCTGAGGCAAGTAGCTTAAAGGATACCATTCGTTAAGGAGGGGAGAGAGCAATCCCAGGACACAGGTGCTGCCAAGCAAAGGAGAAGAGTCATTTAGTAACATTCTGCTTTAACTAATTGTCCTTGCTAACTAGATGATGTTATATTCTTTTAGTGCTTTTTTTGTGTTCTTTTGTTTCTACTTTCCTGAAGGACTGGCAACTCTCTCTAAATCTGGCATCCTAGGAAAAATTGGGGGCAAAGTTGTATTTACAGTTCCACATGCATGCATGATTAAGGCCCATAATTGTGCCTGGGTGATGGGGGTTAGGGATGCTGCTGCTGGTCTCAGTATCATAGAGTCATAGAATATTAATTAATAGAGACCTTAAAATACAGAAATACAGTTTTAGAGCTTCAAAGGACCAACAGAATGTCAAAGCAGGAAGAAAGAATTTTCCAAATGAGGAAACTTAATCCTAGAGAGAGAATGTGCTTGCTTCATATCATCCAGTTTGTTAATTATTCGGTCAATACTAGAACTCACATCCTTTAACCCCCATGTCTGTGTTTTTTGAATTAGAATTTTAAAAATAATATATTTTCCTCAATTACATATGAAAACAATTTTAGCATTCAGTTTTTAAAAATTTGAGTTCCAAATTCTCTCCTTCCCTCTCCCCCCAACAAAGTAAGCAATTTGATATGCTATATATGTGCAAGCATGCAAAACATATTTCCATATTAGTCATGTTGTAATAGAAAACAGACAAAAAAACATACAAAAAAGTGAAAAATAGTATGCTTTGATCTGTATTGGATTAGAACTTATTCTTAAGAAAGGAGTTGTTTACTCTATTACAATCTGTAAATCTTGGCTGACCAGTTAGTCCATCCTTGTTTAAAAAACAACCAAAACCCAGTCTAAAAAGCTCTTTCCCACCTCCACTTCCCCTCCCCCTCCCCCCAGGCTGAGTTTATATCAACCTGACTTCCCCTGCAGGAGGTGGCTAGATCAAAAGATAATAGCTTTGAGTCTCTGCCTCATATCCACCTGGGACTCAGCAAATAGTCTGAGACACAAGTCAGCATCCTTCCTGTCCTTTCTCAATATTAATCCTCACTCATCATGGGAGAGGAGCTGTTTACAAGGTGCTTAGTTTCAAAAGGCCAGGAATTTGGGTGACTGAATCAACACCAACAATTGTGACTTTGACAGTGGAAGAATATTAAGTATGTTTTGCTTCTGATATGATAGCTTTCTAAATGCTGGAGCTATTTCTTAGTCTGCTGAGAGCACACTCTTGATTGTAGGCAGAGGAAGTTGAGTCTGTGTCAGAGGGTTTAAATGTTTTGCTTACCATGTTCAACTCCACTATCTCTACTTTTTAATTGTCTCCTATCTCTGAGTTTGGGGCAGTTAGGAGGTGCAGTGGATGGGAGTATATGGCTTGGAGTTGGAAAGACTCAATTTTGGGGGTTCAAATCTGGCCTTAGACACTAGATGTGCAAGTCACTCAATCCTGTTTGCGTTAGTTTCCTCATCTGTAAAAAGAGCTAGAGAAGAAAATGGCAAATCACTCCAATATTTTTGCCCAGAAAATCCCAAATGGGGTCATGAAGAATCAGACATGATTGAAACAACTGAGCAACAACAACAACATCTTCAGTGTCCCTGGGTTCAGAGGTATCAGTTTCTCAGATCTCTTCCCTTTCTCTCTTCGACATAGCTGGTACTTTGGAATTCCCCTTTGTGAAGTTATAGACTCAAGATGTCAGAGCTGGAGGGGACTGAGGAACACATTAAAATTAGAAGGGTCTTTGGGATATAAAATCAATTACTAAGGACAGAACAAGGAAGAAGAATAGGAAGAAGACCACAAAGCTTTGTGGTAACTGAAGAGGTGGTAGTGCCCTTGATGGAAATGGGAGAGCTTAGAAGAGTAAAAGGGGTTTCTTTTTGGATGGAGGTGTTTGGAGGGAAGATAATGAAATCAATTACTGTTAAGTTTGAGATACCTAGAGGGTATTCATCCAATTTAAAATGTCTTAGGAGAAGGATTGAGGTTAGATATAAGATTTGTGAGTCATCTGGATGGAGATGGTAATTAAATGCATGCAAGTTGATGGAGTCACCAAGGAAAAAGGCCAAACAAAGCTTATTCATGCTGATGCTAAACAGAATGGGATCCTGAGGAATATATTAAAGCATTCAATTTATAGGATTGTAAGAAATATAAGTGGTGATCAGTATGATGTTGTGTGTAGACTGATAGACTAAAAGTTGGGAGACCTGGGTTCTAGTATTATTTTCCCTTTTTGGTCTTGGGCAAATAATTTCTCTTCTGAGCCTCAGTTTTCACATCTTTATTTTTTTTTATTTTTGGAGGGGGCAATTGGAGTTAAATGTCTTGCCCAAGGTCACAAGCTAGTTTTCTGTTAAGTGTCTGAGGTCAGATTTGAACCCAGGTCCTTCTGACTCCAGGGCCAGTGCTCTATTCACTGCACCACCTAGCCGCCCCAGTTTTTACATCTTTAAAATGGGGTTGGGAGAGTTGGACCAGATGATCTTTAAGGTGCCTTCCAACTCTGACATTCTCTGTTTTAAGGTTGCTGTCAGCCCAGATGTCCTGTGACTTCGTGGTTGCCCATTTCTCTGGTTTCCAGCATAAGGAAATCTCTTCCAAAGTCTTATGGTCTGTTTTATTATACTTTCGTTTTGGAGCCCTCAAATTTAGCTGAAGTCATGAATAAAATGAATTGGGCAGGTCAGTAGACATCTGTCTGCACCACATGTCCCACAGACAGTTCAGCATAATTTGTTTTCATCTTTGTTAAGAAATGATTGATCTTTATATTTCCTTGTCTCAAATGACTTTGAGACCCTGAGGTAAGCACTGAACAGGCAGACAAAACTGCTGGGAGCTTGGAGAATCTTGGGCATGGACCTGGTCATGAGGATGGAGTTAAGGGTCCAGCGTTCAGCCAGATTTATTAGGTTCAATGCTCTCTTTTCTGATTCTGTGATTCAGTGGGGTCACACCTTATAAATGACATTCACACCTGGTGTTTACAAATGACTGAGTCAGTTATAGATTTATAGAAAACTGATTCTACTATGTGAAACAAGTCAATATGGGCTGTCAATCCACTGCACATCCTCTTCATATGAAAAGAACAGTGAGTTTACTCAGTCAAGTAGATGAATCATACAAATGCAGTCACAGGCAATCATACTCAACAGAGAGGCTATATATATGTGTATGTATGTGTGTATATGTATGTATATTGTACATGCATACATACATGTATATGTATATAAATAGATGGATTCTAGCTACAGCTGTGTAATTTCTGCAAACTTGGGCCAGTCATTTCCCTCGTCAGAGCCTGTCTCTTTTTCTGTAGGATGAAGGAATGGACTAGATAATAATAATCAAGGTTCTACCAATTTTAACAATTTGTGATTTTTTTTAAATTCACATTTTTTTAGCACTTTAAGAGCTTTCCTTATAACCCTATCATTATTTCTTTTCCCCCAGTTAATTTATTTTCTATAGCCCCTACCTTACTCCTCCTTTAAAAAAAAAAAAGAACAAAAAAAGCCCTCCTCACAATAAACACGCATAGTCAGGCAGAGCAAATTTTCCTCTTTGTCTATGTTCAATGCATTTTTTCTTCCATTGTCCTTTTTTTATGAGTGAAAAAAAAATTAAAGCTCAGAAGGGAGACAACTTGCTCCTGACTGTACTACTAATAAATGTCATAACGAGCACTCATCCTGTGGCCTTTCTACTGTCCTGTACTGGCTGAGAACCTGAAGATAAGCTGGGCTTTCTCTAAACTCTGATTAAGTTGGTCTAAATATGTCTTATTTTCCTAGTTGGATAGTTTTAGTTGGTTTGGGAGGAAGAGATGTCCCCCTTTGGCAACTATCACAAAAATAGTGACTTTTTATTTTTATACTTTTAAACAGTATTTTATTTTTTCCAATTACGTGTAAAGAAAATTTTAAACATTCATTTAAGATTTTTTTTTAGTTCAAAATTTTTTCCTTTCCTCCCAACACTCCCTCCTGAGAGGGTAAGTAATTTGATATAGGTTTATATTATATTTGCAATTATTTAAAAATATTTTCGTATTAGTCATGTTGTGAAAGAAAAAACTAAGCAAAAGAAAAAAAACATGAAAAAAATAAAGTGAAAATAGTATGCCTCCTCTGTCAGTTCTTTCTCTGAATGTGGATAGCAGATAATAGTGGCTTTAGGAGGAACTTTTAGGCCAAATGCCATTCAGTCATCACACGTGAGGATTTTTGTTGTTGGGATTGTTGCTTTTAGTTTGTTTATATGTTTTGACTACGTCCCTGGGTTCTATCAGTACAGATCAGTAACTGTTTGTCACTTTCTTGTTTGAGAGACTTGCCTAAGGAACTGTGAAGGGATTTGCCTAGGTTTCCACCGTCAGTATATGTCAGAATTAGAATTTGAACTCAGGTGTTAAGAGCATGAGTTCATAGGTTTAAAACTGAAAGGGACCTAAGGTCACATTGTCCAGTCCTCTCATTTTACACATGAGGGACTGAGACCCAGAGAAGCTAAATGACTCACTCAAGGTCACATGGATATTAAATAGGAAAGTCTAGATATGAGCCCAGGTCTTTTGACTCCAAGCTTAGGACACTCTCCAAGACTAGCTTTCTATCTGCTACTCTGGACAGCTTTTTCATGTAGGAGTAAATAAATTTGAAATACCACTCTAACCTTCTGAAAAAGAATAAACTTCTCTTTACTGGCAGAGAGATACAGTAGAAAGAACATTGGAAGAAGATCTTGGTTCAAATTATGCCCCTAACATTTACCTCCTTGACATTAACCTTCCTAGGGCTCAGTTTCTTCATCTCTAAAATGGATGGGTTCTGAAGTCCCTTTGAACTCCAGAGTTACGACCTGATGATCCTTTAAAAAGATGCTGGATGACTACTTGTTTCTTTCATGTATCTGGAAAATGTTGGACTAGTTCTCTAAGACCCCTTTTGACTTACTGGATTCTGTGGTTCCGAAAGACAACATTTGCTCTTTGTCTCATCAGAAGCATTTCTAATCTGATCAGAACTCTGATCATTTCCTACTGTTTCTTTCCAATTAATTTTGCTTCCTAGAAAGTTAACATTTTCAAAATTAAATAGTGTTTAAATTAAAATTATGTTAGTAAAATACTTTACATGACTCTTGGAGTAGCTAGGAAGTTACTGATACAAAGAGAAGAGTAGAAATATAACCTGCCTCCTTAACAAGCTGAAAATTTACTGCATTTTCCTTCTGTGTAGAATCATAAACTGTTTAATTTGTACAGGGACACTAGAACCTAGAATGTCAGATCTAGAAGGGACTTTATAACCTAGAACACAGAATGTCCAAAGCAGAAGAGGCCATCTGTAGGCTAACCTTGTTTTTTCATTGGGGAAACTGAGACCCAGGGAGAAGAAATTACTTGTCTAAAAACCCCCAGCAAATTAGTGGTAGAACCAGTGTTAGAAACCAGATCTTTGCACACCTACATCCCTTGTTAATCATTTTTGTCTGGATGGGTGTTCCAATCAGATAAGAATTCACTGTCCAATTATGCAAGACTTTCTGTAGGGACATTTTGTGGTTTCATGCATGGTCTGAATTTCCTGTTGAGTTCTGAGTTGCTATAGACCATCTTTACTGTGCAAAGATTATATTCCTTAGTCTCCCCACCTGTCTTAACTCTCTCCCATTGGCGTCTGTGGAAGGTAAGCACTTATTGCTTTCTGGCTTGTGGATCTGTCCCTCTGGCAATCAGAGTTACCAGTCCCCCTGATAGCACTAAGCTATGAAGAAAAAAGGGTTGTATGTTTTCTTCAACTTATTGCGGATTAAGGATTTGATTTTCTGTTGTAAGTGACTCCAGCATCACCTTTGCAATTCTTTCAAGGTCTTAAATAGGATTTTCTTTGCAAGCTGCTGATGGATGATGTACTAAGAGGATAAAAAGATTGGGAAGTGTTGTTTTGTCTGATGAAGCACCTCAGAAAGGAGGCGTCCTGCCATCTCGGAAGTGAAGCCGACTTCAGGAGCCGTGTATATTTCAGCATGTAGCTAACTGAAAGTTCTCTCAATTGGACAAAACCCAATTAAGTTCCTACTATGTGAAAGTCAGTGTTTTAGTCGCAAAGTATCTAAAGACAAAAAGTGGAAAACAATCTCCGTCCTCAGAGACTTTCAATTCTATTGGAGATTACTATGTGTAAACAGGTAAGAAAATACTAGATACTTTGAGGTAGGAAAAATTCCCAACAAGTAAAGGGTCAGAAATGATCCCCCCTAGGAAGTAGTACCCAAGCTGGGTTTTGAAGAAAGCTAAGGATTCCGATGGAGCAGGGGAGAAGAGGAATGGCATGGGGGAATACTCCAACAATGAAGAGCTAAGAGTTGGAATACCAAGTTTGGGAGAAGGCTGGCAGGCCATTTTTTTTTTGCTGTAATTTAGGGGAATAATGTGAATTAAATCTGGAAGGGTAAGCTAGAGCCAAATGGTTTTTAAATGCCAAACTGAGAAGTTTGCATTTTATCCTAGAGGCCATAGGGAACCCCTGGCGTTTCTTGAGCAAAAGAGCAACATGATCAAATGTGCCTTAGGGAGATTATTTTTGCAACTGTGTAGAGAATGAATAGCTTTGATGGCTTCTTACATGGCACTGTCCTCTCTTATATTACTGAAATCTGCCTCTATGTACCTTTCTACCTAATACTCCCAGTTCTCCCATATGAGGCAACACAGAATAAGTCTTTTGTATGACAGCCCTTCAGAGGATTAAACACAGGAACCTTGTCCCTCTGAAGTTTTCTGTTTTCCACACTAATCCGTTCCGGGTCATTTAAAAGAAGCAACTAAACAGCACAGTGGAGAGTGCCAGCCTTGGCACCAGAAAGACTTGAGTTCAAATCCTACTTCAGATATTTCCTAACTGTGTGAATGAGCTATCAATTTAATTTCTATCAGCCTTAGTTTCATCATCTGTAGGAAAAAGGAAAATAGTAGGAAATAATGCTAATTAATAATAGTAATAATAATAATAACAATGGGGTAACTACTTCACAGGGCTGTTGTGAAGGCTGAGTGAAATAACACTTTGCAAACCTTAAAGTTTGTTATTATTCAATCAGTTCCTTATATGAAGCGATTTCAAACCTCCTTCTCATCCAGATCTTTCTTCCATAAAGAAGCTCCATTTTTTTTTTCATTTTCACTCTTACAACATGGCATCTAGAACTTTAAATACCACTACGGCAGGCTTTTTTTCTGCTCCACCATGCCTACATAGTGCCCCCCCCCGTGGAAACGACAAGTTGTTGTGGTTATCTATAGGAAACAGACACAGGAGATCTTCTCTCCTGGGTTGCTCATAGACTAACAAGTCCAGAGGTCCTTTGCCAACAGTGGCTCTGGGACCATGTTGTGGAAGAACCGGCTATTCTTGGCTGATCTCAGAACTTTTCTGGTCCGATGTTCAGTTTATATATGAAGAAATGGAATCCTAGAGAAGCTAAATGACAGAGAACTATGGAACAAACCCAGCTCTACTTATGTTCACTTTAGCAACGCTCTTTCCCTTGTCCCTCATTGCCTCTCAGAGGATTCTTTCTGCAGACAGTGGTTCTAAGGGTCTTGTTATTCTTGCTTATTTCAGTTCTGTTTCAGCTTTCTCAAGATTTTTTCCAAGTCCACACTCACCATCTTCCACCTGCCTTGCTACCGTTGCCTAATTTCTTCCACTGAAGCATCCTGCTCTAATGTTCCAAACATTTACCTCCTTGTTTCCTAAATCCATAAAAACTCATCTGGGCTGTCTTCCTTCCCATGAGGCCCTATGTGACTGCTAGCTAATGCAATAAATTGATCTATACTAGTGGATGCTAATAGGTTAATGTGTTACTCCTTGCAGGTAACATGCCTTCATTTCAGCAGGGGCCTCCTGGAGACAAAGTGCTTTAACCCAGCAGTTTGACGTTAATGATAGGGTTCTTCACTTAACGAAGAGAAAGAACTAGAAGGAATCCAGATCATCTTTTGAGTATTTGAAGGGCTCTTTTGTTTAAGATGGTTTAGAGTGAATAGTAGCTGCTTTTTCTCAGAGAAAAAGACAAAGAGAAAAGTGTGGAAATTACACGTAGGCAAATTTCAGCTTAAAATGAAAAGAATTTCCTGACAATTAGTGCTGTCCAACAACAGATTGACTTGATAAGTAAAACATTTATCATCCTCATCATTGTAAGCATCCAAGTATTTAAGGACAGCTAGGTGGTACAGTAAATATAGAGCCATGCCTGGAGTCAGGAAGACCTGAGTTCAAATGTGACCTCAGACACTTACTAGCCATGTGACCCTGAGCAAGCCACTTAACCCTCTTTGCTTTGGTTTTCTCATCTGTAAAATGAGCTGGAGAAGGAACTGGCAAATCGCTCTGGTATCTTTGCCAAGAAAACTCCAGACAGGGTCAGGAAGAGTCACACATGACCGAAACTACTGAACAACAACAACATAGTATTTAAGATGGTGACCATGTGTTGGGAATAATGTTCTCTTAGGGGTTAGAAAACCTCTAAGGCAGCAGTTCTCAACCTGTGGGTTATATTCAATTTGTAACAATGAAAATACATCCTGCATGTCAGATAGTTACATTATGATTCATAACAGTTGCAAAATTACAGTTACAAAGTAGCAACAAAAATCTATGGTTGGGGGGTCACCACAACATGAGGAACTGTATTAAAGGGTCGCGGCATTAGGAAAGTTGAGAACCACTGCTCTAAGTTTCTATTATTGGTCTTCATTCTTTGAATTTCAGGAAAATTATTAAGTCATTGGAAAAGAGAGTCAAAGTGAGGAATTGCAGCTGTGTTCAAGTTACAGGTCCTTTTATTTGACCTAAACTTTTGTTCTAGTTATCAATTCATCCTAAACTTCTCAATACATTCTAGTACACAGAATTTGATGAACAAACTCAAGTTCATCTTAGCCCTGATTGTAGACGTCAACCTTGCCCTCTCTCGGTTCATGTGTGAGTCATAGTCATCACTTAGGTGGAAGAGCTACTATAGCTGGTAAATGAATTAGCCCAACATCAAATATGCCAGGCATGGGGCGTGTGAGGAACTTCCTCAGACTTGTCTCAGATTCAAGGAAAGCTCATTAGATCATAGAGCCAGCTGAAAAGGAACTTGGAGGTCATCTCATTCAATCCTCAGTTTATATGTGAAGAAATGAGAAGCCAAATGACAAAGAACTGTGGTACAAACCCAGCTCTACTTAGGTTCTCTCCAGCTCTCTTTCCCTCATACCTCATTGCCTGTCAGAGGATTCCTTCTGCAGACAGTAGCTCCAAAAGCCGTGTTATTCTTTCTGATTTCAGTTCTGTTTCAGCTTTTCCTGAGGAGTCTCTTATGACTCTGTTACTCAGACATCTATTTGGGATGCATTGGTTGACTGTGCCTCCCTTCAGTTATAATGAATGTCTTGAGTTCACTATGTGCCCAAGGCAACCATGACCTTCCCACTGTCCTTTGGAGAGGCAAGTCTGACACATGCTTAGGGCCAGCTGATTTCTGGGAGAAGGTTTGTGTTCGTGGAAACAGTGCAAAACTAGTGTTGGTCCTGGAATTATCGAACTAACTGAGAGTTAGCAAGGACCTTAAGAAAAAACTAGTTCAACTCCCTCCTTATTTTATAGAACTGAAAACCAAGAGTCACAGAGGCTAAATAATTTGCCCAAGATCCTAAGCTAGTTAATTACAGAAGCAAGATTTACTCCCAGAACCTCTGATTCTCAATGTCTTTTCTATTATAGCACATAATTTCTCTCTCAGTTAACAGCTAAGGACATGGTGCCAAAGCATCTAATGTTCAGAATGAAGGTTTGATAGGATCTGTTTATGCTCGGCAGTGACTTCCCATATATAATTGCATATTCAATATCTTAGAAAAAAATATTGTTGCATGGATATTTTCTCACCAAAGCTCTATTTCATGCTGTTTGCAATTGCAGAGTGAGCACCATAGCCTATGACTTAGGAAATGTTGGTATTGTGGAATGAGCATATTGTGATTCGAAGTGAGAGACCAGGGCTCTTATCCTAACTTTGCCGTTAGCTGACTGAGTTACCTTGGCAGTTCGCTTCCCCTTTGTTGGGCCTCTTTTTCCATATTTGTAAAATGAATTGATTTGAATTGATGGTCAAGGTTCCTTATAGCTCTGATGTTCTGTGGTGGGGTTGCCCTTGTCTCAAAACCTCTCCTCCACTGACCAACAATGGTCCCTAACATGCCTGTCATAGTAATTGCTTCTTTGGATAAAGATATTATGTTTCTCAAAAGTCCCCATTAAGTAGAAAAGTGGCATACAGGAGGCTTAATCCTAATTTTAATGTAATATTTGATGCATATAACACTTTAAGGTATTCAAAATGTTTTATATATACATGATCCCTTCTTGATTCTCATGAAAGTTCTAGGAAGTAAATAAAGAGTGGTAAAATTACCCCATTTTGCAGATAAGAAAGGTGAGGTTAAATAGCTAGAGTTGTTGTTCAGTTGTTTCAGTCATGTCCAACTCTTTATGACCCCATTTTGAGTTTGTGTGTTTACTAGAGGGGTTTGCCATTTCCTTCTCCAGTTTGTCTTCTACAGATGAGGAAACTGAGGCAAACAGGTTAAGTGACTTGCCAAGGTTCACACTGCTAATAAGTATCTGAAGTCAGATTTAAACTTAGGTCTTCCTGAGCTGGGCCTGGTATTCTATCTACTGTGCCACCTGGTTACCCTAAATAACTTGTACCCACAAGTGTATTTCAGCATCTTAGGTTAGCTCCTATCTGACAGTTGCTGAAAAGAAAGATGGATGGGATAGGATGTTATAGAGTGGAAAGGGGGTGAGGGAAGGGAAAGGAATCAGCTGTTACATCACACCTACTATGTGCCAACCTTTTAAGAGCACAAGACTAGTAGCTAAGAGGGCTGGATTCCACTACAGACTCTGCTATTAATTCAAAAGGTGATTTTGAGCAAGTTGCTTAACCTCTCTTTGGTATGATTCCAGTCTGTTAACATCAGCACAGAAGTTGAAAAAAAATGAAAAACAAAGAAAAATACATTAATGTATTTTGGGCTTGCCTGTCACTCACTCAAAACCTTTCCTAAGACCAAATGCTAACTTCTTACCTTGACCCTTAAAGTTCATCTAATGTGGCTCTAGCTCTCCTTTCCAGACTTAGTTTACATTACATTCCTTCATAAACACCTCCCCTCTCCTACTTGTAATTCATTCCCTCTTTACTGATGCTTCTTAGAATCCTTGGCTTCCTTCAGGAACATTTCCTGTGCCACTCTGCCTATAAGAAGTCTTTCCTGATCCCCTCCAGTAGGTAGGACCATCTTCTTCAAACCATCTTGTATTTGCCTTTTCTGCTTCTTGATGGTGAGGATTCTTTTTCACTTTTATTTTTCTATCAAGTCTCATTGGAATATAAAATACCTTGCCTATAGTAAATGCTTAAAAAAAACTTGTTGAATTCTACAGAATTGTCCCCAACCATACAACCTATAATTTTGTTTCCTGAGAGAACCTTCTCCTTAGGAATGGGATTTTCTGTGTAGTGGACTCAACCCTAGCTTTTGTGCTAGAAATAGCTCTTACTGTAAATTCTGTTATTTCAGTCTGTCTTGCAAGTTGTTATCTTGAGTCAATCTCTTTATTTTAATGTATTTTTAAATTCTTAACTTAAACACTGAAAAAGAGAGCATTTCCATATACACAGCAGAATACAAAAATAGAGTTGCATATGAAACCATGAATCTCCATTTCATACTGCTTGCTAATAAAAAATGTATATGATAGTCAGATGTAGTGGCACACATCTATATAATCCCTGCTGCGAGAGAGGCTCAAGTTAGCAACTGTTTTGAACTCAGGGGTTATAAATTGCAGTGGGGTAGGCCAGTCAATTGTCCTAACAATTGTCCTAACATCAATATAGTGAGACCATGGATTAGTAGGGAGACTCTGTATTGCCTAAGGAGTGTCAAGTAATCCCAGATTGGAAACACAGCAGGTCAAAGCTCCCATGCCAGCAAATAGTGGTATTGGACCCACGATTAGTTTTTGTATTCCCAACCTGGGTAAGATATATTCAGTCTTATTTTTTAAAAAAGCAAGAAGGAAGGGGGGAAAAGTATATCATAAAGCCCAGATAATGCTTTCAAAACTATCTTGCTAGTCTATGCTCCCTTCTGAACTTTCCTCTATTTATTTCTGGGTGTTAAAAAAAAGCAAGGTTTTAATGCTCCTCTTTTTTGAGCATCACTATTACTCTGTCCTGTGCCTCTACTAATGCCTCATAGCACCTCTTCATCTGCATCTCTGTACAAGTCATTTTCTGGTCAAAAGCCATCTTGATTAGATTTCCTAAAGCCTGATCATCCATGGGTGAATGAGTAACATTGAGCTTCTGAACATGCACTGCTGTGAGGTAGAGCCTGAACTCCCTTGTGAATCCACAAAGGTTTTAGACTTTACTCAAGCCCTGCCAGAAATAGTCACAAATAAGCACCATGATATATATAGTTATAGTCAACTCTAAATATGTTGCCTTTTCTCTCAATCCATACCAAGGAAAGCCTTCTTTTAGGGATCTTAGGATCTGAGAGTGAGAAGGGTCCTCAGGGGTCAGCCAGGTGAATCCTGCTCCCTGAAGCATGCATGAGTCCCCTCTTCCAAGTCCCCAACAGGAGGCCATTTGTCTTCCACTTGAAGACACAGTTAAAAGTATGTCGGTTTCTAGGGTCAGAGGACCTGCGTTCCAATTTGCTACCCATCTGGCCTTGGGCAAGTCATTTCACTTCTAGAGGCCTTATTTTTCTCATAGATAAAAAGAGAAGTTTGTACAACATGACCTATGAGGTCCCTTGCAATTTAAATCAGTGATCTTGCCTTTAAGGTGGATAATTTCTTACCCATTGAGGAAGTTTGTTCCAACTTCAGATAATTCTTACTCTTAAAAAAGTCTTTCTTATATTGTGCCAACATCTAACTCTTAATAGTCTTCAACTATTGATTTTAGTCTTATAGAAACAGAATGAATCTATTCCTTCCATGTTATGACTTTTGAAATATGGATATAACCTCCCTGTATTTCTATCGATAGAGCCTAAATTCAAAGTAGTGGGGTCTAGTGGTCAAAATCCTGAACTTGGAGTCATAAAAACTTGGGTTTGAGTCCTACCTCTGATACTGTTTGATTATGGGCAAGAGATATTTTAATTTCCTTATCTATTAGATGGATATAAACAAGCCTGTAGGAGGTTCTTCACCAGATTATGGGTGGCTTAAATGAGAATGAGGTAGGTAAACACTTTGCAAGTTCTAGGGCTCTCTATAAATATCAGCCATTATTATTGGTGTGTTTGGTAACTTTATAATACAGTGGACTTATTGAGGAATTTCGTCTGTTGATTTAAGAGGACCACTTTTCAGTCATTTTTCAGTTGTACGATGAAGTTGTGTTTTGGCAATGCATTAAGCTGCGTGATATATTTTGTCTCAGGCTTTCTGTTATTTCAATGTTTCATCTATTTCAAAAATTCCATGATTTTATTGGCATGGGTATTTTGTCTTTTGGCACATATATATCATGCCCTTTCTACATCTTAGTAAATGTCTCTTTGTGAGTTGGCTATATTTACATGTGTATCTACATATATACATTTGTGTATGCATACATATATGTGTGTGTGTATATACACACGCACACACACAGCAGAATGCAAAAATAGAGTTGCATATGAAACCATGACTTTCCATTTCATACTGCTTGCTAAAAGAAAAATAGTATATGATAGACAGACGTGGTATTGGTATATACCTATCGTCACTTTTTAAACTCAGGGGTTATGAGCTGCAGTATATGCTGTATTATATACTATATATATATATATGTGTGTGTGTGTGTGTGTATGTGTGTGTGTGCATATATATATGTATGCACACACACATACATACATACGCATACATATGTGTGTGTTCAGATTCGCTTTGGGCCCAAACTTGTTGTGATGAACTTTTCTGTACTGAGGTCAACTCATCCTTGAACTATGGACATACATTCTATTGTCAGACCTGTACCACCCATCTTTCTAGCCCTGCCTCCACCTCTTCCCTACCCCAAGTGTTTGCATTTCAGTTTCATAGCCTTTGAGAATCTAGTGTCTTAATGTCCCCTCCATTGCACAGTGAATAGGACTTTAGTAGAAACAGGTGTTATACATGGCAGGGCCAGGGATGAGAAGGGGGATGGAAATTAATTTAGAATTTTTTTTATTAGAGCACATACACTTACAGATAAACAATGGTGCTACCTCGGAATCTGTGGGTGGTGGTGAGAAAACATTTCATACATAAATAAAGCTTTTTGTACAGACCATTTCTGACTTTGAAGTATAGGCATGTTTTATCTATATTCTTTAAGGTTTCCCTCTCCCCCTCATGAGAGTCAAAGATTTATGCATTGTCCTGAGCTCACTTGTGGATAACTACCCTTCACCATTAGTCAGCCCATGTACTGTATCAGCAGATTTAAAAGCTGTTTTTGTGGTACCTCCAAACACTCTAAGAGATGTTTTGAATGACCTTGAATAGGAGGAATGTGATGCCTTGTGATAACCAATTAGCACCAGCAGAAGTTCAGAAATTACCTTCGAGCCTCCTCTTTGGAGAAGGTCTGAGCGACAGTAAGAATGAGCTGCTAGAATCGGGTTAATGGAATTTCATGGTAGGCTGAGCTCTGTGCAGTCTCCACAATATGGCATATTTCAAAAAATTAAAATAGTTTTTCTTGGAGATAGCCTTTACAAATTCTGGCTCACAAAAGGAGATGCCTCTTGGAGCAATAAAAGATTGTGTCCACTGATGAGATTTAGTATTTTCAAATGGGTGTTCTGCCAGGCTTTAATAAGAAATGCCAAAGGCTTGAATTCAGGCTCTTTAGTTTCTACCTTCTCCAATCACTCTTGCAGAGCATTGTATATTCTCTTGGAACACTTGCTGCCTTTATAAATTCAACTTTCCATACAGCTGAATAACAAAAGCTTGGCCTGATAAGAGTTCAGGATCTCAACTGCCTGGTTCTGTTCCTTCCTAACTAAAGCCTTTCTTAGAGGAATCACCATGGTATGGAGATGATCAGGGATTCCTCAAGACTATTGCAGGAGTGCATGAAGCCTCTCCCACTGGTAAGACAGGTTTGGTGGCAGACTGTTATTAGCTTTCTAAGGAACAGGCCAGTTCCCAGTGATGGATACCCAGTAATGAGGAATTTGGGGGCCTAGGGAAGGTGCAGCAGTACAGTAACTCATGATGATTGTCCACTTGAGATCCTGCTCTCTCTTTTGACCTCTCAGGTCACTTCTTTATAATCTATTATGACATTGATTTACTGTCTACCAAACTAGAGATGCCTAAACTTTTCTCTGTTAATGGTACCCTTAGAGTCTTTGTTATTTTTTGGAAGTGACCCTAGATCAGAAGAAATACCTAAGGGTTTCATTAATTAAGTAGTTAGATCTGAACAACCTGATATGTTTTTGTGTCCTGACAACTTAGTAGCTATTTTTTAAAAAAAGATAGATGCAAATTGAAAAAAAATAATTTATATTATTCTGAAATAGCCCAGTTACTTCCTGATGGGATATGTGAGCCTGTAGGCACTGCACAACTCTTTGGAGTCAGATTGGTCACTGCCATGTTCACTTCCAGTTTCACATAGATTTCCACGTGCTTACTTGATTTTTATCACAGCAATTTCCAGTAGATCAATCAGTCAGTCAATAAATGTTTATTAAGTACTTGCTACATTCCAGGCACTGTGTTACATAAAAACTCAGCATTAATAGAGATATGATGGTGAAAATGATAAAGTTTGAGACACCACTTATGTAGTTGAAAGTACAAGTAAACAAAAACGTTTCTCAAACTTTAAAGAATGTTCTAGAAAACAATGGACTATGATCTAATGTCGAAACTGTGAACTATTTCAAGCACTAGTTGAAAATTTAAAGTATCCTTCTGTGGCTCTTTCCCTGTCGCCGCTGAGTCGAGCGGGAGGCGGAGGCTCCCGGGTGTTTTCAAGATTTAACTTCACCCGTGAACCGCTGCCATGGCCGAGGAAGGCATTGCTGCTGGAGGTGTAATGGACGTTAACACCGCTCTACAAGAAGTGC
>CM053599.1:111154014-111250295 GCA_028646575.1 Pseudocheirus occidentalis | reverse complement strand
CAGGCCAAAGATGTCATCGAAGAATATTTTAAATGCAAGAAATGAATAAATAAAAGCCTTGGTCTGAAAAAAAAAAAAAAAAAAAAGTATCCTTCTGTGTCCCTAGTTCACTTTGGTGCCCCAAGCTGCCACAGTGCATGCAATATAGGACTAAACATTTATTTACTATATAATATGATAAGTGTTTGTTGGATGGTGGAGGAATTGGGGAGGAAAAAATACTGTCCACTTAAGTGTAGAAGGGTTAAAGTCTTTCCAGTTGCAGAGAAGATTTAGGTTGGAGTAATCACAGATCTTTGAAATTTTGAAATACATTTCTGTTCCTTAAATCTTGTCCTGTGATAAGAAATGTCTTGTATGACACTAACTCAGTGGAGTGTAATCTCCTTGGAGTCAAGGTTTCAGGAGGTTTTCACACAGAAGCTGGATGACCATTTATTGGGTGTATTGTAGTGGAGATTCTATTTTGGACTAAACAGCTACTGAGATTCTATCCAGCCCCCAAACTGTGTGGTTCTATGATATTTTTCATTTTGGGTATAAGCTCTCAAGTTGTAAACCCTGCCACATAGTGCTTGGCACACAGTAGGTATTTAAATGCTTCTTCTTTGCCCATTCTTACCTTGCCTCCCACAAAGGGAATGTGTTTTATCCATGGTTGTTAACTTGAATTGGTCAATAACACCAGGTCTTTGAGAAGTTTACTTAGGGGGAGTAGTTAAATTGTATTCAATACTAGTATTTTTGTAGCACTCTCCCCTTAAAGAGAAAAAAAAGGGACATGTCTATCATATGCCCTGAAAGCTTGTGCTCCAATGTAAGTCAAATTGTCAGTTACTTGTCTTCTCTTCCTCATTTGTCTTGGTTGTCTGGGCTTCCTTGTTTCATTTGGAAACATCTAGGTTACACAGTATATATAGAGCACTGGGCCTGGAGTTAGAAATACCCTAGTATAAATCCAGTCTCGGATATGTCCTAGTTGTGTGATCCTGGGCCCACAAAAGTCACTTCATCTTTGTTTGCCTCAGCTTCATCAACTGTAAAATGGGGACAATAATAACACCGACTTCCTGGGGCTATTGTGAAGATGAAATGAGATCATATTTGTAAAACACTTAGCACATTGCCTGGCACATAGTAGGTACTTAATAGATGTTGTTTCCTTCCCTTCCCCTTATCCTGATGACTGCTCTTCCTTTTGCTTCCCATGTGGACTTTATTGTTTCCCATTGTTCTCTCTCACGTTAATTAGCTCTGATCCACTACAACCTCATCTTCTAACCATACATCTGTCTCCTTCCTAACTGATTGAGATGCTCAGCTTTCCAATCCCCATACAATTAATACACATTTGTCCTGAAATCCTGGTATTCAGCCTATGAAGTCTTATTTGCTGAGCAGACAGACTGCATATGAGAGCTCACATGGAATCCTTTTTATTACTCTCAGCCAGAACTTGGGAAATGATGGGAGTGACTTTGTGGATGGCTTCTAGTTGGATGGAGAATATGTCAGAACCAAGGGAAGAATTTTCAGACCCTAACATTTTCCCAAGTTAGTCAACAGGCATTGATCACTAGGTGCCAGGTGCTGTCCTAAGTCTGGGGACACAAAGAAGGGCAAAAGCATGGTCCTTGCTCTTGGGGAATACCCATTCTGATAGGGAGAAGACAGCATGCAAATGAATATTTATAAACAAAATATTTTCAGGGTAAGTGCAAAGTTATCACAAAGTGAAAGCACCAGCAGTAGTGAGAGGGGAAAGTGGGGAGACGGAACAAGTTTGGACCAGAAGATGGAACTTCTGAGTCTTGAAGGAAGAAAACAGAAGGAGAAGGGAGAAACAACCAGGGGAAAGGTATGGAGTCTGGAGATGGAGCAAGGACACCACAACCAGGGATGCCCTTTGAGTTACTACTTCATCCAACTAAGGACAAACATTACCACCACCACCACCACCACCCACTTAGTGAATTTAGAGAAGAATATCTAATTTTAGAGTCGGGTGCTGAATTTAGAACCTCCTTCAAGAAAGATCAAGTCCTCTCATTAATTGGGGGGAAAAACACCTTGCAGAGTTGCTGTACACTTGACACCAAATTTTCCTAGTGCAGTGTATTAGGCCTGAGTTCCTTTTGTTGTTTTATATAAACTGTATTTCATTTTTCAAATTACATGTAAAGACGATTTTTAACATTCATTTAGGGTTTCCAGATATTCTTCTTTCCTCCCACTCTCTCTTTCTAAAATGGTAAGCAATTTGATATAGGTTTTATATGTGCAATGGTGTAATTCATTATTAGGTATGTTGTGAGAGAAATAACAGACCAAAAGAAAAAAGAAAACAATGAACAAAATAAAGTAAAACTAGTATGCTTTTCTCATCTGCATTCAGACATCACATCAATTCTTCTCTGGAGGTAGATGGCATTTTCCACCATGAGTCTTTTGGAATTGTCTCAGATCGCTGCATTGCTGAGAAGGGCTAAGTTATTCATAGCTAATCACACAATGTTGCTATTACTGTGTACAATGTTGCCTGATTCTGCTCACTTCTCTTTACATTAGTTCATGTAAGTCTTTCTAGGTTTTTCTGAAATCTGCCTGCTTCTCATTTCTTACAGCAAATAGTCCATTACATTCATGCACTACAACATATTCAGGTATTCCCTACTTCATGAACATGCCCCTCCCCTCAATTTCCAATTCTTTGCCACCAAAAAAAAAAAGCTGCTATAAATGTTTTTGTACATGTGGATCCTTTCCCATTTTTAATGATCTCTTTGGGATATAGTAGACCTGAATTCCAGTCACAGTTTTGATAAAAGTATGACCTTGGGCAAGTCATTTTGACCTCTATTTGCTTTGGTTTCCTTATCTGTACAATGGGTATAATACTTATGCTATGTGCTTCATAGGATTACTGCAAGCAGAGTGATTATCAGACTATAAAATACTGTAGAAATATGAGCTATTTTCATACTATTTGTTTTCGAAAACATCAGAGTTTTCTGTTCAAAAGAACAATGGGCCAATCTATTTGTTTCTACCTGCATGCTGAGTTCAAGAACCTCTAGCTTGAAGTATGAGAAAGAAATCGTTTGTTAATCTGTATTCCTGGAACTGTGTTTATATATGGAAAAAAATTACCTGTACCACTCGAAGAAACAGTGTTTGGCACACATTTCACAGGATCACAGAATCTCATAGTTAGAAGAAACCTTAGACAACACGTATTTAACCTCTGTCAGAACAGAATTTCTTCTACAACATGAGATTTGATTAGATAAAGCATTCATTAAGCAATTACTCTGTCAGGCATGGTGCTAATCACTGGGTGCTACAAATACAAGCAAAAAGAAAGTCATTAACTTCAAAGAACTTACATTTTAATAGAGGAACTCAACTCAAAAAAGACTGTTAAAATAGGATGGCAGGTAGAATAGGTGGCCATTTGGGGGCAAGCTGGAAAAGAATCTGAGCTAGGATAAACTATGCATGGCTTGTGTGGTACCTCCATAAATGGAGATTCTGAAGAGGAAATTGCCTTTTGGAGGAAGAAGCTATAGGAATGGGGGTGTTGCCAATGGGAGAAGGCCATTGAATTTGGAGGTGGAAATGCAGTCTAGAGGGTCAGGAATTGAGCTGGTACCTAGTTTATCCTAGATTATCTAGCTTTTGCTTGAAGACCTCCAATATGGGTGAACCCATTTCCTGATAAGGAAGCCCATTTCTCTTTGAAAGTGAAAGATTTTACCTACCCACATTTGCTTTTCTGTAACCTCCCTCCACTTACTGATCTCTTACTTAATGCCCACTCCTGTGCTAAGGAAATACAGATATGACTAAAGCACAGTTCCTGACCTATTGTCATTTTCAGTCTAGTTGGGGAGATGATATCTATGTGAAAAAAATGAATAGCAATGCAAAATTATGAATGCTAATGCTAAGTAGCATAGACGGCAAGTAGAGTGGGATTCAGAGAAAGAAGGAAACTCTGACTGGAGTGCCCAATATTATGGTAAGTAGTTTCTTCCCAGTACTGAAAACTGGTAAACTTATGATTCAGGGATCACTTGAGAAGCTGAGAACATTTTAAAGACAGAAAGTATCATTGGAGCCCAAGATGGCAGATTAGATATGACAACCCAGCTGAACTCTCTCAACATTCCCCTCCAAACAACTTTAAAATGATTCCTGAAATCAAATTTCAAAGTGGTAGAGCCAACAAAAGGTCAGGGTGGGACATTTTTTCTAGCCTAAGAAAACTTAGAAAGTGGGCAGGAGGAGTCTGTGATACCAGGGTGGAGGCCTGTTTGTAGCATATACATGCAGCAGTAGCCTCAGTTGGGGAGGCAGCCTCAGCAACTTCAGTAGCTCTAAGACCAGAGTTGGTAAGGGAGCTAGACTACCAGTCAGAAAGAGATCCCAGGGGACCCTTTGGTGGCACCGGGTGCAGCTGGCACTGATTGGTAGTTCTATTGCCCATATGCAGTTCTGGTTGTGGTTCCTGGGCATAGCCTCAAGGGAGCTCCATAAGGGAGCAGGGGCCCTGGTCCCCATTTCAAGGCCAAGGAGAATACAACAAAATGACTGCAGGAGAACAGGTGACCTGGTTACAATTCCAGAGTTAGTAGGAGAGTTAGTGCTTGTGGCAGTTGGGTAGCAGAGTCCTTTTCTGTATAAAGACCAGAGTACAATGTAGGAGAGCAATGACTACACCTCTCCCCAGATTATACCACCTTGGCATCATAGTAAACTTACAGACCCCATAGAACTAGCTCTGAGAACAATAGCATGAAAAAGCCTGAATCTTGGGATGGTGTCTCTCTACTCCAAGGTAAACAGATTCCGACTTTAACTTAACATTCAAGTCTAGAAGAAGTAGACTGGAAAAATGAATAAACAACAAAAAATGAACTTGACCCTAAAAAGGTACTGGGGTGGCAAGGAAGACTAAGAAGCAAATTCAGAAGAAAACAACAATGTGAAAGTAACTACAATTGAAGCCTCAAAGAAAAATGTTAATTGGCCCCAAATGCAACAAGAATTCCTGAAAAAGTTAAAGAAAGAGAAAAGGTAAAGGAAAAAATGGAAAAATAAATGAGAGTGATATAAAAAAATTATGAGGGGTGGCTAGGTGTCTGAACACTTAATACAAAAAACTGGCATGTGACCTTGGGCAAGTCACTTAACTCTAATTATCCTACCTTCCCTCCTCCAAAAAAAAAATTATGAAAAGAGAATTAACCACTTGGTTAAAAAAGGATGCGGGAACATAAAATGTACTGAAGAAAATACCTTAAAAAAAAACAAAACTGGACTAATTGTAAAAAAAATAAAAGGCACAAAAATTCACTGAACAAAAAATCTCTTTAAAAGACAGAATAGGTTAAATGGAAAAGGAGATACTGAAATTCTCTGAAGAAAAGAACTTCTTAAAAAAGCCAAATCGAACAAGTTATGGTATATGATTGTGATGGAGTTCTCCTGTGCTAGGGGAAATTATAAAGGAGGTAATTTCAGAAAAAAAAAGCATGGCAATGCTTATATGAACTGATGCAAAGTGAAGTGAGAAGAACCAGGAGATCATTATGCACAGTAACAGCAATGTTATAATGATGATCAACTGTGAAAGACTTGGCTACTCTAATCAATACAACGATCCAAGACAATTCCAAAGGACTCATGGTGAAAAAATAATGCTATCCACCTCCAGAGAGAGAACTAATGAACTGAGTACAAATTGAAGTATAATTTTCTTACTTTATTTTTTTTTGCTTTTCCCCAATATGTTTAATGTATAAATATGTTTTGCATGATTTCACATGTATAATTGATGTCATATTGCTTACTCCTCAGTGGGAAGGGGGCAGAAGGTAGGGAGAGAATTTGGAGCTCAAAATTTAAAAGGAAGAAAATAGTAAAAATAAATTATTTTTAAAGTAAAAAAATAAAGACAAAATATTTATATTCCTAGGAAAACTTTTCTGATCCCACCTTCCCTCCAGTAATGACTTTTCATCACATAGCACCCTATATGCAATTACTGTGTGTTATTTTGTGTATGGTATGTGTGCTCTCTTCCTACTAAACTGTAAGTTCAAGTTCCAAGGATTTTGTCTTATCTAAACTTTCATTTCTTCCCCAGCACTTAGCACTAGCCTGGACTTGTTTATAATAAGTCTTCTTATTCCATGTGACAACTCTTTAAAGATTTACTTTAAAGGAATTTAAGATTGTGGCCGTGTCTAGGTACTATGGAAATGGGGATGGGATAGGGTCCATGAAGATGTGAAGAGACGTGCAAGAAGTCTAATGTCCCAGATGAGGGCAGTGACAATGGTTTTGCCATTGGCACTGGTCAGATGTATCTGGAACATCATGTTCAATTCTGATGCCAAATTTTAAGAGTGACATTGACAAAGTAGAGGGTATCTGAGTATCAGTAGCCATGATTAAAAAGAATTTGAAAACAGTTGTGTCTGAGGAATAGTGGAAAGAACTAAGGATGGTTTGTATGTAGGGAAAAAAAGACATCAGAATGGGTTGTTCTTCAGTCATTCAGTCCTGATGACCTCATGGATCATAGCAATCCAAGCCCTTCTATCTTCCATTATTTCTTGAAGTCTGTCCAAGAACATGTTCATAGCTTTCATGAGTCAGGTGTCCCCTGTTCTTTTTGCTTCAAATCTTTCCCAATAGTGGGGTCTTTTCCAGTGAGACCTGTGTTGTAATTATGTGGTCAAAGTATTTAAGCCTCAGCTTCAAGATCAGGATGAGTAGGGGAGATATTACTGCTACCTTATTATAGCTAAAAGTCTGTTAGACCAAGAGGAGATAGATTTCTGAGTAGCTTCAGAGGGGAGAAAGTAGGGTGGAAGTTAAGGGAAGGCACTTTTTAAATGTAATATAAAGGATAAACTTCCTAAACTCTAATGTGGTATAAAAATGGAATACTTTGGGGGAATAGTGAATTCCCTGTACCTAGAGTTGTTCAAGTGGAAGCTGGATAAACAACCACCACAAAGGGGATTTTTGCCTTGAAAAACAGATTGAAGAAGATGAGCTTTGAGATGCCCTTCAGCTCTGGGATTCTAGGATTCTAAGTCTGGCTCATGTGGATGCTGGGAGTCAACACAAATAATAGGCCAGAAACCAAAGTGTCAGGAACACAGCAAGCACATTGCTTAAGGGAAAGTCAATGCAGGTGTTTAGAGGTCTGGACATGTAGGGGGAGAAAGGAGATGCACAGGAGACCAGATGGAAGGCACCAGCTGTGCTGAAGCACAAGAAAAACATCATTTAGAGCCCTGCATACTTCAACCAGAAGCATTTTGGGGGGCTCCCTGCCCTTTCTGAATCAATGAATCATTAAACACTTATTAAATGCATACTATGGGCTACACATTGGGGACACTAAAAATATGTAACAATCTCTCCCCTCAAGGAGTTTATATTCTGTTAATGTAAGCAGCATATAAACTTTAAAATATATTTAAATCTGTACAAAGTAAATACGAGTCAATGAGGGGAGGACGGGAGACACTAGACAAGAGTACCAGAGTAGAAGTCAACATTTAGATCAAAGAACAGCTCCGTTATCATTATAAGCCCAGTGATGCTCATTCTGTGAGCCTCTGTTTTCCCATCTGGATAGTAGTGATGACAATATTTGCACAGCCTCTTTCACAACATTGTTGTGAGGAATACTTCTTTTTCTCAACTACATACCATATACAAACGAATTCTTGTTACTAGAAGGGAAGTGTGGGAGAGTGAATGGAGTTAGGAAGACTTTTGAAGTCAAGAAGTCAAGATCCACCTTGATACATAATAACTTGCTGTGTGATCCCGGGCAAGTTACTTAACTTCATTCTTCTAGCTAGGCAGCTTCGTAAGACTTTAGGTTATTACTAATTTGGGATAGATTATAATAGTAATCACTGATAGGTTATTACTGATCGAGCAACTTACTGATCTGCTTCCCTGGGAAAAGTTTGCATGCCAGCAGTTTCCTAAGCCCGTGAAATCACAGGTCCCGATGAAGAGAATAATGGTGGTTATTACCATTGCTGTGGGCACTTCCCCATTGTTTATAATGCTGCGTGTATTCTCTGTATTTTTAGTGGTTTTGTGGATCCTTTCTAAATGTTCTGTGTGTTTTCTCCTTCAGAGAGCCAAGATTGGCCAGGGAACCAAGGTCACTGAAGAAAAGACAGCCAATGCAATATCCAAAATTGACAACAATGGAAACCGAGATCGGATGAAACTGACTGACTTTAATTTCCTCATGGTGCTGGGGAAAGGCAGCTTTGGCAAGGTTAGTACGAAGTGGCAATAAATTGCTTCACAAGGAAAAGAGCGTTCCTAGGATTTGGGATCTTTGAATTTGGCACAATTAAAATTGTATTCTGTCTTAACAAAGCAACAACATGGTCTGGGATATCAGACTACTGTATTGAAAGGAAAACAACCTAAATTCTGATTCTGTTTATACCATTTGTTTAGGATGTTTCCATCGCGCTGCCTCCTCTAAGTTAATGTGGGATGCAAGTAGCTTTATTATTCACTTTATCATTTGGACACATTTATCAATATGCAGCTGCTAGTTACTGTATCAGTAATATAGGGGAAATCATCTTGGTCTTCACAGGACTTCCTACCTAAAGGAATATGAGGTAGAGGAGAATTCCATAAGCCATCAGTGTCTTTGGGAGATTGCTGTTGTTGAAAGGACAGTGGATTGGGAGGGGATTCTGTTTATAATCCTAGCTCTGGCTGTGACTCTAGTGTGACCCTCTTCTCCGGGTGGGATCCTCTTTTCCTCTGTGAACCTTAGTTTTCCCATCCATAAAATCTCAATGTGGTGCAATGGATTGAGGACTGTTTCTAGAGTCAGAAGATCTGGGTTCCAAACCTACTTTGGATACTCACAACCTGTATGGCCTTGACTGAGTATCTTAACCTGTCGTCCTCATTTCCCTCATCTGTCAAATGAGAGCATTTCATTGGATGACCTCTGGAGTCTCTTCTGCATCTAGATCTATGTCTGTGGTTCCTTTCAACTCCAGGATTCTGTGCATTGTTCTAAAGTCTCTCCAGCTCTGACACTATGTTTTATATTCTCAGGTCATTCCATCTCTGACATTGCACTTTATATCCCTTCTATCTCTGACATTCCATTCTGTATTTTAAGGTTTCTTTCATTTCTAACACTTCATTTTGTATTGCAAGGTCCCTTCCATCTCTGATGCTTCTTTCTATGTTCCAAGATTCCTCCCGTCCCTGACACTCCTTTCTGTGTTTCAAGGTCCCTTCCATTCCTGATGCTCCTTTCTATGTTCCAAGGTCCCTGCCATCTATGACACTGAACTCTCAGTTCTCAGATAGTTCCTAGCTCTAATATTTTAGGTATCAATGGCTCTCAACCCATGTGATTTTATACAGAAACATGCAAGAACCAGTTTTCAGTGTTGGACCTGAAAAATAAATAACCAGAATTTTCATTGATGATGCTCCAATTAAACCACCTATTTCTGGAGCAGCTTCCATCCAGTGATAGCACAGGTGTAGGATGTGCTTCCAGAAAAAAAGCAATCAGGAAGCTACCATCAGTAACTCATTGTTCAAGCCACCTGCATATTTTGGGGCCATGTCATGGGTGGATGGGAAAAGAGGATGTCTCCTTTTGCACTTTACAGTCACCAAAATGGACCATAACAAGATGATCTGCTACAAAGGTTACAGTCATCATAAATTGTGGTTAAGTGCTTTTACTGTTCTCTCTCTTAAATTCATGTACTAAAAATCTAGGATCCCCAAAGCCAAATCTTTTGCTCTATTGAATTTAAAGGTGACCCTAGGGATGAACTTCACATAGACTCTTTAGAAGAGAGCATCATAAAAGATACAAAAGTGACAGTTTTAGTTTGAAACTTGGAACAGTTGATCATGAAAGGAATCTTAGAACACAGAATGTCAGAGCCAAAAGGACATGGAACAAAGAATGCTAGAACTGGGAGGGGCCTTAGAATGTAGAATGTTCCCCATGTAGATAAAAAATAGATAAGAAAATTAAAAATGGAGTTTGGAACTTCCCCATAGTCACATAGCTAGTAAATATTAGAGTGAGGAACTCAAGTCTTCCACTGCACTGCCATACTAGACATTTGGGGGACAAAGCAAACAGACAAAACCCTGAGGTCCAGAGAGTAATTGACTTGTTCAATGTCACACAACTATTTAGTAAAACAATGAGGAGTAATTAGCCTAGTACCTGGCACATAGTAGGTACTTAATGAATGTTTATAGTCTGTTGACTAACTATAATCCATTGCTTCTGACCTCTTACTCTGCTTACACCCAAAGATCCTTGGTGTCCCTAGCCCCAGGATGACTGCCCAATGTGCTCATCTGTCTTAACTTTGTGACAGGAGTTTGATGCAGAACTAAAAATTAGATGGAAGTTGTCAGGACTTGAGATGGGGTCTTCCTGATACCATGGTTCTCTCTCCCTCTTTTACCGCCTGCCTCCTTCTCTCCAAGCACTGATCCTGTCTGACTAATGGAATGAGTAGGGACAACTATGTGGTGCAATGGATAGAGCACCAGCCCTGGAATCAGGAGGATCTGAGTTCAAATGTGGCCTCAGATACTTACCAGCTGTTTGACCCTGAGAAAGTCACTTAACTCCAATTGCCTACACACACACACACACACACACACACACACACACACACACCCCCTCTCAAAGACTATCCAGTGGAATGAGTAGACAGTAGAAGATGAGCAAAAGTCTTCTCAAAAGTCTACCATGCCCAGGGTCCCTGTCCCCAGACATTCTTCAACGTGCTTAAAACTTCCTGGGGCAACTAGTCAGAATATCCAACTTTATCTCTCTGTGAAAGTCACATCAAGATATCTTTATCTATATATCTTGGGGAGAGAGGAAGAGAGGGAGAGGGAGAGGGAGAGGGAGAGAGGGAGAGAGAGAGAGAGAGAGAGAGAGAGAGAGAGAGAGAGAGAGAGAGGGAGAGAGAGAGAGGGAGGGAGGGAGGAAGGGAAAGCTAATGTTGCAGCTAACGGGACCTTCAAAAGTAAGATGGTGGAGCTGGAAGCGACTTGACAACATCAGAGTTGGAAAGGGCATTGGATGTGAAATACAGAATGTCAGAGCTGAAAGGGATCTTGGAATATATACAAAAGAATGTGGTTCCAAGCAGAGATGGAACCAGTGAGGTGGCACAGTGGTCATAACCCTGGGCCAGGGGCCAGGAGTCAGGAGGATCTAAGCCCAAATCTAGTCTCAGACACTTACTCATTGTATGCCCCTGCACAAGTCACTTAATCTCTGCCTCAAGTGTCCTCATCTGTGAAATGGGGATTATAATAGTATCTATAATCTAGGATTGTTGTCAGGATAAATGAAATAATATTATCAGTCTTTAAAGTACTCGATAAATGCTGTCTATTGTCATTTTCTGACTCTTTCTACTGTCAGTTAATTTAAAAAATATTCAGCATCTAAAATGTGTAAGATACTCTGTTAAGAAATGGAAGTGAGGGTAGGATAAATAACTCTCTATCCTTAAGGAGTTTACAATCTAGCAGAAGAGGTAAGTACATGGAACTCTCAAATTAGAATATGGTCAATATATAAGAGGAACCATACTGAACTCATGAGAGGGAAAGAAAAGAAGGAAAATGAATAAGCATTTATACAGTGCCTACTATGTGCAGTGCATTGTGCTAAGCTCTGCCCCCCCCCCTTTTCTGAGACAGGGTTAAGGGACTTGCCCAAGGTCACAGAACTGATAAGTGTCTGAGGGTCAAATTTGAACTCAGACCCTCTTGACTTGATGACCAGTACTCTCTCTACTTCCCCACCTTAGCTGCCCCTAAGCACTTTTTAAAAGCCTTTGCTCCTCACAACAACTCTGAGGGGGTAGATGCTGTTATTCCATTTCATAGTTGAAGAAACTGAGGCTGATTAAAAAAAATTAAGCCCAGGTAGTTAAGTGTCTGTGGTCAAATTTGCATGCAGATTTTCCTTAGCTGAGGTCCAGCACTCTGTGTGCTATGGCACCACCTAAATGCTGCAGAGGGTAAGATTGCTTCTCTCTATGGAGTGGAGAGAGAGGGATCAGGGAAAGAACATAGCAATTGGAGGCAGGTGAGATCTTAATGTCTCTTTCACATTTTATGGATGAGCAAACAGAAGCCCAAAGAAATAAAGTGACTTCATCAAGGTCATATTCATGTAGGAGTGTACCTTGATAGGAGGTAGTCTTCCAGTTCCCCATTCCCTCCCTTTTTTTTCCTCCCATGTTCAAAGAGAAAAGCCAGTTTTCTGATATGTCCCCTCCAAATCATCAGATCACCTGCCTCCTAGGAGAGCCCCTTTCTTTGTCTTCCATTGACCACTCACTTCCTTTGCAACCCTAAGAAAGGAGAATTTTGCATTTGGTTACTCTGCAAATGCTGATTAAATGTTTACTATATACCAGTTACTCTGCTAAGCCCTTAAAATATAAAGAGAGGTCAAAACAGCCTCTGTCCATGTTCTAAGGAGGGAGACACCAGGCAGACAATTATGTACAAACGGTAAATTGGAGGTAGTCTTAGAGGGAAGGGGGGGGAAGGAACAGGAAAAGGTTTCTGGAAAAAGGCTGAATTTTAGTTGAGACCTGAAGAAAGTCAGAGAAGCAGGGAGTTAGGCTAGAGATGGAATGTCTCCTTCAAGGAACAGTAAGGAGGCTGAGGTCACTGGATTATAGAGAAGTAAAAAGGCTGCAAATGTAGGAGGGGGCCAGTTTGTGAAGGGATATTAAAAGGGATATTAAAAGCCAAATAGAGGATTTTATATTTGATCCGGGAGATAAAAGGGAACTGCAGTTTATTGAGTAGGGAAGTTGTCACCATCAGGTGTGTGCTTTAAGAAGGTCACTTAACACAGTAGGTATTTAGTCAATGTTTTATGAACATGAATGGTCTTAATACCACTTCCTGCTAGACTTCTTGACCCTTCCACCTTCCTCAACCTTCAATTCCTCAGACCAAGTTGACCACAGAATCTTGATAGGTAGAAAGGAAGTAAGAGTTTCATATTGTGAGACACAAGCCCTATGATCTCTGTGGGCTACCTAGGTATGGAGAGGAGCCAGAGGTAAAGTTTAAATGGATGTGAATTTCTAAAAGAGTCACCCTTAATTAGAGGGGGTGTTGATGAGTGAGGGGATGCTGATGAATGAGGTGGTACCTTATTTCAAGTTGGAGGTATTTCCGGTACATTGGAGCCTGGCATCCCTCCCCCAAGTCTTTCCACATGGAAAGAGCTGGGGGCCCTTAGGGATGGTGAATTAAGTGAATAACCACGATTTCCTTCCATGCTGACAAGTGGAAATAGGGCTTTAAATTGCCTTTCTGATTAAGTGCCTCAATTACAGGTGTGGAGGAAGGGACTGGGGAGAAGGAGAACTGAGAAACCATTTGGGAAGTTAAAGCAAGCTTTTGAGAAAGGGACAGACTTGCATTAGATTGAGTAGATCTAACTGTTCTAAATTTGCTAATGAATGCCTGACTTATAGGCCTAAATCAGGAACCATTTCTTTTCTAAGACTAGACCCCAGGGCTCCTGATTCTCTTAGGTCTTTGGTCCCAGCACCGCAAGTCAGAATATGGACATTTGTTGCAGGAGGTTGGAAAGTATGCACTTGAACTCTGCTGGACAGGTCATTGAACCTCCTAAAGCTCGGGTTCATCATATTTAAAGTGTCCTCCAACTCTAAAAGTTTCACAGTTCTGTGTCTCAGGGTATGCTACAAGGAAGGGGAGATGATATATCACAAACAGAATTCAAACTGGTTTTCTTGAGTCTCCCACTGCAATCTGAGGAAAATGGTAGAATGAACAGTTTTGATCATGACTTAAGACCCAATGGGGCCACCGAGACCTTTCCTAGGCTTCTTGTTCCATTTGATTAAAGAACAATGACAATAATGATGATGATTGTGTTAAAATCCTGTCTTGTTCTGGTCCTTCTTCTGGTCAGTATATTAAGTTTATAAGTAGCTAACATAAAGTAGCAATAGCAAAGTTTGCAAAGGGCCATATACAAAGTCCCAAAGTTCAAAGGAACATAATTGACACATTATTATCGTATATTACCCAGAAATCACATCCTAGTAATATGTGCCGAATTGGGGAAGCCATCTAGACTTTACTGTCAAGGCCTTTTGGTCCTATAATATTTAAATCTCAGAGAAATTCCAACATCCACGATTAGACTATTAGAACACCAAATAGTACTGATAAGTCTGAGATGATGTAACATGATAACTTTAAAGTTTTACCAACAATTATGAGATGGTTTAGATGTGTTAATGAATTAACACCAAGATGGCACAGATAAGTTAGTCTGTTCCCCTCAAAGACCCTATAAAACCAAGACCTCAGATTACTGCTGCTGTCCCCAGCATTCTTCCATCGTCTTTATCAGGTCCATGCTACCTATTGCTCCCAACTTTAATCCATGGTCAGGGAGTGATTATCTGTGTATTCCCCCTCCCCATCCTCTTCCCTGTTGCTACCTGCCTTCCTTCCCTACACCATCCCTGAACCCTCGCTGTATGCCTATACACCCTCCTTTTCCCATTTCTCTCTTTATTTCCTGTGATTGTTTGCCCCTACACACTCTGGACCTTAGTAAAGTGTGATTGCAGCCTAATTCTCTGCTGCCATCATGGTCTGTCCTGGTGAGTATTCAAAGAACTCCCCATTTCATAAATTGCCAATTCAATTATAATGATAGCTGATATTTATTTTAGAACGTGAAGGTTTGCAGATCCCTTTCACATAAATTATGTCACTTGATCCTTACTGTAAGGGAGGGGGTCCCTGCACTAGAGGGAACATCTAGTCCCCCAGTCACAGAGAGAGATCCCATTGATAGGGGTCTCTGTAGTTCCAGGGATGAGATGACGGTGGCACTGCACATATGATTACCCATATATTACGGATGAGAAAAGTGGGAGTCGCAGATTAAATGACTTTGTCAAAGTCACACAGCGAATTAGTTAGTAGTAGAATTCATTTGTCTTTGTCTTGCCTATGGAGTTCAGAGATATTCATCCATGGAAATGTGTTCTGCTACTTTCTCATCCCTCTAGGGCAGCAGTTCTCAACCTGTGGGTTGCGACCCCTTTAGGGATCAAACAACCCTTTCACAGGGGTCACAGGAGTCACCTAAGAACATTGGAAAACACATTTCCAGTGGTCTTAGGAACCTCCTCTATTGGTCTCCAGGCGGGTCTGCCCACATGTAGACACACCGATATAGGACTATTAAAGCATTGTGGCATTAGGAAGGTTGAGAACCACTGCCCTAGGGCTTGGGGGCCACAACCTACCCCTGCATACCTAATGGAGTTAGTGGATAATTTCAGGGAGTCAGTAAACTTGGATGGGAAAATTGCATCTTCATTTTCATTAACCTCTAATTGAATTTTAACACCTTTAGTTATTTAAAAACATTATTTTGAGAAGGGTTGACTGGTTTCCCCAGGCTGTCAAAGGGGTCCATGATATAGTCTGGGCATCTCTGCACGATGTGAAATTGTGACTAGATATTCCCTCTAGGGCAAGGATCCCCTTTCCTTAATCCAAATTCGAGAGCTGTTCTGCCTGGGCTTGTAAACAGATCTTCACCTTGGATACAAAGTCCCCATGGCCTGTTACTGGCACCTTCATCCTACCTGCAGTAGTCAAATGCTCATATGCATCAGTACATTTCCCCCATTCGCATTTGCCAGTTTGGTATGAGAGATGAAATGTTCGTAGTCTTGGGGCCCTTTTCCCCCATTGAATCTTCACACTCTTTACAGAGAAGCCGCTTGGGTGACAGATATGGCCTGGGGTTTGACAAGCATGGCATGCTGGCATCACTTCAGCATGTCCAATCAATCTCTTGGAATCCTTCCCCTTAAGGGATAGGGTCAGTTGAGTAAACAACCTAAACACAGCCCAGCGTTATTTACTAGAGCTTACTCTACAGAAACTGCTTTTATTTTTGGATTGAATATGAAAAAATTCCAATTGAGTGATAATATTTGAATATAGTTATCCTTATTGTTACCCAAAAGCTATAACTTTTACTCTCTATGATGATGATGATGATAGTAATCATTTTGATGCTACAGATGATCATGATTTAATTGGCTGCACAGATCATAGCCCATCAAGACAGTTCCTTATGAGTTGCCTGGTGTCGTCTGCCCCCTTCCCCCCAGAAAAACCATCAGCTGGTAATGAACCTTCTGATGATAATAATAATCGCTGACATTTGTAAAGCATTTTCTGTCTTATAACTATCCTCTGATTATTAAAATGCTCACCAACATTATTTACCATGGAGTGTCAGGGACAGAGTTCAAGTGAGGGAAGTAATCTCCATACATTTAAATCGCAGAATCTCAAAGCTGTAAGAAATTGTAGAGGCTATTTAGTTCAAGCCATGCCTAAACTAGTACCATTCATTCTTACTATAAAATACCATGGTAAATTGGCCTTTCTGAAACCTAATTAAGTTTCTGTTGCCTAATGAAGATATTCTCTACTCTGTAATCATAGAGGCTTTGCTTGAGGATCTCCAAGGAGGGAAAGCACATTCCCTTCTGAAAAGACCAGTTATGCTTTTATGTAGCATTAATGGTTAGGGGGTTTCCCTTATATCAAGTCTAAATTTATCTTTTTTAAAAAACTTCTTTCCATTGTACCTAGTCTTTTCCTCTGGGGTAAAGTAGAACAGATTTCACCTCTCACCCTTTCATATCTTTGAATTCAGTTATTGTGACCCCGGTTAAGTATTTTCTTATCCAAATGGAAATTCCTCTAGTTTCTTCATAGCTGTTTGATGTGGCATGATAGCAAAGCCCTTTACCATGCTTGTCACCCTTCCATAGATGCACTCCAACTCATCACTGTTCTTCCTAAAGTATGAAGTCTGGAGTCAGAGAAACCTGGGTTCAAATCCTACCTCTGACCCTTAATACTTGTATGAACTTACTAAGGCAAGTCATTTAGCTTCCTGCCCTTAATTTCTTCTTCTCTAAAATAAGAGGGTTGAACTAGATGCCTTCTGACATCGCTTTGAGCTCTAGATCCACGACTATGAAACAAATCTTCCAGACGTTCTGGAAGATCCCATTTTTTGATGTTTTGACTCTCAATGTAACCTAGAATTCTATTACTTTAGCTTGTTTCCCATCTCCCAATATTACTATTGTTGCTCCATCCTTCAAATGGGATCAGTAGTTCATGCCTGGAGGAGCTAGGCTGCTTGAGTCTGCTTTTGCTGAGGTTTTGTGTCCTCATTTTCCCTCTGACCATAATCTACCCTGACCCTGGATGTACCTTTCTTTTTTAGCCCATAATTTCTTTCTCCCTGTTTTTCTAAGAACTGTAATCAAGTCATCGCTCTCATTGCCTCTGGAAAGGGTGCGTTCATGGTGGACAGCTCTCCTGTTCTACTCAGCATCTTTGGAATTTCCCAAACCATAACTGTCTGCCTGGTCCCCCCTCCCTTATATGTATTGTCTCCTCTCTCCTCCATTAGAATGTGAGTTCTTTCATGACAGAAGCTGGCTCACCCTTGTATTTTTATCCCCAGTGCAGGGATTGATACATAATAGCACTTAATACATCCTTTCATTTATTTGTACATTTGAGCTTTAATTCACAAAACCCACTAGATTGTCTTCAGACAAACTAATATATAACCATGCCTCCTCATTTTGTACTTGGGAAGTTGATTTTTTTTCAACCCAGGCCTAAGCCTTTCTATTTATCCATATCAAATTCCCTATTTATTGGAATGCAGTCCAGTGTTCAAGTCTGTTGATCATCCTTTTGGATGTTAACTTCTTTCTGGTAGTATATTTGCTATCCTTCCTAGTTATGTTATCTCAATACCAACCATTCTTCATCCAAGTCATTGATAAAAATGCCTCTTTTCAGTTCACCCTGAACCATTGATCACTACTCTTTGTGTGAGGCCATTTATTCTTGTGTAGCTTACATATCTCTGTCTCATCCAAAAGAACAGCACAAGACGTTTGTCAACTGCTTCCTTAAAATCTAGGTAAACTATATTTATAGTACTCTACTAAAATACCAATCTGCTTACCCTGTCCAAACACAAACTGCTTAGTTTACCATAAAAATGAAGGGGTTACCCAAAGAGGGTTAGGGCTGCCCGAGACCCCAAAATACCAACATGCCAGGTCCTGTGGAAAGAATTCCCCTCAAGTCTCCTCAGTCAAAGAAAAAGTAAAGTTTATTCAAAGATATGGGGTAGACTCTTACAGAGCAAGTCTCTGCTAAGTTATTCTATGGCACTTTCACAGAGCAAGTCTCTGCTAGAGCATTTCTCAGCGCTCTCACGGCGTTCTTGAAAAACTAGACCTTCTCTTTGCCATTACTGCTCCTTTTTCTGTACATTATCTAACCATCACTTTAATAACCAGCTTCTGAGTTTTATTAGGACTTTGTCAAGTTCACTAGCCTATAGTTTGCAGATTGTACTCTTTCATTTAAAAAATTGAATAGTATTTAATCTTCTATAAGTACTAAAGCAACTCTCTGGAAATTCCCAAAGTTCTCCTCAGGCCAGAGAGGTTATAGGGAAGAAATTGACACCAAGGCTGAAGCTAAAGCTTTTCTCTTCCCTCTTCCCAAGTTTTTCTATCTGGGAATTTTGAATGGAATAACTCTCTTTTATATAGACAGAACCTCAAATTTATGAATTGTAAGCTAGTATGTATGTATTACTAACATCTATCTATATATCTATGCATAGATATACCTTGATAGATATTAGTAACTATTCAGTAGTATCTATAGATAATAGTATCTGTTGATGTCTCTCTCTCTCTATTACACACACACACACACACACACATACACATTATACATAGCTAGCTAGCTAGATGACCTACATGGTATTCCTAAACCAGTTTGAATACATTTCTTACTACTTATACAACATCATATCGGTGCATCCATGACTTTTAAGGAAATCAGTCGATCAAATACCTTCCACATTTAGTCTAAAGCCTATGATTAATTGACCAATCCAACAGGCCTTGTGCACACTTCTGATTGATTTTTCTCACCTCAAAAAGCATCATTTACCTTAATTGTGATGAAACAATTGATTATATGACTCACTTGGCCTCTACCTCTACTCTAATATTTCTTGCTAGTCTTTCTTCATTTTTAAAAATATTTTAATGCCCCTAGCACTGTTCTTACATTACTGCATCATTCATTTGAATTCATTGTACGTTGCCTTCTCTTAGTTTCAACTTCTATACACATCTTTCAGTAATCTAAGTTATTTGATGAACTCTTTGTATTATCTGTATCAGTCTCTTTAGAGAACTTCTTCTCCTGTTCTGGACTCCTTTCCTCTTCAGACTTATCTTTCTTGGTGTCTTCAGAATTTCATTCTTGAGAGTTTCTGTCCCTCTTGGATTGACTTCCTCTATCGAACTTTAGTATGGGATCCTTCCAATCTTTTCTCTGAACCAATTGTTTTCCCCCAAATCTAGTGCACACCCTAAGTTATAATGACCCTTACTCACCTTTATCACAAGTTCTCAGGAGGAGAGGTCATCTTTCCCTATGCTTCCCATCATTTTTACTTTAACAATCAAATTCTTTTAAATGGTAAGAATTGGGTCCAGAATAAGTTTTCTTGATTCTTTCTCCCATATTAATTTTTATTGTAAATTTTAAAACCAACTACAAAAAAATCAAATAAACATAGAAAACAAGATGTAAAATCTAACTCCACACTCTTAGCCATTGACAAGGCAGAGCCAAATTAATTAAGAAACAAGAAAACAAAAGCAAAGGCCAGTTGGTATTTCCCCCACTTACCTCTTAACTTCCTTCTCTTATTTTGTATTATAAAGATATTGTCAGTGGCTCTTCAGTTAGAGGGCTTTGCTTTATATTATGTTAGCCTTCCCATATTTCCTTGTATACTTCTTATTTTTCGTTATTACATTACCATAATAATCCATTATATCAATATATCAGCATCTATTTAGCCACTTGCTAATTAGTGAACATACAGGTTGTTTTCATTTTTATTCTTGCAAATAAAAGTACTATGAATATTTTTGTACAAATAACTCCTTTCTCCCTTTATTTTTTTTGAATGGATAGAGTGCTAGGACTTGGAAACTCTGAGTTAAAAAGCCTCATCAGTCATTTAACTCTTATTGTCTATTGCCAATTGTTCTCCAAAATACTTATATCAATTCAGTGTCCTAAGCAACAATCTTCCCTCACCTCTTAAAGTTTGGAAATATACTAAGGTAAATCAGGGAATTATGAATTACTACTCTCTCATACAACATTTTCAGTCAGCCCATTCTATATTTGGTAAAGTTAAGTAAGCAAACTAACTTTGTGCTAAACACTTTACTAACACTAGGGATGTGAATAAGAGTAAAAACAATCTCTGCCCTCAAGTAGCTTACATTTTAATGGTGGAGGAAAATGCAAACAACTATGAAAACGTGAGATGTTTATAGGTTAAATTGGAGGTAATCATAGAGGAAGATACTGGCATTAAAGGATGCCTCCCTAAGACATCTTGTAGAAGATGAAATCTGAACTGAAAATTGAACTAATCTGAGGAAGCCAGGGGGTAAGGAAATGTAAATGAAAAAGGAGAACATTCTAGGAATGGGAGACAGCCAGTGAAAAGTCAAGAAGTTTGCAGATGGAGTGTCATGTTTGAAGAATAGCAAAGAAGCCAGTGTCACTGGGTCTTAAGAGTCTGTGGAGGGCAATGAATTGAAAGGAGACCAGAAAGGTAGGAGGGGGCAGGCTTTAAAAGCCAAATAAGATTTTACATTTTATCCTGAAGGTAGAAGGGAGCCACTGGAGATTATTGAGTAGAGGTGTTTTGATATGATCAGATCTGTACTTTAGGAAGCTTATGCAGAAGTTTAGCAGAGAATGGGATGGAGTGAGCAAAGACTTGAGCTAAGGAGACCAAGAAGGCTCTATTGCAGTGGTCCAGGTGTGAGGGGGATTAAAGCCAACACCAGAGTGTCAGAGGAAAGAAGGAGGAATGAATAAAAATTGGCAACAGATTAGATGGGGGCCATGCATTGAAAGAGAGTAAAGATGCATAGATCTATGTATCTATGATACATAGATTGTGAGCCTATGTGACCGGGTTAATGTTGGTGTCCTCAAACTGAACTATTTCACCCTCCTTTGTTTTAAGGGATGACTCTGAGAGGAGAAATATAGGAATAGATTGAGAAATAGAGGTGATGCAAAAACACAATATAGCAATAAAATTCAAAATAAGACTAGAAACTAGTCTTCCACTTCAATACTCTGTGATCTATCCACTACCCCACCCTAGCTTAGTTTGCATTGTGAACAACATTCCCCTTATATATTGCCGCCTAGTTGACACCTGTTAGGATGAATGTTTGCAACTGTCTTTTGGTATCTCCCAGAAGGTGGACGTTTCTACTGTTTAGTTTAGGTTCTCAGAAGTTAAAAATATTAATTGTTATAAAAAACTCTCAAAATTGCAATTCCTCAACTCTCAAAAGGTTCTCATTGTCTAACCATTTTCAGAACTCCTATAGCTTTATCATCTGTCTCAGACACTCGAGGATATAATTCTAAATTGTTTCTCATTTTACTCTGACGGTTTCATATATGTAAGTCCTGTTGCCACCAATAGTCTATGAGACCCTCCACAGGAAGGTATAAACTGTCTTTCACTCTGTCACCCCCAATGCCTAACAGTGCTGGGTGCATTGGTCGCTCAGGATATCCTTGGTGATTAGTTGATTTTAGGGTTAACTAGCCCAGATGATGGAACTGATTTGTTTCACCATGCCTGTATGGTTGTTCCCTCCTTGCCACCAAAGTCGATAGAATGCTACCAAACTTTTCTTTAGATACCGCTATAATTCTACCCTATGAATGTATCAGAGCTGGAAGGAACATTATAAGAGAATAATGTCAGGGCTGGAACAGACTTTGAAGTCATCTGTCAGAAAAACCCCTTAGAAAACTGAAGTTCCTAAATAAGAAGGGACTTGCTCAAGGTCATATATACAAGTAAAGTGAAAAATTATGGAATTTGACCCCAAATCTCCTGAATCTAAGTCTAATGCTTTTTTCGCTATGCCAAGGAACATCATCACTTCCATGAATAATGCTTGCTTAGAGTGGGATCTGACTGGGGCAAAAACCAGATAATTTTTTACGAAATGGGGATTCACTTGATGTCTCTGAATGTCTGACCTGAACATTGAGGTGAAGATGGGAAGAAAAAAAAAGTCCCATCCACCTGGAAATCTGAATTAGACGTCTGGCAAACAAACCTTTTCTTCCTGATGAGGTTCCTTGCAAATTGCGTCCATGCATCTTCATAATATGTGGGGTGTCATTGGGAGCCCTTTAGGAGTTCTTGTTTGCCTGCTTTGATTAGGGAGAGAAAGTTATGATAGCAGGAGATATTATAGCCTCTGTTCATTATAATAAATACATAATAAAGATCAGCATGAATGTGTTAATATATTAGTGGCACAATTATTCCAGAGCAAGGAGAAAAGTTGATGGAAGTACACTGATCCCTCTTTCCTTTGAACTGTAGCATTTATGAGGTGGACCACACATTTTGGCAGTCTTTGTAAGTGGTGTTATCTTCTTCCCTGGCTGCCTATCTTAGAGTTAGAGGGCATTTCGGAGCTTCTTTCTCATATAAAAACTTAGGGAGCCTAGTCTGGAGCAAGGTCATATTAAGAGATATCCAATCAACTGGGATCATCCTTTGTAATATGACTCAGACCATCTCCTTGGTTCCCTTTTGCTATGTGCAGATCTACAGAGTAAATACCCAACAGTTCATATTCTTGCAGGTATACACCAAGATATGGATTCCTGTAAGCAGATCCAAATGAGCAAGAAGCCTCTCTGTTCATACAGCTAGACAATAAGAGAATAAAATTTTAACACCTTGAGTGGGGAGGAGTCACAAATTTTTATAAGCCTTCTGCTTCTAGAACTAACCCCCCCCCAATTAATCTCACTCAAAAAATAAACTACTTCACTGAGGCAGACACAGCAGCTCACCACTGGCCATTGTGGGCTTTTCACTGATTATTAGATGTTAACTGTCTCTGGAGAGTAAAAAGGCTTCAGCTAATTAGAGCCTGGCTCAGCTGTCTGACAACAGATACTTTTTTCTTTTCTCATTCTACTGCTTATTTGTGTTTTCTTGGGCTGGGCATAGTTGGCATCTTCTAGGGGAACAAGATTCTCTTAGTAAATAGGATTGTGGTTGGGTTTTTGTTTTGATTTTTGTCCAGTCTTGTGATTTCATTAATTCAGAGAAATTCCTTGTGAGGAAATTTCCTCTACCAATGCAAATCGGCAACTACCCTGAAATTTAGAGTCTTAGAGAGTTTCCTGGGTCATGGAGTAATGAAATGACTTGCTTGTTATTACACAGGTTGTGTCTGAGGTAGGATCTGAACCCATATCATACTTTTGGCCCAGCTCTCTGTTCATGAGACAACATTGCCCTCACCTTTACCATCTCTTAATTTGCTCACATGTCTACCACAAATACATGTCAGGCAGGCATCACTTAAAGTCTTGCATTGTTTGCTCATTACTCACTCTGTCTGGTTTCTCTCCCCAACCAGAATGGATGCTCTTTGAAGGAAGAGTATGTGTTGTCTCCTGCTCTATTTCCCACATTACCTGAGGCATAGGGCTGTGCAAGTGGCATGGATTCAGCAAACATCATTTGATTTGAATTGACTTTTGACATTAGTGGAAGAGCAATAATTAGTTATGAGAGTGTAACATATTCCCCTCCTATATGGTAAGTGTTAAGGTGGGAAGGAGAAGCATATTAGTTTTTGTTTGTTTTTTTGCTGAGTTGCTTAACATAAGGCCCAGATAGCACACAGATGAAGATTTGGGGAAAGTGGAGTATTACCCTCCTTAAAGAAAAGAATTGTCTTTCATCCTTTGCATTCTAACCCCTGTGCCTTGCATATAGTAGGCATTTTAATAAATTCTGATTGAGTTGTCATTACTGTTTAAAAATATTTAGTGCTTCCCATTTGTCTACCAAATAAAATATATACTTCTTAACGTCTAGGTCAGTGGTTCTCAACCTTCCTAATGCCACGAACCTTTAATACTTGTATGTAGGCGAACCCTCCTGGAGATGGATAGAGGAGCAGTGTCTCGGTTCCTAAGACCATCAGAAATATGTGTTTTCCGATGGTCTTAGGTGACCACTGTGAAAGGGTCATTTGACCCCCAAAGGGGTTTGACCCACATGTTGAGAACCGCTGCTTTAGAATCTCAGAATCAGAAGCAACCTCAGAGGTCATCCAGTTGACCTCAACATATGCTGGCTATACCTAGCACACCACTCTTATGTCACTCTACTCCATGCCTTTTTTGCACGGTATTCCCTGCATCTCAGATGTACTCCTCTCTATCTTCTCTGATTTTTTTATTTCCTTTGCATTCATAGGATGATCAGTTTAGAGGTGGAAAGGACCTTAGAGGTCCTCAAGTCTGACTTCCTCATTTCACAGATGAGGAGACTGAGGTACAGAGACCTTAAGTGACTTTCTCAGGTTTAAGCTCACACAGCTAGGATATGTAGAGGTATTTGAACCTAAGTCTCTAACTCAAGGTTCAGCAGTATATCTGCTGCAAGAAATTTTTTCGCATGACCTTCCTGATTCCCCCAAATGAGTCATTTTTTCTTATTTAATCTCACAGTTCTTTGTATTCCTCTTATTTATCATTATCTTCTTATATTACATTTCTATTCAGTAGAACCTTCCTCTCATGGAAGTTATTGTCTACTAGGAGAATATGATACATGTAATACAAAATGAGATTTTAAGTGTATCACAGAAGTGTAAACAAAGTATTTTGTGAAGTCCAGGGATCAATAGGTCTTTACTGACTGGAGGAATTAGGGAAAGCTTCCTTGAGGAGGTGACGTTTATCTGGGCTCTAATTCAACAGGTGAAAGGGGGTAGGTAGAAGCAAAGCAATAGAGATGGGAAATAATCTTGTACAGATGGGAACCAAAAGGTAGTCCAGTCCAGTTTAGATGAGAGTTTGTACATCAGAAAGGGTCTGAAATATAGGAATGAAAACACAGTATAGAATCAAAATGGAGTTGGCCTTGAGCGCTAGGTGAGGCAGTTAGTACTTTACTCAGTAAGGAATAGGGAGCCATTGCAGAATTTTGAGCCCTGAAATGACCTGAACTGTAAATGAAGATTATTCTGGCAGATTCATGAAAGATAGATTGGAGGAATTAGGGAGTGGAGACAAGGAGTACAATTACGACGCTAATCATGCCATTCTATGCAGCCATTGTAAGTGCCTCATTACCACCATAGGCCACCTTTGTAAATGTCTCATTACCAGAGTCTTATTACTAGACATTTACAATGGTGACAGTGTAATAGAGAACAGGAAACAAATGAGAGAGATGTCATAGAGCAGAATTGCCAGGACCTGGTAACTCATTAGATGTAAGAGGTAAAGTTCTTACAGTAGACTTATTCTCTTTTCTGGGCTTCTAGTTGTTGATACAATATTGTTCTTTCTTTTCTGAAACGCCACTTCTATTCCTTTTACCCCTGTTAATTGCTCATGGTACTGGGGTTTCTTTTTAATTATTTTTCTCTCTTAGTTTTTTTATTATAAGGTTTTCTCTATCTGTTTGGGGTTTTTTGGTCCCACACTGCCTTATTTTTTTTGAAGGGGAAAGGTAGGGCAATTAGGATTAAGTGATTTGCCCAAGATCACACAGCTTGTTAAGTATCAAATGTCTGAGACCAGATATGAACTCAGGTTGTCCTGACTTCAGCGCTGGTGGTTTATTTACTGTGCCGCCTGGTTGCCCCTGCCTTATTTTTTTAACTTTATTTGGCACACTTGTTGCTGATTTGAGATGTTAACATGGAACTGGTCTTAATAAAAACAACTCAGTTATACTATCAGAAGTAAATTATGAGAGAGGAAAGGCATAGGAAAGAGTTACTCCAAGGGAACCTTAAGATTATAACAAGTGAGATGGTGAAAGATAGCGCTATAGACAGAAGGAATAAGTCAGAAGTAGGAATAGTCTTAGGGAGAGATAAAGAACTTTATTTCAGACAATTTGAAATGGTAGTGAGATATCCAGGTATAGATATCTCATAGGCAGTTGGGGATGTAAGTTTATAACTGAAAATATTTTTTTTGTTGAGTTGTTTCAGTCACGTCCAACTCTTTGTGACCCCGTTTGAGGTTTCCTTAGCAAAGATACTGGAATGGTTTGGTTTCTTTCTCCAGCTCATTTTACAGATGAGGAAACTGAGGCAAACAGGATTAAATGACTTGCCCAGTTTCACATAGCTAGTAAGTGTCTGAGACTGGATTTGAACTTAGGAATGAGTCTTCCTGATTCCAGGCCTAGAACTCTATCTGCTGTACCACCTAGATTCCTCAAAGGTTGGATAAGGAAAAAATCATGTTCATAGAAATTTAGGACATGTGAATAACCAAGGTGACCAAGGAAGAGTGAGGACAGGAACTTGAGAAATACCTACATTAAGGGATGGGGGAAAAGATGAAGAATCAATGGGGGAGACAGAGAAGTATTAGTCATTGGAGTAGGGAGAGAATCAGGAATGTTTAATATTTCTGAAACCAAGAAAGGAGAGAATAGTTAGGAGTAGGGAATATTAAACTATTTCACAAGTTATAGATTTCAAGAAAAATGAATATGGGGGGAAAAGTCTTTGATTTTTTGTGGTAAGGATGTCCTTGGTGACCACAACAGTGGGGGAGGGGGACAGGACTATGCCATATTTGTCCTTTATCCTCAAATTCCTAGTACAGTTTGCTGTATTTTTTTTAATGGGAGAGGGGGTGGAATGTGGCAGGGGCAGTTGTCTTTTTTCCTCAATATAAGGAACTTGAGTGCAGAAATTCTTTCTACTGATCCAGATCAGCAATTCTTCTGTAACATATAGTTTTGTCATAGTAAAAGGACAACAGTTCATAAGTCTGAGGTATAGGTCAGATAGAGAAGTTTTATTTTTATTACAAGCTCTGGAAGAGAAAGATCAATTTATTGACAGCATTCCCATGTCTGTCTTCTAAATGATAGTCCTGCAATATCAATGGATCCTTGGATAGCTCAAACTTGATATTCCATAGACATCTCAAACTCCACATATCTAAAACAGAACTCATTATTTTTTCCTCCAAACTGTTTTCTTTTCCAAAATTTCCTCATACTGTCAAAGAGTACCATCATGCTTCTAGTTACATAGATTTGTAACCTTGTTGTCACACTCAACTCACTCTTACTCATCCCACATACCCGATCAATTACAAGACCTTGTCATTTCATATACCTTTCCCTTTAGTTACTTAAACACTTGTCTTAAACATACTTGGACTATTGCAGTGGAATTCTAATTGTTCTCCCTATCTCAAGTTTGTATCTATTTTGGTCTATCCTCCCCACACAGCTGCCAAAATGATTTTCCTAAAGTGCAGGTCTCATCATCTGATCCTCCTTCTCAATAAACTTCAATGATTTCCTATTCGCTCTATGATAAGATCTGGTATTTAAAGCTTGTTAAAAAGATTCTTTTTTCCTCTTTTCTTCTTCCTCCTTCCCTCCCTCCTTCCTTTTCTTCCTCTGTCCTTCTTTGCCTCCCTCACTCCTTTCCTTCCTTCCTTCTTCCTTGGTATAAGGGCAGGAATTACTTATCTGTCATTGGCCTAGGGAACCAAGCAAGATACCTTTGTTTTTCTCTGTGCCTAGCATAGAAGAGGAACTGAGAAAGAGTAGAAACACAAATGTGAGTAAGGGGAAGGGTTGCTAGATATTACTTCTATGGAATGGGTTCATTTGTAAATGAAGTCACTCATGCTGTGAGAGGAGAGATAGAAGGCTTCCATTCTCTCTTCATAAGGTTGAATGACTTGTCCGTGATTAAACAACTTGACTGTGTCAGAGACAGGACCTGAATGTCATTTTTCTGACTCTACGGTTGATCCATTATCCACTCTATATCATTCCCTCTCCTATATGTTGTACATAATAGGGATGTAATAAATGTTCACTGAATATTGAGTGAATCATTGCCCCAAAACATCCTAATTGTCACTGTCTCTCCTTTGTAGGTCATGCTTTCAGAAAGAAAAGGCACTGATGAACTCTATGCTGTGAAGATCCTGAAGAAAGATGTCGTGATCCAGGATGATGATGTAGAATGTACAATGGTGGAGAAGAGGGTGCTTGCCCTTGCTGGGAAGCCTCCATTCCTGACACAGCTACACTCCTGTTTCCAGACAATGGTAACTCTTCTGCTAATAATTGTTCTATTGTAGGCAAAAAAATGACTTGCACTTCTCTCCTGTTAAAAGGCTCTTTGGTGTAGAAAAAGCCATGAATTTGGAGTTATTGGAAATGGGTTTAAATCATGTCTTTGCTGCTTATTGGCTGATGAACTTTGGCATTCTCTTCTTTGATTCTCACTTTCCTCAGTTTAAATAATCATTGCTATGCAGATGATTCTCTCAAAATTTATACATCCAGCCCTAGCCTCTCTCTTGAACTCCATTCCTACATTACTACTCTGTGTGGATGCCTCATCATTATCGTAAATTCACTTTATCCAAAATGGATGTCAACATATTTTCCCCTAATTCATCCCTTATCCAAAATTCTCTATTTATGTTAATGATACCACCATTCTTTCCATTACCCAGTTCACAACATTCTTCATATCCCCATCACCAGTATATTCATTCAGTTTCCAAGACTTATTCTAATGCCACAACATTACTCATATCTATCCCCATTTCCCTACTCAAGTGATCACTGTCTGGTTCAGACCCTTATTCACTCTCACCTGCACTATTACAATAGTCTTCTAATTCATCTCTCTGCAAGTCCTTCACATTTTGGCTTCTATCTATTTCCACAGGTTTAGCCACATTACTCTTCTTCACATACTTTTTGATTGATTCAAATCTGTCTGTTAGTTGTTTCTTTTTTTTTTTTAACCTGATTTGCCATCTACTGTCTTTATGCCCCTGGTATAGACTTTCATCCATGAGGGGCATGCATTCTTGCCTCACCTCTACCTTTTAGAATGTGTGGCTTCCTTCAAGGCTCAGCTTAGGTGCTACTTTTTCCGTGAAACCTTTTCTGCTCTATCTAGTCTTTAGTACTTTGGTTATTTTTTAATTTATTTGTGCCCCAGTCTGGTTGTCCTAGGAGAATGGAAACTTCTTAAAGAAAGGGACTATTCATTCCCTGCTGTCCCATGTTGGGAGGGGGGAAAATGTGGTTCTTTTCTATAGACCCCTGTTCCAGTCCCACCCAATTGAAATAGAAAGTCTTCCCCCTGCTCAAATGTCAGAGACAGCTGAGCTGAGGGGTGAGTGCAGGTGATTAAGTGAAATTCTGTGCAGCATGCTGAAGTGGGCAGAGGTGGAGGCAGTGTTCATAACGTTGAGAAAGCAAATTGTCGGGGGGGGGGAATGTCTTTTCTATGCTCTTGTAACCAGTTGTAGAGTCTCTTAAAATGTTAAAAATGCCACAGAAAAAGAAAGGGACTATTACATTTTTGCCCTTTTTATCCATAGCATCTAGTTCTTGGTAGCCACTTAATAAATGCTTATTGATTTGAATCTAATCAGTAATACAAGAAAGGTTCACTAAGTGATCTCTTAGGTCCCTGTCTACCTCTAGATCTTATGGAACCTTTGAAACAGATAAGAAAAGTGTTATGGTCCCCAATTTGTCAATTAAAAATAAACTTAGCCTGAGGACAAATTATAACTTGTTCATAGTTACATAGCTAGATATACATAGATTGGGCCAGGTCATGAACCCAAATCTTCTTACTCTAAATTCATGCTACAACAAAGGACTGAACAAATTCAGTTCTTCTCCCACCACACTCCAATATTAACAACTTGGGATTTTAAAGAAAGGACCCTAAGTGGCTATTGCTACCAACTAGAATCTGGAGCTGGATTATACTAGGCACATAAAACCCATTTGAACTCAAGAAACTATTTGTTTGGGGGGCAGCTAGGTGGCGCAGTGAATAGAGCACCGGCCCTGAAGTCAGGAGTACCTGAGTTCAAATCCGGCCTCAGACACTTAACGCAAAAACTAGCTGTGTGACCTTGGGCAAGTCACTTAACCCCAACTGCCCTCCAAAAAGCAAAAAAAAAAAAAGAAACTATTTGTTTGATTACAGTAATTGTTCATATTTCTATGGTGGCAAATATCTATCATCATCCTGTGAGGTAGAAAGGACAGGTATTATTATGCTCATTTATTTGATGGATGGGAAACTGAGGCACAGAACAATGAAATGATTTGCCTTGGGTTACATAGCCAGTGAGAGGCATTATAACCCAGGTTTCATGGCTTCAAGTTCATTGCTCCCTCTGTATACCACACTGCCTTTCCTGATGCTTACTTAGAGTGTTTTGCCAATGAAAACTTCCATAAGATCAAGGTGAAAAATATCTCTCAAATAACTGAGAAATGCCTCCCTTTGTCAGCAAAATGTGTGTTGCAGCCAAGATTCATCTCTGATTGGGCTGTTAATCAAAGGTCAAGAATATCCCCAGATTTCCTTTTTTTTTTTTTTTTACCCTAGGCAGCCACAAATTTATCTCAACATTTTTGAACCAGTTTTGTTTGGCTTTTATCACCTCCTGAGGCAGAGCTTTCAGGAGGTTTACCACCTGCTGTAGGAAAAAGAAGTTCTCTGTCCTCAAAATGACCACTTTCAGCAGGGAGCTGGTCATTCTAGAATTCTGAGCTTTGGTGAACAAGACCAAATTCACCCTACATTCACACTTCTCAAGATTTTAAAACATTGCTCAACATCTACAGAGGCAGTAAGGTCAACAAGAAAGAATATTGGTCCTGGAGTCAAGTGACCTAGGTTTGGTTCCTACATTAGTACTTATTAGCCATGTGCCCTTGAGCAGGCTACTCCAGATCTCTCAGCCTCAGTTTCTTTAATCACAATAGCTCCATATTACATTGCAAATAATATTGCTTTTCCTACTTATTTCAAAAAGTGTTAGTGAAGAAAAAGCTATAGAAACGTATATATATATTTTTGTAAATATATATAAATCATATATATTTATAAATATATAAAATACATATATTAATGTATATTTATATACATGTACAAATACATGGGTATTTATGTATATAAAATTGTGCATCTTTCTCCATTTTGAAGTCATCAAATCTCAATTCTAGTTGTCCAACATCCCCAGGGCTTCTTAAACAATTCCAACAGGATTTGAGAAATACCTAGAAAATTTTCACACTAAAATTGCTCTTGATTCACTTTATTTTTGGTAAATAAATGCAGCAGAACCTCTTTACCATGTTGGTATCATGGTATGGGAGCTAATACCCATGAGCTAGGTTTTGCACTGTTGCATCCTACCCCTTTGTCCATAGCATGTATTTCAAAGAATATCATTTAATCAGTGCTGTGCTCGAAGCCATGCAATAGTAAAAAGGATGTGATTTGAATGACTATGGGACCTCTTGAGAAAGAGGGTGTGTATCCTAAATGTGGACAAAGGGGTCATTATTTTGATTATCCTTGTCATTCCAAAACAAACTTCCACCTAGTTTTTTTTTTAAGGAAAACACAAAATCATATGAATGTTAATGATTGACAATGACTTTGACATCTCAAAGTACTTTATATAATAATGTCATTTGAGTCCTACCAAAAGCCTGTTGGTTAATGCTCATATTATTCCAAGTTTACAGATGAGGAAACTGAGAATCAGAGAGATTGACTAACTTTCCCAGAATCACATGGCTGGCTGATTGTTATCCTTCATCATCAGGGAGGACCAAAATGACATCATTATGCTAAAGTCAAGTTAGGGTGTGTCCAACTGTGGCTGATCAGACCAATATGAGATTAGAATGTTCTGCCACAGGTCAGGCACAAATAATGCATGTGAACAGTTAGTGTGAGGTCTCTAAGTTTTCCATTTTGTGTTTCTTTTGAACTACTTCAATTCTGTTTAGCTCATAGAGCGCAGTGCCTTCTTTGATGCAGGTACACCATATGGGGCAGTCATTTGCTAGCATCTCATGCATCATGCAATCAATTCCAGAGTTCTTCAAGTGTCTGAGGCAGGATTTGAACCCAGATCTTTCTTAACCCATTTCCAGTACTCTATTGACCATATCACACTGTCTCATATAGGGAAAGCACAATAATCAGATTGCTGATTAGGTTATGGTCATGTAGTCTTGTGAATTTCAGAACAGGAGGTTGCCTTTAAACCATACATCACCTTATTTCAGAGCTGAAAGGACTATTAGAACATAGAGTATCTGAGCTTGAAAGGACCTTAGAGATATAATCTAGTCCAATTCATTTATTGTAGAGATGAGGGCACTGGGACCCAGACTGGGGCAGTGAGAGTAATGTCTGTATCTTATCTATTACCATGTCCGTGCTGCTTAGCACTGTGTCTTGCACATAGTCAGCACTTAATAAATGTGTGTTAAATGGAATTGAATTTGTTAAACTGAACAGCCCAAGGTCAGAGTTATACTAGGAAAATGCATATTTAATTCTTGTTCTTATAACCTAGGCTGTACAGTTCCCCTGAAGCAGTGCCTTCTCAGAGATGAGAAAGGAGTTTGAGGCAATTTGTTTTGTGACTTAAATACAAAAAACGCTCAAAGCCTCCCTCTGAAAGAGGAAAAGGAATTTTGGTGGCTCTGGGTTGGCCATAACATCATTTGTGTTTCATAGAGTGAAATTGATTTACGAATGGCTACCACCAATGGTCCAGTGCCATTAGAAAAAAAAATACCACATTTTAAAAAGCAAAAACAAACCTGTCCTTAGGGGCGGTGTACTGGAGCCACTTCAAAAATGATAGTGCCTGATAATGAGGAATTGTCCATACTTAAGTATGGGGTTTCACATTGAACTGAGTTCTGCTATAGAGCAAGGAATTGTATGACATGATAATGATAAGAATACTGGACTAGGAGACAGGAAATGAAGGTTCAAGTGCAGCCTCTGCCATTCATGTGCTAAATAATCTTGAAAAAAATTTTTCCCCTCTATGGGCCTGTGTGTCCTCATCTTTAGAATGAGAGAGTTGAACCAAATGATCCTTAATATTCCTTCAAGTCTGGATTTTCAATATTCTGTATTTCAGCTCTGATTTTCTACATTCTGAGGGCCCTACTTTCTATCTAGAATATTTATTTGTTCTATATTTGTTCTATTTTTTAAAGACCCTTCTATCATTGAAAGTAAGGATGTTTTAGTCTTTGGATTTCTATCCAGAGTGCCTAACATAGTGTCTGACACATAGGGGTGCTTAATAAATGCTTCTTGCTAGAGTTATTGCCATTCTACATTCTATGATCTTTGTTGCAAATTAGTCTCAAAGCCATTGATGCAGAAATAGATAGGTGCTATTTATATAGGTTTTACATATTTGGGGTCATATTCATCTGATGGAAATATGTTTAAAATTTCTTCTCACTGGCTTCTATGTTCCATGATGTACTTGAGTTCCATTTTTCCCCATTTGGTAGGGTAGGATCTTTTTTAAAATCAGGTTGAACTTGCCTAACCTAGATTTCAATAAATCCACCCAACTCAGATGACATAATTCATTCATTCATTTATTCTACATTATTTATTGAGTAAATATGTAAAGTTCTATATGGGGTGCTAGGAAGTAGCAAAATATGAATAACATGGACCTTCCGATGAAACATACAGTCTAGAAATGGAAATAAAATCTATGTAAAATATAATACAAAGTAGAATGTGATGCAGATATGGGAAGCATACACAATTATCATGGCAATTTAAAAGAATAAAAAAAAGTATTTTTACTAGGCAGATCATGGAAGACTTCATGAAGGAAGTCATATTGGAAGTCATCCTTCAAGGATGAGGAAGAAGTCAAGTTAGTGATTAGCTAGGTTCAGGGGACAACAGGAGTAAAGGTCGAGAAGGGAAATAATTTAATGTGTTTGGGAGATATCCAATTGGTGATTAAGTTTGGATTATGTGAAAGGCAGTTGGGAAATAAGACTGGATTGGTAGTTTGAAGCCAAGTTGTAGAATGCTTTGAATGCCAGGCTAAGGAGTTTGGACTTTGTTCCATAGGAAATGGGAAACTATTGAGTACTTTTAATAATAAACATTTATATAACACTTTAAGGTTTTCAAAACATTGATATTGTCTCATTTTATCCTCATATCCTTTACATGTTTACATGTACAATGCTGACAGGTCAGTGCTATTCTTTTTTTTTTTCTTGCTTTTTGGAGGGGGGAAGGCAGGGCAATTGGGGTTAAGTGACTTGCCAAGGTCACACAGCTACTACGTGTCAAGTGTCTGAGGCCAGATTTGAACTCAGGTCCTCCTGATTCCAGGGCCAGCGCTCTAGTTACTACACCACCTAGCCGCCCTGGTCAGTGCTATTCTTACTTCTATTTTGTAGGTGAGGAAGTGAGGCAGAGGTTAAGTGACTTGTTTAGAGTCAAATAGCTAGTACGTACCTAAGGTCTAATTTGAATTCAGGTCTTCCTGCCTCCAGGTCCAGTGCTCTAGAGGAGTGCATTAGGACACTTGATAGCATATATAGGGTAAGTTTTAGAGGAGGGGCTAGAGACTATAGTCCAGACAGCAGAAAGAAATTAAGGTGAGAGTAATGAATATTTGAGAAGCAGCTACAAGATGTAGCAGATAGAGTGCCAGGTCTGGGCTCAGGAAGACCCAAGTTCAAATTCAGCCTCACAAACTAAGTAGCTGTGTGGCCCTGAGCAAGTCATTTAATCTGTTTACCTCAGTTTTCTCATCTGTAAAATGAACTGGAGAAGGAAAGGGCAAACCACTCCACTATGTCTACCAAGAAATCCCCAGGTGGGGTCACATAGTGTCAGACATGACTGAAATGACTTAATAGCAACAAGGAATATTTGATCAAGGGAGGGAGAGGTAGGAGTAGAGAAGAAAGGTCAGCATATGAGAGACATAAAAATGAAAAAGTGATTGGGATTTAGCAAGTGATTGGATGAAAGTGAGGATGGGAAGTCAACACAAAGAATTGTATCACCAGACAGAGCACTCCCTACCTCTGAAAGGGACTAGGCCTGGCTTGCTTTCTTTTCTGGCTCTGAATCGCACACATACCTCATGCCTTTTCAGCGCATTGGCACAAAGAACTCTAGTCTTTGGGAAGAAGATTACAGCTAGGTATTTTAAGAGTATTTTGCCTTCATTCATGAATTCAGTTCACATCCAAGACACACCTATTGTTTTACAAAAGAGGATTTGAGACAGAAACCACTTGACTGATGCCTTCCAACCAGACTCCTGTCCTGTGCCCTGACCTTAGGGTGGCCTGCTACCAACCCCAATTCTGCCACACCAGAATCTAACTCAGCCTGGGACAGAGGGCTACACCCAGTGTTTGTAATGTCTCCAGGTTTACAAACTGTCAGCTGAGCATGGACTTGGGAGAGCCAAGCAGCTTCAGGATGCAAATGGCTTTCAGCTCTAAGTAAACAGCATCATCAATTTCTGCAGATCAGAAAGGAAAAAAAACCTTTGGGAGAACAGGATCCAGCTGAACAGGATTTTACATGCAGACTTGAGAACTGCCTAGTATTCTGCTGGCACGTGCACAGGGGGGAATGGCTTTCCTGAAGGTGACACTGTCCATATTCCAACAGCTTGATTCTCAGTCGCAGTGAGTAAATTTAAGTGTCTGGAGGAGAATGTGACCAGATTATAGCACCGTAATCAAACTGTGGCATGGGAAATAATTTTTCAAGCCATTTTTTCCTGCCATCTGAAGGAAGGCTGAACAGAATTATTCCTTAGAGACCTGCTGTAGCTTCTCTGTAATCAGGCTTGTAATGTAATCAAAATGTTTAGTAAGGCAGAGAGTATCCTCCCGTGCAAGTCCAAAAGATAGTGATTTATGTTGCACAGTCTAAGCTTCAATTCCCATTAAAGACTTTAATTTACCAATAACAGACATGGGCTGAGCTTTCTCTTCATAAAATTATACAATAGAAACAGTCCCTCTCCTCTCCTTTCTTCTCTCCTCCCCTCCCTCCCTCCTGTCTCTTTCTTCTCCAAATAAATTCAATAGAAGCAGCTATTCTCTGTCACGTATGTGTATGTATACCATCTACATCTACAGAAACAGCTTTTTTTCATTATCTGATGGATGTAGTCAAACCATGTACCCCCAACAGAAACAAATTTTCTCATTTTTTACATGTTCTTTATGTACATTCATCAAAAACAGCTATATTCTCTCTCTCTCTCTCACACACACACACATATGCACATACACACATACACACACACATACACCATGTACCTCTAACAAAAGTAGCTAATTCTCTCTGCCCATGTTCACCTTAGTGTATGTGTACAGCCTGTTACTCAGAATTTAATCCACGAGCATTTAAGTACTAGCTATATACCGAGTGTTGTGCTAGATTCTAGGAATACAATGAGAAAAATGAAGTGGTCCTTGGTTTCACAAAACTGACTTTCTCCTAAAGGAATACAACAGAACTGTATAAATAACACTGGTTCTGAAGCCAAAAGGACCCAAATTCAAATACTACTTCTGATGATTACTACCTGTGTGATGTTGGCCAAGTGACTAAACCTCTCAGTGCCCTAGTTTCTTCATCTTTAAAATGATCATTCCAGCTCTAGATTCTAGGATAGTATGTACATAGGTAAATGAATGAAAAGTAATTTTGATAGGATTGGAATAAGGAGCACCCTAACAACCATGGACATCAAGAAAGGATATGTATACAGACCAGAGTTGGAACTTTAAGAGGCAGAGGTGAGAAAGAAGAACATTCCAGATATGGGCAAGGGCACAAAACTGGGACTTGTAATGTCACAGACAGGATTGTCATATGGCGAAAGAACACTGAGTGTAGAATCACAGGCTCAGAGGTAGAATTCTGTCTCTGCCGCTTATTAGCTGTGTGACTGTATACAAGTCACTTTTCTGGGCCTTAGTTTTTCCATTTGTAAAATAAGAGGGTTGGTACTGGGTTACCTCTAAGATCCTTTGTAACTCTGTATATATTATCCTATGACCCTATAAAAATGAAGAATTCATGAAGACAAATAGTTTGAAATGTCTGTAAAGGTAAGTTGGATCCACACTGTAAAGAACTGTAAATTAAAAGTGGAGAAGTTTATATTTTATTCTAGAACTTTCTTGAACAGAGGAGTGTTATGGTCAGGCCTGTGCTGGAGAATGGGTTAGAGAATGGAGCAAACTAAAAACCTGGAGACCAATTAAAAAACATATTATAATATTCCAGGTGAGAGGTGACAAGGGCATGAACTACAACGGCATTATGGTTTCCAGCCTGTCCGCATTTTTTGTGCTCATGAAATATGGAACCTTAACTGTTTTTAGCTGACTCTACCCATTCCCAGTTAGAAGTGGTTTATGACTTTGGGGTCAGGGATAGAAGGGACCTAGAAGGCAACAACAGTAACATTGAGCCCAGGGCCCAAAGGTTGGGGAGGAGGTGGGGGAGGTTAGATGCCTCTACAGGCAGATGAAGCTGCCTGCCCTACTTTAAGCAGCTGTTAGAAACATTTCAACTCTGAGATTCCATCTCATGTTTACAGAGCTGAACCAGATAGGAACCCAATAAATATCGAATGAAAGAAGGGCTGGATCTGCGTTGTGAAGGGATTTAGATACCTAAGTAGAAGAGTTTGTGTTTGATCTTGTAAGCAGTAGGGAGTTGCTGAAGCCTCCTAAGGAGAGGAGTGATCCATGGCTACAGCTTGTTCTGGACCAAAAGAAAATTTGGTGACCCTGAGAAAAAACAAATAGCAGTCAGCTTGCCTCCTCACATACACAGCCCTCTTGCTCACAAGCTGAGACCTTAGTTACTTAACTGCTTCTTTAGTTTCCTTGTTATAAAAGTGGGGAGAATAATAACGATTCTTCCTCTACCACAGGGCTTAGATATGAAGGTGCTTTGAAAGTCATAAAGTGTTAAATATAAGGAATTAATATTACTATTATTGCTATTTGTGGAAACTGGTAGAGAGGCAATGTCTTTTTGGACAGGCAACAAGAATCTGCTTTTTCCTGTGTGGGCTGCTTACCTAATTCATTCCTGGGCTATTAATGTGGGAAATAAGATTCTAGAGATGATTACAGTGCTCTTGCCTTTGTGTCACATGCTTCCACCCTCCCCCAGGAGCCCTTCTAATCTGCTCTCCAGAATCTGCTAGTAGTTGGAATGGACCTTAGAGACAATTGAATCCAAGCCCTTCATTTTGTTTTTGCCAGTGAGAAAACAAAGCTCTAAAGAGTTGAAGTGACATGTACAGGGTCACACAGTAAGTGGCAGAACCTGAACGTTTCCTGCTTAGTGCACCTTTTTCCTTGTATGTCTTAATGTAAGAGGATCATACCCTATAGAACTAGTGATCTTGGGTACTAGGTCTCTTATTGTAGGGAAGACAGAATGACTTGCCTAAATCACTGCTAAGGGATCAAGTCAAGTACTGGGGCACAGCAAAACAATATAGCTTCTCTGTATTGGCAGAGACCTAGTTCACCAAGTAGACCAAGCATGAAGATACTTTTCATTTATGTGTCCAGTTTATACAGTGTAATCCACATACTTCCCCTACTCTTTCCACTTCTTCCCCTAATAGCTTGCCTTAGTATTCCCAGTGTGGCTTTTCTGTGAACTTTGTTCCAGATGAATTATCATCCATTCTTCTCACTCTAGAGATTGAATTCTTAATACATGGAGTCAGCCAGTGCTCACTCTACCAGATCCTCCCTAGAGAGAGTAGGTCATGAGCAGCAGCATTAAATGGCAGCCAAAGGAGAACATGCCATTTTAGGTTGAGATATAAAGTATATTGACTCTTTAAGGCCTTTTCCCTATACAGTTTATAAAAGGTGTCATCAAAGCTTTGCTGTCCACAATGGAAGACTTGTGGTGATGCTGTCCAGGGTGCTAGCCAGATCACATCTGGAATATTGTGATAAATTCTGAGTACCACCTTTTAGGAGGAACATCAACAAGTTGAATCACACCCCACGAAAGGGGGGGGTCATGTAGAGGCAGTATATGGTAGTTATATCCACATATTTTATTTTAAAAGCTGTGATATGAAAGAGGAATTAGACTTCTGCTGAGATTCAGATGAAGCCAATGAGTGAAAGTTATGGGGATATTTGGAAAAACTCTCTAATGATCAGGAATATAGTATAGTGGACTTGGCTGCTGAGGCAGGTAGTGAGTTCCTCATTACCTAGAACCTTCAAATGAGGCTGGATAGTCAATTATCAGGACTGGTATAGATGGCATTCTTGTCTTGGTTTTGTATTAGACTAAATAGCCTCTTAGATCCCTTGCAACTATACATTTACATAAAATTTAATAACAACCATACTCATGTTTCCTACTCAGCAGTGGTTAACCTCAAAATTTTTATCAGTCTACAAAAGTACTGGTTCTTGGTTTACAGACTCAAATAATAAATGGCAATACACAGAATTATGGAGAGGATTTTACAAATCACTTAGTCCAACCCTTTCATCATACAGATTAAGGAAACTGAGGATCAGAGAGTTTTCCTGATTATAGACCAAAGGATTGTGACCTTAGCTTTGAGGCTGACTTTTGTAGTGAATCTTAGAGATCTTTTGATGCAGTACATTCCACTCAATCAATAGTGGGTTAAATGACATAAAAAAAATAGTGAAAAGCAATTTACGTTAGCTCATTGGTATGTGTCTGATGTGTATGTATAACTCTGCATAACTTACAAAACACGTTCCCTTCTAACAATCCTAGGCTAAAGGACACAGCAACAACAAATACACACACATAGGTTACTATGCAATTGAAGAGAAAAGAAGGGGACAAACGTTTACCAAGCCTTTGCTATCTAACAACATTGTGCTAAGTGCTTTATTACAAAACTGTCTTAGTTGATCTATATGACAAACTTGTGAGATAGGTGCTATGAAGATCTCCATTTTACAGTTGAGGAAACTGAGGCAAGAGAGGTTAAGTGACATGCCCAGTTTCACACAGCTAGTAAGCGTCAGAGGCCAGATTTGAACTCCCGTCTTCCTGACTCCGTACTCTCACTCCATACTCTATCGGGTGGGCCATCTCACTATACTGAAGCAGCTTGATTGAGGTTCAGATCTGCCAGACACAATTTCATTTTATTTATGATAAATCTGGCAGCCAAGTCATTTCTAGCTTGGAGAAAAAGATGTCTGAACTAGCATAATCCCAGGCTCTCCTATGTGAGTCTACATCAAGATTTCAGGTATCACTTTATAAGCATCTCAAATAGGAAAAGATATCTTAAAATAAAGTCTTGTGTAACATTCCAAAACTGAGCGCCTAAGTTACTATCTCTTTCCTCCTCAACGACACCCCTGACCCCAGGAGTTAAACAAAGGAATCTCTTCCCTGCAATAGAGATCTTAATCCTTTTTCAATGGATAATGGTGCTAATGTCTTAATAAAGTAATCTAGAAAAGAGATATTGGGTCTTACCATTCTACCTTTAATACAAGAGATACTCTACTTTTAATCCATTCACCCAGTGAAAGGGGATATTGCCTTTCGTCCTGACCTATCATCTACCTTTCTAAAGGACTTTTCCTAAAAATCTGGAAAGGGATTTAGGGGAAAAAATGTTATTCCTTAATATTTTTTATTTAACTAAAAAAGAGGTTTTTAATATGCTTCCACACAGTATTGTACTGCAGATGTTATTGTCCCAAGTTTATAGATTTGAGAGTCAGAGCAATAAAATAATGTAAGCAGCTTGGTGGCTTAAGTAGAGAGAACATTGGACCTGGGTTCAGGAAGACTTGAGTACAAATATTACCTCAGATACCTAATAGCTGGGTGACCCAGAACAAATCACTTAATCTCTCCCTGCCTCAGTTTCTTTAGCTGTAAAATGGGATATTAATATCACCTACCTTCTAGGGTTGTTGTGAGGATTGTGAGATGTTTGCAAAGTGGTTTGCAAACCTATATAGCTATCTAAATACTATATTATTATCTTTGTTAGTATTCTTATTATCCAAGGTCACATAGTGAGGCAGAGCTGGGTCCCAAACGTACATAGGTCTTTTGTCTCCCAGTCCTGTCCTCTTTTCATTATAACATCCTGTTTCTCTCTGTATTTTAATGAACTTTTTAATCAAGCATAAGTGAACAGGGCTTTTTTTCTTCCCTGAAATTAGATTTTTTGGTTATTTTTGAATCATTGAGAGATATCATTTCCTTCCCTAATTGTTCTGATCCACTCTCTTGGTGAGGGCCGCTTTCTCTCTCCTTCCTGCCTGACTAAAAGAGACAACAGATTGTTGTGTGTGGACTCTGGATTCAGATCAGAAAGCCTGGATTTTAATTTCTCTCTTTAACTGCCTCTCTAGGTGACCTTCAGCAAATCAAAGAGAATAGAATGTAAGAGCTTGGAGTGATCTTTCCAGCCTCAAATTTTCTTAGAGTATTTTCTCTGGATCTCTGCTTTGTCCTTACATATTCTTCTCCTTATCATAATGATTTGATTTTGTCTGAATGTCTGCATTAGATTCCAAGTTCCTTGAGGGTCATCATCATCATCATCATCATCATCATCATCATCATCATCATCACAGCAGCTAGAATTTATGTGGTGCTTTAAAGTTCAAAAAGCCCCTTACAAATATTATCTGATTTCATCCTCAGAACAACCCTGTGAGAGAGGTACTATTAGTAATCCCATTTTATAAGTGAAGAAACTGAGCCTGAGAGAGGTTAAGTGAATTGTCCAGAGTCACAAATCTATTAATTACCTGAATCTCAGAATTTTATCTCATATTTTTCTGGCTCCAAATTAGCATTCTTAACATTTTGCTGCCTTCCCACATTGTATTTTTTTCCTGTTTGTCACACCTTTCCTATAGCACAGTAACTTGCCAATAGTTGCTGTTTTACAAATAATTGTTAGTTTGAATTGGAAGGAATTTTAAAACACAAAGTATAAAATGTCAGGGATTTTAGAGATTATAGAATTCAATAACCTCTGAGGCTCAGAGCAGTGACTTGGCTTGCCCAATGTTACACAGTATATGTTACACAGTTACACAGAGCTGAGACTTGAATCCAGATCTTCTAACTAAATTTAATAATTTGTATGATATTTGAAAGTTTCCAAGAAACTTTATACATGATGTCTTTTGATCCTCATAGCATCCCAATGAATAGAGAAGCAGTGTGACAGAGTGGTTATGGCAGTAGTCTTGAAATCAGGAAGATTTGGGTTTAAGTCCTCTGTCATTCACTTAATAGCTATGTGACTTTGGGCAAGTCACCCAAATTCTCTTTGCCTCAGTTTCCTCATGTGTAAAATGAAGAGTTGGACTCAGTTTCTAATGATTTTTCCAGTTATAAATCTGTAATCTTATGATAAATTGCCATGGCAAATATTTTTATCCTCATTTTAATCATGAGAAGAATGAAGTTCGTAAAGATTAAGTGACTAGCCCAGTGTCAATTGCTATCAAGTACATAGTTCCTAAAAAAACAGAGGTAAAAAAATGGAGATGTAGAAAATGGGACTGGGGGTTTTATACCTGCAAAATATGTACTCTGAAACTGAACAAAAGTCTCTGCCTTCTAGACCCTCAGAGTTGGAAGGTGACAACTGGTGACTGGTTTGAACAGGAGCCATCTATGCAATGACTCCAATAAGTAACCATCCAGCTTCCAATTAAAGACCTAGACCTCTTGAATTGTGAGCCTTATATCAAGCCAAAATCTGCCATTAAGTAACTTCTACTTATTGTTCTTAATTCTGACTTCTGGGACCCAGAAAAACAAGTCTTGTCATCCCTCCAAAAACTTGAACCCAACAGCCATCCTCCACTTAAGGGAGGGGAGGTTAGGAGTGGTTGTTTTCTTCTTCAGGCTAAACATTCTTAGCTTCTTCAAAAGATCAAGGTGGTACAATCTTGCGTCTACTAAACTTCAAAGCAAGCTTTCTTTGTGTGCACTGCAGTTTGTCAATAACCTTGTGAAAATATGTCACTGCGAATAACAGGTAGCATTTATAGAGTGTTTCAATGTTTGCAAAACACTTTACAAATAATTGTCTCTTTTTATCCTCCAGACGACCTTGCAGAACCATTTATGGTCTCCATATTCTAAATGTGGTCTAAGTGGCATACATTCTGTGATATGTTTATGGTATACTTTACCATAGTAAAGTATTGTAAGACTCTTTCCCATCTGATTCTAGACATTGTACATTTATTATTGCCTCTTTTATTTTCTTATTAGAATCATGCACGTTTCTTTTATTAGAATTTCATTCATAATAGTTTCATCCTTTTCCAAACTGATAATGATAGCCAGCATTCACATAGTGTTTTAAGGTTTGCAAAGTGCTTTAAAGAGGATCCATTTGGTCTTCACAGCAATCCTGTATGCAAAATCATTTTAAGGTAGAGGAAACTGAGGCAAACAGAGGTTAAGTGACTTACCTAGGGCTATGTAACTAAGTATGTCAGAGGCTCCATTTGAATTCAGCTCTTCCTGACTTGAGGCCCTGTGTTCTATCCACTATAACATCTAGCTACTTCTTAAGATCCCACTGTAGACTCTTAGGTTACGGGGTCCTAAATATTCTACCTAAAAGATCCTTTCTATGAACTCTTGGAAACCCACTTTTCCCAAATGAAACAGCCACTTCTTCCCCAACTTCCCATCAATTTACTTCTGCAGCTAGATTTACCTTGTGGGTCAGAACCAGATCCAGAATAAAAATTCTAATAACAGACCTCTTGAACTAGACTATGCTGAGTCTTATCTTAACCCTTCTCTGACTAAGTTTTTTTTTTATCAAACAGCTAATCAATAAGTAGTTTTATCTACAAAATATATAATAATATCTACCCTGCCTTGCCTGTCTCACTAGCTTATTGTGAGAAGCAGAAAGTACATTGTAATTATGGAGCATTAGATAAATGTGATATAGTATTGTCAGTCATTTGAAAGCATTCATTAAATATCTACTGACCAGCCTTTCCCTACCCTAGCTGCTGGTTGGGCAAAAGAAGTAAAAAATGCCAAACTTGGCTCCAATTAGCATATAGCTTTGTTAAAAAGATATTATGTGATATTCCTACTTTAATTGAGAAAGAGAAAATTAGGTCCAGGAATTTAAGCACTAGAGCTGAAACATTTAGGAAAGCCATATAGAAAAGTCAGAATAAATAGTATTGATGAATTTATACCCAGTGGTTTATAACTTTTGAAGAAAAGAAAAAAATCCAAGTTAATTCTGGCCACTGAAGCTGATTAATTTGACTTAAATGGTTACTAAACAAGTTTGAGTAGTGGTATTGATACTCAGTATTAAATGTTCAATAAAGTATTTAATTTAAATTCTTCATCAGAAGGTATAAACTGAAATGTTTAAACCGTAACATAAAGCAGAATTGCAATTTAATACTTTGGGAATCAAAGAATGTATAGGATGGTAGAACTGGAAAGGACCTTAGATTGCGCTGGATTCAACCTCTTTGCTTTTTTTGCTGATGAGCAGAGGCTCCAGAGAAGTTAGAACTTTCCTAGAGTTATATATCTAGGTAGTAAATCCAGGATTGGAACATGGATGATTCTATTAACAAGTTACCATTTGTCCCCTATATCACACTGCCTTCTAACCTCAGTGCTCAACAGAAACTGCTCTCACTGAAGTTACCAGTGATCCTTAAATTGCCACATCTAATGGCATTTCCTCAGTCCTCATCCTTCTTTACCTCTCTGCAGCCTTTGACACAGTTGACCAATCTCTCCTCCCGAAATGACACTTATGTCTCTTGATTTTTCTCCTAAGGCCTTAACTTTAAAAAGCCAATGTCGCCCACTGCATTTGGGGCCATCCTGATCTATATCTTGACTCTGGATCCAGATGACTCTGGAACTCTGGAAGAGAGAGTGAGGCTGGTGACTTTGCACAGCCCTACCTCACTTAAATCCAGTTCATTTGCAAGTCATGACATAACCTTCCCAATGTCATGATCCTCTTCGAGAACCAAGGACAAACAGAAGGAAGAGGAAAAGGAGGAGCATTCTGTCTCCTCCATTTGTCTGATCATCATCCAGGTGACATCAGCTTTGCCCTGGATCCTCTTCTCTTTTCTCTCTAAACCACTGGTTCTCAACCTTCCTAATGCTGCTACCCTTTAATACTCATATGTGGGCATATCTGCATGTGGGCGGACCCTCCTGGAGACAGATAGAGGAGCAGAGTCTCAGTTCCTAAGACATTGAAAATATGTGTTTTTTGATGGTCTTAGGTGACCCTCACCACCCACAGATTGAGAACTGCTGGTCTAAACCATTTCATTTGATAACCTAATCAACTCCCATGGGTTTAAGCAGGGTGCTGCTGGAATCAGCTTGAACCAACCTGAGAGAGTCAGTTGTCCAATTTTCAGTGTAAGAATTTATACCTCAGAAATCAACAAACACAACTATTCATATTTTGTTGACTGTTTAGATTTAAGAAATTGGTGAAAAAGGTTAATAATGAAGATTAAACTTAAAAACATGTCACCATTTCATTTTTGGAGAACCAGTTGTTAAACATTTATCAGTACACCCCTGGGTTTAACTGTCATCTCTATGCAGATGCCTCTTGGATTTATACATCCAGTTCCAATCCCTTTCTCCACTTCCATTTCCATATCACCAACTTCAGGTTTGACATTTGAACTATATGTCTATTATTCATCTCAAACTCAACATAACTAAAATGTTATTCATTATTTTTCTTTAAAATCTCTCCTGTCTTTCAAATTTCCCTGTCTCTATTGAGAATACCATCATTTTTTCTGATCTTGTTTCCCTCCTCCAACCTCTGCCCCACAACTTCTAGAACCTTCCCTCTAAGACTTCTTCTAGTTTATACCATATATATATATATGTGTGTAATACATTTGTGATATATATGCATAGTGGTTTTCATGTTGTCTCCTCCATAAGAATGTGAGTTCGTTATGAACAGAGAACATGTTTTTTCCCAGCACATAATAAGCTCTTAATAAATGTTTATTGACTTGGTGTGACTTCCAGTCTCCTAGGTTCACAAGTTTAGTGTTACTTTAACCCTTTAATCTCACTTACCCTACTTCAACAAACTCTCTGATTTCTATTCCCTTTTCAATATTCACATAGTCACTACTCTAATTCAAGTCCTCATTACTTCTTCCTTCACTTTTTTTTGATGAGGCAGTCAGGCTTAAGTAACTTTTCCAGGGTCACACAGCTAGTGCGTGTCAAGTGCCTAAGGTTGAATTTGAACTCAGGTCTTCCTGACTCCAGGGCCAGTGCTCTATCCACTGTGTCACCTAGCTGACCCTAGATCCTTATTATTTCTTACCTAGACTATTTAAATGGTCTTCTAATTGGTCTCTCTACTTGATATCTCTTTGTACTTTAATCCATCCTCCAAAGAGCTGCCAGTGATTTTCCCAAAGCATAGGTCTGACTATGTCACGTCTATCCCTCCCCTCCCAACTCCTAAGCTCCAGTAGCTTCCTGTTACCTCTAAGGAGAAACTCCTATGTTTGGCATTCAAAGCTCGCCAAGACCCAAACTTTCCAGCCTTCTTGCCCCAATTTCACCCACTCTATGGTCCAGCCAAATTCTCCTCGCTGTTTCTTGTGACAGCCTATCTCCTGTCTTTGTGCCTCTCTACTGACTGTCCCCTGTACCTAGAATGCTTTCCTTCCTCATTTTCACCACCTTGAAATCTCTAGTTTCTGTCATGACTTAGCTCAAACACTGCCTTCTGCTGGACGACTTTCCCCTTTCCTCTAGAAATAATTTGTCCCTTCCTCTCTCTTACCCTCCCTCAGACTATTTTCTCTCTCTTCCCTGTGGGTTGTTTTTGCATCTATGTATATGCCTTCCAATCCCTTCCTTAGAATGTAAACTCTTTGAAGGAAGGGAGTTTTGCTTTTGTCCTTGTATCTTTGGGATCTGGAATGGTGCCTGACACATAGTAGGAGATTAATTAATATTTGTTGATTAAATATAATGCATCAGTATGTTATAAACTATGTAAAGACTATTGATTTCCTTATTTTTCCACTCAGAGGCCAGGAATACATTGTTTTGGTATCCCTCGCCTTACTTCTGTGACTGACACAGAGTACTAAGTACTTAATAAAGTTAGCGAGTGCTTAATAAACGATCGTTGACCAGTTGAGCATGGAATATGAGCTTTGTTTGAATTCTTATTCAGAAATGAAAAATGCCCGTGGAACATCCTGATTCATGGGTATCTGTATAATGGTTTGGGTTGAGGTTTTCAGAATACCCAAGTGAAATCTTTTCTTCTATCAACAGCACTCATTTACTTTCTTCTCTTCTTGTGGCAGGTGCCATCTGCTCATTTTAAAAATAATTTTTAAAAGCAAGTGTTTTAGTTTTTCAAAGTGAGGCGAAGACAAGTGGTATTTTTAGTCTTGTTTTCTACCAAATACCCAAAGAATTCTGGGCCAGGAGTCAGGAGACCAGGGTTGTAGTCTTCATTCTACCTCTAGCAGGCTGCGTTGTGACCTTTTGACAAATCATTTATCCTATCCTTATGTGACCTGCATTCTGAAAATAGGGGCAAAAGATTTAGCCTCCCCCACTGCCTCTTTGGTATGTTAAGAGGATGTATTAGACTTCAGAATGTTAGAACTGGATGGGGCTTCATCTGATCCACTTGTGTGGTTTTCCAGATGAGAAAATGGGCGCATAGTAAGATGAAATGACTTACCCAAGGTTTACACAACCAGTTAGTGTCAGAGTAAGAACTCAGTTCTCAATCCTGTGTTCTTTTACCTCTGTGACTAGAAGGCTTCTCAAAACAAAGTAATAGAAAACTACTGTTTATGGGAGGCTAGAGAGCACTGACCCTAGAGTCAGGATCTGAGTTCAAATCCAGCCTCAGACACTTAATACTTACTAGCCGTATGACCTTGGGCAAATCACTTAACCTCAATTGTCTGGCTTACCCCCTCCCAAAAGCAATAAAATAAAATGAACTCTTAAAAAAAGTGAGAGAATAAAAGACCTCATTTTTAAAAAAAGAAAGAAAAAAGAAAACTACTGTTTATATGTCTTCTGTGGTATTTATCACACCTTGTAATTTTAGTTATTTTTTTGTATGATTTAATCTCCCCTACTGGAATGTAAGCTCCTTAAGGATGGTGGCTCTCTTTCACTCGTCTCTGTATCCCTCACATCTGTGCCTTGTATGTTATGAGTGATCAGTACATATTTTTTTAAATGAATCAATGGATGGATGAATGAGCATGGATATATCTAAAACATTGTCTTAATAGTTTTAGGTGGATGAGAAAAGAAACAGTATTTTGATTCCTACACTAAAGCTTACAATCAAATTGAGGAGACACTAGAAATATAAGATGTAAAATAGTAACTAAAAAATCTACAATGAGTGCAATTTAATAAAGTGTAAACTAAGTGAGCTCTAAAGGGGCTGAGTAATAGAGTTATTTGAATTTGGTGGAGTTTGGGGAAAGAAATAAATTCGAAATAAAATGTAATTGGTGGAGAGGACGTAGGGCAACATTCCAGACAAAGTGAGTAGCCTATCCAGAAATACAAGCCAAATAAGGAAGTCATCAAACAGGCTGGTAAGATCAATTTGAGAGTCCATGGGGAAAAATGAGAAGGAAATAGGGATGGATGGAGAATGCCTTGAAGTTCATGAAGATACATTGGGTATGATAGGAAGCCTCAGCAGAGGTAGAGTGGAATTTTTAACAAAAGTAAAATAGTTTTTGAAAGTGATTCTATTAAGACCTTCATTTTACAGTTGAGGAAATTGAAGCAAAAAGAGGTTACATGACATGCTCAGTTTCACTCAGCTAGTAAGTGTCTGAGACCAGATTTGAATTCCAGTCTTCCTGACTTTGTACCCTTACTTCATGCTCTATCCAGTGGGCCATTTATACTGAAGCAGCTTGATTGAGGTTCAGATCTGCCAGAAACAATTTCATTTTATTTATCATGAATCTGGCAGCCAAGTCATTTCTAGCTTGGAGAAAAAGATGTCTGAACTAGCAAAATCCCAGGCCCTCCTAAGTGAGTCTACATCAAGATTACAGGGATGGGTTGACTTCATAATTACCTGGAAAGGCTGATACAAATTGATGCTGAGTGAGAAGAGCAAAACCAGGAAAAATTTGTACACAGTCACAGACACATCATATGTGTGATGACCAGTTCTGAAAAACTCGACTCTTCTCAGCAACATACAGTTAAAAGACAACTCTACAACTCTCAGTATGGAAGGAAATGTCTACATTCAAAGAAAAATCCAGGAAGACCAGAGTTTAAAAGGAGACTGAAGCAATGCATGCTATCATTCTTTTCTATGTTTGGCTTTTGTTTCTCTTTTCTCACCGTTCACTGCATTGGCTATAACACCTATACAACCAGACTATTGTACAATGTGAAAGACTTTGCAGATCCTATACATGATTGTATGCCACCATGGCGGGGGTGGGGGGGAAAATCTGAAACTCAAGTGATTCTGGAACTGAATCTTGTAAACTAAAAGTAAACAAACAAGTCAATAAAATAAATTTTTAAAAAAGATTACAGGGGTGGGGGCAAATTATTGGTACCTGCAGCAGCTAAAAGGCTATTTCTGTAGTTTGGGTTTTGAGTTGCTATAGAAGAAAAGAAACAAAAAAGACAATTTGAGAAATGAGGCAACCTTTGGATAGAATAATGAGTACCATTGATAGAAAAAGGATAGTAAGCTCAGAATGATGATTCGTTGGAATAGATATTCAGTTTTTCCCAATGTTTTGGATGTAGGCGGGGCACATAAATGGAGATATCCTCTTGACCAACTGAGGTATTAGACTGGAGTGGTAATGAAAGGGTTAAACTACCACTTCAGGTTTAAAAGTCTTCCATATACATCTGGCAGACAAAACCATGAAATCCGTGATGTGATCTTAGAAGTAGGAAGAAGGAAGTGGAAGAACAGAGGGTCAAAGATTAAGCAGTGGACATTGCTCATACTTAAAGGAAAGGACAATGTAGAGAAATCAAAAGGAGATTATGGGATGGAAACAGCAGCAGAAGCCAAGAAAGTCTGGTAGGAGACCCTGTTATCAAAGTGAAGGGAGATAGGATCATCAAGTATCAAGGATGAAGGGAGGAACTTATAGACATTTTGAAAAAGCCAACAGGATGAAGACTGAGAGAAGAACTGAGGAAAGGACAGCTGGCAGGGGAGTGGGTAGGGGACGGTAGTGCTATTTATTTATTTTTTTTAAGACTGAGTCACTCTTGCCCAAACTGGAAGTCTATGCACAGATCCAATCCATCTACTGATTGACATGGAACTTTCACCTTGCTATGTTTCTGTCCCAGGTGAGTTCATCTTAAGCACCCTGGAGGGACCCTTTTCCCCATTCCTGGTTGTGATTACCATATTAATGCTGCACTTAGTGCAACACTCAATTGGCATAGGTCACAGCAGCTCAGAACTCCTAAGCTCAAGGTACCAACTAGCCTCAGCTTCCTTGGCAGCTGGGCCATGCATCATGATGTTCAGTGAAGTGGTGTTATTGAATGAAGGAATGACAGAAAGGGTGAATAAATGAAAAAAAATGTTTACATGCTAAGTACTGGGGATACATCATACTACACTCAAGTAGCTCCATTCTAATTTGAAGAGACAGCACATATAAGAAAGTTGAGCTCCTGGATGGATGAATGGAAAGGCCCTGACATCCTAAGCATGCTTCAGTTAGGCAAATGGAAAATTCCAAGAATCTTAAGGGCATATCAAGTTGAATGGCAGTTACCAAGGGTATAGAGGGTGAATGGTAAGGCCTGGATAACATTAAGACACAGTGGCAGGGCAGTTGGTAAAGCTTAGAGGTCCTCCATCTCACTGATAGGCTTAGTTAGTAGGGCCGGCTAGGTGGCGCAGTGAATAGAGCACCCTGGCCCTGGAGTCAGGAGGACCTGAGTTCAAATCCAGCCTCAGACATTTAACACTTACTAGTCCTGTGACCTTGAGCAAGTCATTTAATCTCAATTGCCCTGCCTTCCCCCTCCAAAAAAAAAAGCTTAAAGAAAAAGGATTATAGTTAGTGATTCTCAGGTCACCAAAGTGGTGTCAGCAGCCATGTTGATCTTACTACCAAGCTGCCCTATTGGGTCTGAGGTATCCAGGGTTCAGTAGTAAGGGCAATGCTGACAATTATTTCTACAGTTCCTGATACAACCATTCTGGAGAGCAATCTGGAACTATGCCCAAAGAGCTATAAATAATTGCATACCCTTTGACTCAGTAATACCACTTTTGAGTTTGTATCCCAAAGAGATCATAGAAGTGGGAAAAGGACTCATACGTACAAAAATATTTATTGAAGCTCTCTTTGTGGTGGCAAAAAACTGGAAATTTAGGGGATGTCCATCAATTGGGGAATGGCTGAACAAGTTATGGTATATGAATGTAATGGAATACTATTGTGCTATAAGAAATGGGAAGGAGATGGACTTCATGATTACCTGGAGAGGCTTATACAAATTGATGCTGAGTGAGAAGAGCAGAACCAGGAAAAATTTGTACACAGGTACAGACACATCATATGTGTGATGACCAGCCTTGATAAACAGAACTCTTCTCAGCAACACACAGTTAAAAGACAACTCTACAAGTCTCAAAATGGGAGGAGATGCCTACATTCAGAGAAAGATCTAGAAAGACCAGAGTTTAAATGGAGACTGAAGCAATACATGCTCTTGTTTTTCTCTATGTTTGGTTTTGTTTCTTTTTTCCCCATTGTTCACTCCATTGGTTACAACACTTCCATACAACCAAACTATTTATTGTACAATGTGAAAGTATTTGCAGATCATGTACATGATTGTACGCCACCATGGGGGGAGATGGGAAAGGAAGGGGAGAAAATCTGAAACTCAAGTGATTCTGGAACTGAATCTTGTAAACTAAAAGTAAATAAACAAGTCAATTAAAAAAATTTATTTCTACAGTTCCTCATAAGCCTAAGGTCAAAGAAGGTAGATGTCAGGTTGCATTGGGGCTAGAAAAGATGAAATAATTAAGATAAAGAGTATAGTTGGAAAAATGTCATAGAATCAGCTAATCCTAATCTTTGGACGAGCCTTCAGTGGTCATCTAGTACAAACCATGAATCCACTGTGTACAACAGCCTCACCAGTTTTCTTTCAGCACCTACATAAATATCTCCAATGATGAGGAACTCCCTTCCTACCAAAGCTGGCCATTCCATTTTTATTGCTATAAAAACTGTTTAGACAGTTCTGCCTATAGCTTGTCTCATTAAAGTCTACTTTCCTCCAAGCCAAATACTTTGGTTCCTTCAAGTAATTTCTTTATGTCAAGATTCTTATTCCCTTTACCATCTTGGTTGCTCTCTTCTGCATGCCCCACCAAAAGTAAATACCAAATTCCAAATGTGTCTGGATCAAGGCTGTTTATAATAGGACTACAGCTTTCCTTGTGCAGTGTTTTACGCTTTTGTTAATGTCACATACAATTGCATTAGGTCTTTTAGCAAGCTACATCATACTCAGAACTCACTACTCACTCAAACCCCTCAATCCTTTTCACAAGAGCTATCGTCTAGCTATACTTTCTCTACATTTTACATGTGTAATTGATTTTTCCTCTTACACCAACTTCAAGACTTACAACATGACAACATGGTATAAGGTAGAGAATGTTGGACCTAGCATCAGAAGAGACCTGGGCTCAAACCCTACCTCTAGCATTTACTAGCTGTGTGTCAGTGGGCAAGTCACTTAACTTCTCTATCCTCTATTTCTGCATTTGTAAAATGGGGATAATAATTTACCATGGTACCTCTTTCACATGAATATCAAATGAAATTATGGAAAAATCACTTTATGAATATTAAAATACTGTAAGAATTTATAAATTATTGTTATTTTTAAGCTAATTAATTTCAAGCTATTGTTACAATATATTGACATCTCTTTGGAACCTCACTTCTATCATCTGGTATGTCAGCTTTACCTTCCAACTTTTAGCAAAGATTTTATGACCATTAAAAGAAGAATGTGAGGGGTAACTCATAGTACAAACAATTTGGGAGGACCCAGAGTCTCATATTCCTTCTGTGATGTTTTGGACCCCTGAGCAAGTCACTGAAAGAAAATGAAGCTCAGAAAGTTACCTGCAAAGCAGGTATAATTAATGTTTCATCCCTACTTTCACGGGGTCATCATTATCTCAAATGGAATAATATGGGTAACATGGTTTGTTATTATTAGAATGTTCCCCTACCCTGCGTCTTCTTTAGAATAAGTATTCCTAGTTCTTTAAGTTGACTCATATCATAATTTTGAGTTCCCTCATCATCCCAAATCCTTCGTGGTCCTATACCAGTTTGATATTCATGTTTTCAGCCTTTGATTTTGGTATTTCTGTTAGATTACAGCAGATGTTTCCACCCTTTTTTTGTTCTGATATCCCCTGGCTTTCAGCAAACCTTTCTCTACTCCCTATTTAATAGTAAAGAATATAAATTCTACTATGCATATGTACATAAGAAACAAAGATGAATTTTTCATAAAGAAAACTATTCAGTACATAGCATTTTTAGCATGATAAATTTACTAAATGTCTATCAGAACATATTCAAATAACTATTATTCTCCATATATTCTCCATTATTCCCAAACAAATAATATTCTCCATACCCCCTGAGGTTATGTGTGCCCCAAATTAAGAACCTTTGAGTAATGAATGTGTCTGGCACATTGCTGGATTCACCTCAAAACTTTCTTTAACTTTCCTTTGCCTAATGAATAAAATATTTGCTCCTATTCCTGCCTGGCATTCAAGGCCTCCAAAATCGAACTCCAGCCCACCTTTCCTCCTTTATCTCATATACTCCTCTTCACATATTCTATGTCCTAGCCAAACAAGACGACTTTCTATCCCCCAGTTCTCATCCTACTCTCTTCTATCTTGATGCTTTTGTTTATACTTGGAATAGACTTCTTTCAGCCTCCACCTCCATCTGCTAAAGTCCTTCCCTTCCTTCAAGGCCTGCCTTGAGTGTTACCTCTTCTAGAAAGGTTAATCTAATTCCAAGGCAGACTCAAAGGTGAAAGTGATTTCTTTCCCTAAATTATTTCATGGCTCTTTGCCTGGGCTTCTACTTTGCCCCCATCTCCCACTCTTATCTTGTTTGAGGAAACGTCATTCCCTTGTTAGACTAGAAGCTACTTGAGAGCTAGGTCTGTGATGTATCTAATTTTGTATTCACAGCCCAAATCACAGTGCCCTTCCCATAATAAATACTTAATAAATATCTACTTTATTGAAAAGAATGGACATTTGAATGACTTAACATTCAAGAAACATTTATTAAGCTGCTACTGTGTGTAGAGCACTGTGATAGATGCTGGGAAATATACAGATTTTAGAAAATACTAATTTACCTGCTCTCTTAGAGCTTACATTCAAGTAGAGGGGTATATTATATATAGAGAAAAATAATACAAAATAATATACAAGTAGGTAAGAGAAGTGCAAACAAAATGCTACCTGAGATCTGAGAGATGATTTTATACCTTTGCCATCTTTTACTGCCAAGATCCGGGAAAGGGGGTGAGGGGATGGGAGAAGACATTAGCACTCTGATCTACATCTTGACTACCCACTCACTTCACCCACTCAGTTTTCATCCCATTGCAATCTGGCTTCTTACTCTGCCACTCTACTAAAACTGCTTCCCTTTGCCAATGATTTCTTAACAGCTAGATCCAATGATGGCTTCCTCTCCATTCCCATGCCTCCTAGAATTCTGCAGCTTTTGAAATATACTGTCTTCTCAGATGTTGTCTGCTCCCTTAACTTCTGCTTTTATGTGTCCTTTCCTACCCATCAAGTTGTTACTCCCCAGTCTTCTTTGCTGAGTCATTTTCCATTGAACCAACTCCTGTGACTCCAAGAAGCTGTAACAGGTGCAGTGGCCACACACTAGTAAAATCATTTCAGTGACAGGGGCTAAAGAAGGTGGAGAGTAACTGATGGGCCTCAAACCCATCTGTGAGTTAGGGAATGTCTTGCCCAAGCATGTGAAGACTTCCCCCTGTGAAATGGGTGGATGAGAACAATGTGTTCCAAATGCCATGAAGGTGACTGAAGCAGGTGCTATGAGCTTTGAGCTTGGTCAGAATTCAAAGATGCCAAGGTCATCCACTGTATCCTGAGCCATCACCAGTGATCTTGACTTTTGTCTTACCATTAAACTTTGGTAACCCTGAACAAGACAGTAGGGCTGATGACTTCAGGCAATTCTGCCTAACAAATCCATTTCACACATGAGTCAAGACATCATCCTATGATGTCCCTGGTCTTCTTTGAAAATGAAGGATGAGGGGTGGCTAGGTGGCACAGTGAATAGAGCACCGGCCCTGGAGTCAGGAGTACCTGAGTTCAAATCCGGCCTCAGACACTTACCACAAAAACTAGCCATGTGACCTTGGGCAAGTCACTTAACCCCAACTGCCCTCCAAAAAGCAAAAAAAAAAAATGAAGGATGAACAACAACAACAATCATTGAACCCTTAATCATGGCTGCCTCCTGAGGCTTCTTACTGGCTCCATCTCTCAATTTTTTCTATGCTCTTTTCTTTTGGTAATATCATTATTACTTTGGGTTCAAATACTATCTTTGCATAGATGACAATAAGATATATTTATTCAGCCCTACCTTTTTTTCCCCCCTGAACCTCCCAGTCCCTTAGCTCTAATTTCTGAATGCCATCTCTTTCTGGCTGCCCTTTGACATCTCAAACACAAAGATGCCCAAATCCTAACTTGTTATCTTCACCCTGCTCACCAAACAAACAAAAACTTCTTCTTCCAAACTTTCCTATTTATATGGAGGCATTCTTGCAGACACCCAGGGTCTTATCTTCAGTCATTCTAGACTTTATCCCCTCCCTCAATGTAATCAGTTGTCAAATCTTGTCAATTCTATTTACACAACATTTCTTCCTCTTCCTTCTTCTGCCTTTCTCTCAACTCATATAGCTGTTACTCTAATTTTAAGTTCTCCCTTTTTTGCCTGGACTATTATAATAACTTCCTAATTGTTCTCTTTGGCTACAGTCTTTTCCACTCTCAATTCATCCTCCACACAGTGGCCAAAATAATTTTATTAAGGCTTAGGTGTGACCTGGTCACTCTTCCACTCAAAAGCTGTCAGTGGCTCTCTCCTGCTTCTAGGATAAAAGCCAACCCTTGCCTTTAAGCCTATCTACCATTTGGTTCCTACCCAACTGTCTTGTCTTCCTTCCAATTATTTTGCTTTCTATACTCTGTGTTCCAAACAAAATGAAGAACTAACTCTTCATGAAACTCCACATTCCGTCTTCTACTTCTGGATTTGCTCAAGCCAGAGCCAGTAAAAGTACAGCGTGGTAGAAAGAGCATGAGCTCTGGAACCAGATGACCTTGGCTCAGCCTGGCCTTTGATGCTTACTACCTGTGTGACCTTGGGGAAGTCACTTAAATTTCCTCAGCCTCAGTTTCCTCATATGTAAAATGAAGGGATTGGAATAGATTTCCTCCAAGGGCCCCTCTAACTGTTCCTGTGATTCATCCCCATAATGTAAATTTTTCCTCATCTCTGATTTTCAAAATATTTATCTTCTTTTAATATTCAGCTCAGATTCCAACTCCTTCATGAAGCTTTCTCTTAGTGTTCTCTCTCTCTCTCTCTCTTCCTCTCTCTCCCATTTCTCTCTCCCCCTGTTCCCATCCCTCTCCCTCTCTCCTTCCCTCCTTTTTTTCCCTCTCCCTCTGCACTTCTTCACCTTCTCTCTCCCCCTTTTCCCTCCCTCTCTTCCTCCCTTTTTCCCTGTCTCTCTCCCCTTCCTTTTCCTTCTCTCCATCTGTCTCTCCCCTTTTCTCTCTATCTCTCCCTCCCCACCTTCCATTTCTCTGTGTGTTTCTGTGTCATTCTGTTTCTGTCTTTCTCTCCCCCTCCTCTCTTTTTGTCTCTCCCCCTCCCTCCCCTCAAATTATCTCACAGCATACTTGCCTATGGTGAACAAGTCACTATATCCTCTTAGGGCCTTAGTTTCCTTATCTACAAAAGAGGGAAATTACTGAATTACTGATGCAGACCTCAAAGCTTTATATAAATGTGGTTCTTAATTGTTTCTCATTATTATTATAGAGGTAGTGTGTCACAGTGAATAGAGTGCTGGGCTTGGAGTCAGGAAGGTCTGGGTCCAGATATCTGATTAGTCTGTTCACCCTGGACAAGTCACTAGGTCCCTCTGTACCTCAGACCTCTCTCTAGGATTTCCCCATTAAATCATAGCCTGATGTTGATTTATTACTTTCGTGGAAGGAGATCTATACCAGGGGCTCCCAAGAGTGATAGGATCAAAGATTATTTGTGTATGCATATATTATGTTGTTATCATTTCCCCATAGAATGTAAGCTCCTTGAGGGAAAGGACTGTTAAAAATTCTCTCTCTTCCACTTAGCGAAACTCTTTGCATATTGTTGGTAACAAATATGAGTTGGATTTGATTGAAATATTGTTTATTGTGGATAAGGGTAGAAATAAGGGAAAGATTACTAGAGGAAATGACATTTAAAATTAATGGATGGATGAATAAATGGATGGAATGCATTTGCAATGTCCAAAGCACGATATTTAGAGGTAATGGATGGCATATCTAGTCTGAGGACAAGCCTAGCCAAGTTCAGAGGGCTTCATAATCATACTAGCTGCAGAACATTGACTTTTTCAGTCACAGAAACTTTCTAAGATTATATACTAAACCAAAGAGAGGCTAGCTCTCCATGGCATTAGTCAGACACAGCTGAAATCATGCATCACTGATGAAGAAAAGGTTAGATGGGGCTATGGGCAATCCAGACAGGGACAATAGAACATAAATCGGGGAAAGTATGAGGTTATGTTCCAAGAACAGTATGCAGAGTCTGTTTTCACTGGAATCTGGGAAAGGGGAGTAGTAAGAGATAAGATCAGAAATCGAGTTTGGGGAGAAATTGTGGAGAGCTTCAAATGCCAGACTACAGAGGTATTACTATGGCAGTAGGTGACAGGAGTCTTTTAGCAAGGAAATGGAATAATCAGTTATGTTTTTGGAAAATTCACCTGTGTGCGGGATGAACTGGAGACAGAGAAGAGTAGAAACGAGGAGGCTATTAAACCAGCCCAAGTATGAGCCAATGAAGGCCTGAATGAAGGTGGTGATAGTGGAGTAGAAAGGAAGGGTCATTGTAAGAGATACTGTATAGGCAAAATCAGCAGTACTTGGTGACTTATAGCTGGTCGAGGGAAACAGAAACGGTCAAGGATGAATCCAAGTTTCTGAGCCTAGGGGCCTGATGGTGCTTTGAATAGTAATAGGGACGTGAACTGATTCTATTATAGAACAGAATTCAAATTCACAGGCCTCTGCAAATCTTCCCAACCCCCAGATAAATCTGAACATGCATTCACATGGGACCTTCTACAGGTCTGAGATGGCCATGCATTAACTGACCCAGATGGCATGAGTCGTCCGTTAAAGGAGGCACAAAGGAGTGGGTATGCATTAGGAAGAGCCTCTAATGAGTACTATATTATCATGGCTAATGACCTGAGAAAAATTCATTAAGGAAACCCAAGTTTTGGAGTGGAAGACTTTGGAATTCATCCAAGGTTTTGAGGCTGGACAGATGCTAATTCCATTTAGGTGGTTTCAGTTCATTTTTCTTTAAATGTCTCCCTCCTTTGGAGCTGGAAACTAGGGCTGTAATGCCCAAATCCAGCCTATGTTCCCTAGTGACAAGGGGTCTCCTTGATTGCCTTAAGTTCATCTATTATCTTGGTTCATCAGGCTTGAGAGACAGCATGATATGGAAGGAATGTTAGATGGAGAATCAGAAGTCCTGGGTTCCAGTTGTGACTCCAAAACTTAGTAACCATGATGTTATACTGTAGCCAAGTTGTTTCTCTACTGAGCCTTTATTTTCTCATCTATAATGTGGTCATTGTAATACTTACCCTTATTCTGGCTGTGTGGAAAGCTCTCTAGAAATCCAAAACCTTTCCTGAATGTGGGTTATTATTATCATTGGCCCTTTAGATTAGGCTCATTAGTTTCCTCAGTTACACTTTTTTCTGCTTCTTGAAAATTGTGTTGCCAAAATAACATTAAACTGTCCAACGTGCTTTTTTTCTGGCCAATCTTCTTCTTGCTATGTCCTTAGATATTTCCCAAATAGGCTTTTTGGGGCCTAGAAAACACAAAAGTATACTTTCCTTATAGCATTTCCCATCTGAGAAATACAACCAGACAGAATCCTAGAATCAGGAACAAAAAAGGAGGTTCTGGGAGATGCTGAAAATTTAGAGGGCATAGTTAAGGAACTATAGGGGAATTAAGGGCATCTGATAAGATATCCTTTGCATATGTCTCCTCTTCTCCCCTATTATGACAACTGGCCTAGTGACAATATTCCTTGCTTCTCATGTGAACTACTGTAATAGTCTAATTAGCTTCTCTATAGACAGTTTCTCTCCTTTCTAACTCATCTTCCACACTCCTCTTAAAATAATCTTTGTGAAGAGAACATGTGTCTGTTCAAGAAGCTTCAGTAGCTACTACTGTCTCTACAATAAAATATAAATTCCTCAACTTGGTTATTTACAAGCCTTAAGAATATGGAGCCAGCCTATTCTACCTTTCCAGCAGGATTTTCCATTGATCTTTACACATGCCATGTTCTCACCATACTCAACCACTAGCTGTTGTCCAAATTCAGTATAACATCTCCTATGTCCCTGCCTTTGTACAGCCTGGCTACCAAGCCTAGAATGCACCCCTTCCTTATTTTACTTCTTGAAACCTTTAGATATTTTAAAGACTCGTCCCAGGTTCTACCTTTGATAGGACATCTTTTCTGTCATTTATATTTAATGTGCCAGGCCATTAGAGGAGCCACAGTGGTGGTGGTGGTGGTGGTGAGTCATTATAATTGTGACTGACTCTCCATGACTCCTTTTTGAGGAGATTTTTGGCAAAGATACTGGAATGGTTTGCCATTCCCTTCTCTATATCATTTTTACAGATGAGAAACTGAGGTAAAGTGACATACCCAGGGTTATGCAACTAGTAAGTGTCTGAGACTGAATTTGAACTCAGAAAGGTGAATCTTCCTGATTCCAGGCACAGTTCTCTATCCACTGCACCACCTAGCTGCCCAGAGCCACAATATTTCTTGGCTGCTGTATTTTTAAAAAGGTTTGGGGCAGCTAGGTGGCACAGTGTATAGAGAACTGTGCCTGGAATCAGGAAGACCTGAGCTGAAACTGGGCCTCAGACACTTGACACTTACTAGATGTGTGACCCTGGGAAAGTCACTTAACCCAGATTGCCTTGCAAGAACAACAATAACAAAACAAAAAATAAAATTGAAGGTTTAAATGGTTTACTTTTTCTCACTCGAAGTTAAAGATCCCCAGAGCACTAATTTTTTTCTGTCTCTTCCATTATTTTTCCAGGATCGCCTGTATTTTGTGATGGAATATGTGAATGGTGGAGATCTCATGTACCAGATCCAGCAAGTTGGACGATTTAAGGAACCGCATGCCGTGTAAGTTTCCACCATAATCATTCTCCTCTCTTGGATGTAGGAGGGTGGGCACTGGGCAGAATGATGTAATGAATCTGGTAAGATGAAATTTATCAGGATAAATGTATAGTATTGCATTTGGGTTCAAGGATTAAGCTTCCTAAGTATAGGATACTAAACAGTAGCTTGTATGGGAGGAAAAAACCCCTAATGGTGTTATGAAATGTAGTCCACTAATTAGTGCAATCAACGGTGCCAACTAAAAAATCGTTATTTAATCTTAGGCTTCATTAAGAGAGGATTAGTGTCCAGAATGATAGTCCCACTAGTTTCTGCCATGATCAGACCACATTTAACTATGGGTGTCATGTATTAAGAAATTAAGCGACAATTTGGCATCTGCCCAGAGGAAGGTGACAAGCTATTCATTTGAAAGAACTAGGGGTGTTTAGTTTAGAGATGACAAGACATGGATGTGAGCACGATATCTGAGTATTTAAAGAGTTTGTCACATGGGAAAGGATTATACTAGCTCTACTCTGCCCAGAAGAGAAGAACTGGAGAGAAAAGTACAATTTGCAGATTTGGTTCGATATAATAAGACTTCTGAAAAAAAACAAAACGAGCTCATAGGATCATATGTTTTGAGCAAGCAGGAGCTTTAGAAAATATTGAGCCTAATCCCTTTATTGTCTTCCCTCTCTTTAATTATTTCCTACTTATGCTACATATATATATGTGTAAATTGTTTTTTATATTTTTGTTTGCATATTGTTTCCCCCATTAAATTGTAATCTTGTTGAGGGCCGGGACTATCTTTTACCTTTTTTTTTTTTTTTTTGTATTTCTAGAACTTAGTGCTAACATATAGTTGTTGTTTTTATTGTTGTTGTTCAATCACTTCAGTCATGTCCAGCTCTTTATGACCTCATTTGGGGGTTTTCTTGACAGAGGTACTAGTCAAGTTTGCCATTTCCTTCTCCAGCTCATTTTACAGAAGAGGAAACTGAGGCAAGCAAAGTTAAGTGACTTGCCTAGGGTCATACAGCTAGTGTTTGAGGTTAGAAGATGAGTCTTTCTGATTCCTGGGCTGCATTCTATCTACTGTGCCACCTAGCTGCCCTGGCACGTAGTAGGGATTTAATAACTGTTTATTGATTGGTTAAAAAGCTAAGAGAAGTTAGATGACTTGCTGAGCATTACACAGCTAGTATGAACGTGAGACAGGGTTGGAATTTGGATTTTCCTGACTCCAAACCCAGCATTCTATTTATAACGCTACCTAGTTCCCTCAAGAGCACAATGAGTTCCCGTGGGAAATCATGGGTTCCCCTTTACTACAGGTATTGAGGCAAAGGCTTGATGTGAAATTTCCAGGAATTTTATAGCAGGGATTCCTGCACAAATCTGAATTGTACAATATATCCTTTCATATCTCCTCTAACTTTGATCTTTTATGATTCAGGGAAGGGATTATGGGAAGAATGGATTAAAAACAATAGGAGGTAGAAGAAAGACTGGTGGAATGAAGGAGAAACTAGCAAACTCTGTTCTCTGGGAATTTGGAGTTAAAAAGAACATGCTTTTTTTTTTTAACTCCTCTACCTCCTGATTCCTGTTTACTCATTTTCTGTATACTCTTAGCCCATTCATGAGGAGTGATCAAGAAACACTATCTTAACCCTGCTCTATGATCTGTCCCTCTAATCATTAAATTGTATATTCAGATTCTAAATGTGGCTGAGTTAGGAGTTTTCTTCCCACTTAGAGGCTCCTCAGCCTTGGCTGCCTCTGTGTTCCCACATCTGACTTGTTTCTCCATTTCCACTTGTATTGCTGTCTTCAGATATTTGAAGGGATGTCATGTGAAAGAGGGATTAGCCTTGTTCTGCTTGGCTCGAGGGAACTGAATTTAGAGGAATGGATTGAAGTAACAGGAAGATAGATATAAGGGAAAAATTCCTAACAATTAAGAGCTGTCCGGAAGTAGAATGTGCTGCCTCGAGTGTCAGTGAGTTCTGCATCAAAGAGAAGCTAGATATATGACCACCTGTCAGGGATGCTGTAAAAAAGAGTCTTATTTTGACCAGGGTTTGGTTAAATTACCTTTCAATCTTGGAGGCCCACATTTTCTTTTTTTCCCCAGCTTCTACTTTCCCTGTACCTTGGCATATGTAGGCTGAATTATCCCGTTTATCATTGTCATTGTTCATCGTGGTATCTTGGCACAGTGAAGAGAGCACTGGGTCTGGAGTCATGAAAACTTGAATTCAAATCTGGTCTCAGATACTAACTAGCTGTGTGACCCTAGGCAAGTCATTTAACCCCTATTTGTTTTTCAGTGTTTTCAGTCATGTCTGACTCTTCATGACCCCATTTAGGATTTTCTTGGCAAAGATACTACAGTGATTTACCATTTCCTTCTCCAGTTCATTTTCCAGATGAGGAAAATGAGGTTAAATGACTTTCCCAGGGTCATACTTAGCTAGTAAGTGTCAGAGGCAATATTTGAACTCAAGAAGATAAATCTTTCTGATGCCAGGCCTGGCACTCTCTCCACTGCGTTTCCTCTTCTGTAAAATTGGGATAACAATAGTACCTACCTTCCAGGGTTGTTGAGAGGATCAAATAAGATGAGAATTGTGAAACATTTAGCACAGAACCTGGCACATAGAATGCGGTATGTACATGTTAATTATTATTGTTATGGCTGTTATTGCCTGCTTACTGATTCATCAGCTGTCACTGAGGAAGCTAATTTCAACCTTCCACTTGGCTTAGTAATATTTCTCTTTCACCGACTATCCTTGGCCTCCCACTTAAACCTTGAATTTTGCTTTTGTCCCTTGTTTCCAAAGCCAGTACCTCTCTCCTTGCATGTGTTGTGGGAAAGGACAGGGGAGGTCAGGGAGCAGAGCAGAAGCAGGAGTTGTACTTTTTACCAGTTACCATTACCAACTAATGCTAAAGATTTAGCTCCAATAATTAATATATACCAGACTTTAGCATAAATACACCAAATAGATATCACAGGCTGAGTCGATCGCCGTGTCAGAGGAGAAGGGCATTTTCCATAAAGGTTAAAATGCTCTCTCCCCCAATGCCGCAGCTACAGATGCTATGTGGGTAGGGGATGGAATAGATGGCCTAAGGGATTCCTTCCAACTGTGAGATTCTGTGAATAAAGTGTTATAAAAATCTAAGAACTGGAGGAGATGTCAGAGGCCATCTAATCCAACCTGGATGCAGACAAAAAACCCTTTTCTACGATATTCCCATCAAGGCATTAATCAGCCTCTGCTCGACTACCTACGGAGACAGGGAACTCACTCTTTCCCAAAGCAGTCCACTCTATTTGTGGATGGGTCAAATTATTAGGAAGTTTTTTCCTGACTTCGTAGCTAAATCTTTCTACAACTCCTACTCGTTTTTTCTAAGCTCTACCATTTGGGATACACATTTATCTCATTCTCAGATTAATAAATATGCTCTATATGCTTTGTTCTGGGCATGTTTGAGCTCAAAGTTAGGAAGATCAAGGCTATATATGTCACTTTCTCTTCTTGAATTGTACCCCAAAGATGCTTCTATCGCTGGAATATATTCTCTTTCCAGGGAGAGTATACCAAAGCCATGTGACTAGAGTTCTAGCTTTGGCTCTGGTACAAATTAGTTTTGTAACCTTGGGTAAGTCGTTTCTTTGCTCTGAACCTCAGTTGTCATCTTCCATAAGATGGACCGAGGGACCTCAGAGGTCCCTTTTAGCTCTACCAGTCCATGATTCTCTGATTCTCCTAGATCAGCTTAGCAAGTTATCCAGGGTCTGAGCTCAATGCTTGAGAACATAAACTCCCACCAGCAGTGGGGGGGTATTGCTTTTCTCCTCTGGCATCTATTTCAAATTAGGCCTTTATTCCAGTCTGCTGCAGTCCAGTGATGGTGACTTCACTCTATGGGTACTGATGAATATTTAACATCTGGCACACTGCTCTTGAGTGGCGTGCTGGATTCACTTATGGTTTAGGAGCTGGCGTATAGTTTTCTTAGAATTCCGATATGGACTAGTTAGTGCAGAGACATTGCCAAGGGCATGCTAAATGAAGCATCATTAAGAGAGATGAGGGCACCCAGGCTTCTTTTTTCCCCTGTATTCTCATTCCACATCCTAAAGACTCCTGCATTATTCTTTTTTCAAAGAAGAAGAAGAACTGAACTCCTTTCTGTTAGTGAAAATTCTGCCTCTGAATCAATGACTAGCATTTAAGGTTTGCAAAGCTGTACATTTTTTATCAAAATTGCTAGCTACCATTATGTGATCCTCATTTGACCATCTTCATATGATCCTCAAAATAACTCTGTGAGGGAGGTGCTATTATTATTCCCATTTTACAGATGAGGAACCTGGGCTTCAGAGAGGTTCAGTGACTTGCCTAGAGTCACACAGTGTCTGAGGCAGGATGTGAAGTCAAATCTTCCAGCCTCCAAGTCCAACACTCTACCCATTATGCCACCTGGATGCTTAAGCAGGTTAAGTAGGGTCATGTGAGCCTTGCATCCCCACTTTCCAAATCCACCAGAATGAGAAGTAGGCCTGAGTGGTATAATCTTTCCTCTGTCTCTTGTGGCTTTTAGCTATAGCTGCCCATAAAAGGGATTGAGTTCTTCCATTTCCTCAGATACTACAATGCTTTCTCCATGACTGGCCCATAAAATCCCAGAATCTTAGAGTTGTAAAGGATTTCAGAGGTCATCTAAGACCCCTCTTCTGACCTGAAGCATGAAAACCCTCAACAACATCCTTAAAATGTAGTCTAACTGCCTCTGAAACAGCTACATGGTGCAGGGGATAGAGTGTTGGGCATGGAGTTGGGAAGAAGTGAGTTCAGCTAACGAGTCACTTAACCTCTGTCAGACTCCATTTCTTCATTTGTAGAAAGGGGATCATTAATAGCACTTTCCTCACAAAGTAATTATAAGGATCAAATTCAATAATATTTGTAAGGCACAGAGCCTAGCACATAGTAGGTACATAATAAATTTTTATTGTCTTGGCTTCCCTTCCCTCTGCTTGAAACTTTTCTGGAATGATGGATTCACTACCTACTAAGGTAGCCCAATAAGTCTGCTTAGTCAAAATTAGGGGGGTTAGACCACTTGGGTTTGACGCTGGTCTTTGTCCTTTACCAAGCATATGGCCGTGAGCAAATCATAAAGTGTGCTTACGCTCACAAGTTTTTTTGTGAGCAAAATGTCTTATACACTATAAAATGTTATGTGTCAACTTTTATTTTTATGGTATTTATCTTTTATGTGATGAATTATATCTGTTTTATTATGCAATTCACATGAGTTTCAAATATATTGAATTATTTTTAAAAGCTAAATCAGGCTTTAAAAAAAGTACAGAACGGAAAGCCCTGAATATTGGGGCATTCACTTTCAGTTCAATATAAGAAACAGCCTCCTGGCCAACGAAATTAAATGGGTTTCCTTAGTAGGTAGTAAGCTCATCATCCCTGAGAAAGTTCAAGCAAAGACAAGTTGACTACATTTTGGGACATTGTAAAGGGCAATGATGTTTCAGGTAGGGATGGTGTTAGATAACCTCTGAGTTCCTTTCATCCTAATGAAAATAATAATAATAATAGCTAGTATTTTTATAACATCTTAAGTATCGAAAAGTGCTTGACATAGATGATGTTATTTGACCTTTGTAACCCCATAAGGATGATTTTGTTAAAATCCTCATTTACAAGGGGGAAGACTGAGGCTGAAAAAGATTACATGACTTGACCAGGGTCAAATAGCAAATACGTGTCTGAAATGGGATTTGAACTCAGATCTTCCTGTCTCCAAGTCTATTACTGTGCCTCCTAGCTGAAACTTTTACATAAGCATCCAGTAGAAAAGCACAGTAGTATTTGTAGAAAGTGCAGTCTCCATCCACATCATTCTTCTTGCTTATGGCATTCCACCTACATCCCTACTCTTCCCCTTCAATTTCTTGACCTTCCTCTGTGACAATATCTTTTGGAGGTGGCAGGTGAATTCTGTTCTTTGCCTGTTTACTAAGATTATTAACCAGGAAGTTGGGCTAGATGACATCAAATTGCCCTAGAACAGGTAGGACGCTCTATCTGTAGGTTACATGGGTCATCAGTGACTGTAAAAGTGCAGAGGAAGGAGACAGTGCACGAGATAATGTCTGCGGTTTCAGAATCTGAAATCTTGTCACGTTGATCATGTGGGTTTATAGAACACTCATTAACTAGTTTGGCTGAAGAAGATATGGATGAGTAACTGTAGTTTTAACTAAAGGACCTGATTGTATTCTCCTTTTGAGGAAATGACCTCCTTGGAGAGGCCCTATCTAGACCAGTACAAATGGGCTCTATATAACATCAGAAAACAATTAAACCCAGGATTTAGCAGATGCAATTCAATAACTGGACATCATATCCACACAAAAGCAGACTGTGGGTCAGATGAAATGGACAGGAACAGAAAAAACAGAAAAGACAATTGGGAGTAATAGTTCCCAACCAATGGTCCCCAGGACTCTCGGTGGAAGTGGTAGTGGCAGGGGGTAAGGGGAAGTGGAAATGAATTATTGCAAAATGTCTACAAAACCACATGGTCACCAAGTACTTTCATTTTGACTTTAATAATTGTTGGCATCTGTTTATTGCTTTAAAACAATGGTTCTCAACCTTCCTAATGCCTCAACTCTTTAATACAGTTCTTCATGTTGTGGTGACCCCCAACCATAAAATTATTTTTGTTGCTACTTCATAACTGTAATTTTGCTACTGTTATGAATCGTAATGTAAATATCTGATATGCATGATGTATTTAAATTGAACATAACCCACAGGTTGAGAACTGCTGCTTTAAAAGGTTTGCAAAGCATTTTACAAATATTACCTAATTTTATCCTCACAGCAACCCTGGGAGGAAAGTGGTATTATTATCCCTGTTTTACAGGTGGAACAATTGAGGCAAACAGAGACTGAGTGACTTGTCTAGTATCACATAGCTAGTCAGTGTCTGAGGTCAAATTTGAATTCAGGTCTTCTGACTCCAAGCCCTACACTCAATCCACTCTACCAACCAGATGCCTCCATCTTTATTTGGCGCCAACGCTATATATTCAATTGCTATAATATAAGAACCTATAACGCTGATTGAGTAGAAAAGATTGGGAACTGGTTTAAAAGTGACATTCGGTGAGAATGAAGGTTGCCATTCTTACTCAGCTAGGTCCCTTACAATGTATATGAGGTTAGAGGGAGGGGAGTTAATTAGACTAACACTGCTTCTGCTTTGTTTTGCCACGTCCTACATCTTGGGTTTCTCAATTGGTATTGACCTCATTAGACCTTTTTCTTTACTTTTCCCAGCAATGACAGGAGGAGAAAGGAAAATTCCAAATCATGTTTAGTCTTGTGTCTGTGAGTAACAGATAGAAGCAAGAAGTAGAAATTGGAGAAGATAGAAACCCAGATCATACATAATTTCTGTGTGAAGAATGTATATGCCATGCAAAAATTGTCACTAGTCTGTCCTTCTTACAAAGCAGAAGCATTATTTATCACTAGTGAGAGCCTTACTTTTTTTTCCTTGCAAAATAAGCAAAAAGAAAGCAAGCACATTTAGGGCCTTTAATCATCTCTTTCTCTTTCCCTCTCCCTCTCCCCCATCCCCTCTCTCTATATATATATTTCTCTCTCTCTCTCTCTCTCTCTCTCTCTCTCTCTCTCTCTTTCTCTCTCTCTCTCTCTGTCTCTCTCTCTCTCTGTCTCTCTCTCTCTCTGTCTCTCTGTCTCTGTCTCTGTCTCTCTCTCTCTCTCTGTCTCTCTCTCTGTCTCTCTGTCTCTCTGTCTCTGTCTCTGTCTCTGTCTCTCTCTCTCTCTGTCTCTCTCTCTCTCTGTCTCTTTCTCTCTGTCTCTGTCTCTGTCTCTCTCTCTCTCTGTCTCTCTCTCTGTCTCACTCACTCACTCACTCACTCAACAACCATAGTTACCCACCTGAACCTTCTAGTGCTACAGTAGTCCATAAGTGTTCTATTATCCCAACATCAATGCTAGTCACAGAAACTCTCTTATGCTGATTCTTCCTCTATATGGTTTCTCTGATCCATATTCTCCCAGATGAGCCATTGGCCTCCTTCTGCTAGATAATAGACCGAGCTTAGTGGTGGATGTCACCTAGGTTTCTCAGGACTGCCGGTGTCCCTGGTGACACAGTTTGGAATCAGACCTCTGCCTGGAAGATCTGATTCTCAAACTGGTTCTTTCAGCCAGCTGGTCCTTCAAAGCCATATGTTTTAAAAGGAACAGATATGTTCTCACACTGTAGTTGGCAGCCATTACTTTGTTTATTATTCTACGCTGTCAGTGCTATTAAAAGTTACCTGTATAAATACATGTTTGCATGCTGTGTGGCTGGCGGGATTTTAGTACCTTGTATCCAGTTAATTGAATTTTGTGTAATGAGATTTAGAAAGCCCTCAACTTTAACATATTTACTCTAACGGACCTATTCTGTTAATTTCTTTTTGTATTTCAGATTCTACGCCGCAGAAATTGCTATCGGTCTATTCTTCTTACAAAGCAAAGGCATCATTTATCGGTGGGTGAGCACTGTATTCTTTCCCTCCTCCTTTATTCCCTTACTCCTTTCTTTCCTGTCTCTCATTCATTTTCCCCCAAAAAAAGAATACCTCTAAATTGGAATTTTGGACAAACAGAAATCCTAGGAACCCCTTGAATTCATAGCTGATTCAACTTGGGACCACACTGGGGCTCTGTCTAGCCCTGGGAGCCTGATGGCTCTTTAGTGTGGAGGGAGCAGGGATAGACAAGAGTGTATTTCATCCTTTGCTCTGTGTTATAGAGCTGGGACCTCACAAATGGAACATTTATTTCTCCTACCCTTAAATAGTATCTTTTTACAGGGAGCAAAGTAGTTTAGTTGTCATTTGGACACCTGGTTTATTGAACTCTTGCTTGATCTTTTTTCTCCTGCTTTGGCCCTTGGATCTCGCTAAACACACTGCTCACCTATACTTTACTCAGAAGCTCATCTCCTATTTCTGTTTCATGTCTACTGGTTCTGATAAGAGACTTTTTTTTCTCCAATACCATTGAGGTCTCTCAGTTACCAATACTTATCATATTCTGACTATTAGTTTAGAAATAAATGTTTTGAATCCTGAAATTCCCTACTTAAAAGCCTCCCATGGTTCCCTTACTGACTGCCAAATAAAATATAAACTCCCTAATGTCCCTTTCACAGTCCAACCAGACTGGATTTGTCTCTTTTCCCAATTCTTATCTTCTGCTCTCTTTGTATATCGACCCATGTTCCTGGAATGGACACTACTACATCTCTGTCATAGTCTCTCCCATCCTTCGAAGCCTGGTATAAGTGCCATCCTCCCCATGAAAATGCCCCTGGCCTCCCAATTGAATGTGATCACTCTCTTCTCTCATTTCCTATCATGCATTGCCCAAACTTCTCCCTTGCCCTTATCATGTTTTAATTTATATTTTAGTTTATTTAATGACATGTTTCCATTCTCACCCTTCTCCCTTAGAATTGAAGCTCCTTGAAGGCAGGAATTATGTCATTGTATTTCCCAGTAGCTGGAGCAAATAATTCAGGAGGTGCTCAACAAATGTCTGTTGGAATGTTATATTTTTAAAGTCCTTATCACAATGCCTGGAACATAGTTTGTGCTGTATAAATGCTTCTTACTCCTATCCCCCTCCCCCCATTGACATTTCAGGATAAACTTAAGCCTTAGTATTTGGAAGTTGGGATGAAAAGTGAGATCAAACTTGATCCTATCCTCATGACTCACATATGGCTTATCTGGATTGTCTAGATGTCTAGCTAAGAAGATCACAGAACCTAAAGTTGTTCTTTTATCACAAAGACCCATCTGTATCATTCTCTTCAGCCTCATTGACTGCAAAGTTCACTGTGGAGCTTCATTCACAGTGCATGTTGGACACCATTAACTCTCTGGTACAAAGAGCACCAAATCCACAGCTTTGATTGTGTTTTATGGAACAGCCATCTCTTTGGAATATGGATCCATGAAGAGATTTTCACTAGTGGCTTCTACAGGGAGATTTAGCTCCATGTTTTCTTTCTCTATGAAATGGTGTATTAAGCTGGGGGCTTTCAGGCACACCTAAAAAACTGGTTTTCTCCTCATAACTGATGTTTTGATATCTTACTTTTGGTGAGGATAGAGAAGGTAACTGAACTGAGGACTTGTGGGGTCCTACCCTGAGGTGAGACCACTGGTAGACTGAGTCAGGAGCTCCACCTGAATGGTCTATGTGGCCAAGGTTAGTGGCTTCACCTGGGCAGAGGACATCTGTCAGGATAATATTGCAGTTAAGGAGGTAACTGAGAGACCTCAATGGTATTGGAGAAAAAAAGGTCTCTTATCAGAACCAGTAGACATGGAACAGAAATAGGAGATGAGCTTCTGAGTAAAGTATAGGTGAGCAGTGTGTTACTGGGATCCAAGGGCCAAAACAGGAGAAAAAGATCAAGCAAGAGTTCAATAAGCCAGGTGCCCAAACACATTTGGCCAAAAAGATATGTTTCTAGTTCAACTGACTGAAATTCCTGTCATAAAGTAAGTGGTTAATAAATGCTTCTTGATTGAATGAGCATGCTGGCTAAATTCACCTCAGTTGTTTTTTGTTTTTTTTTAACTAAATGACCTTCTGGGCAGCTCCCAGGCACATGTGGGAAATAGCTGCAATTGCCCAATGGCATCACAGTAAATATATTTAGAATAATTATGTTTTAGCGTAAACATTACTTTAGCATGGGTGGGGAACCTGTGACCTCAAGGCCACATGTGACCTTCTAGGTTCTCAAGTGCATCCCTTTGACTGAATTTAAACTTCATGGAACAATTTGGGCCATGGTTGAGGACCTAGAGGACCACATGTGGCCTCTAGGCCACAGGTTTCCCACCCCTGACTTAAAATCTATTATACCACTATGAGAGGGCTAAGATTGTGTCCTCCCCTTCTCAGTGACCATACCATACTCAGCAAGATATTTGGGAGCAGATACTTGCCCCTAAAATTTACAGCACACAATTCAATAAGCTCTAATAATATAACAAGCATTTTATCACTCTTAATTGCCTCCTTCATCACAAAAATATCTCATTCCCCCACTTTTTAAGTTCAGAATTCTCTGTTATCTACTCAAACCAGATCAAGAGAGAACTTAGAGTTCTTCTTTAACTATTAATACCAGGGGAGGAAAATGACCTTGTGTCTTCTATAGACCTTAAGCCCAAAAATGTAGTGGGAACCTCCCCTCCTGGATCACTTGTCATGGCTTGTCATGGCAAAGGGGCTTGTATAGCTTATTGAAATTTTGAGTTATGCCAGGCAGAGTTAGCCAAGATGAACGGGTCATAGTAGAGAGTTCTAACAAAAGATGAACCATTGGAGAAGAAAATGACAAACCACTTCAGTATTTTTGCCAGGAAAATCCCATGGGCAGCATTAAAATGATAAAATATATGACACTGGAAGATGAGCCCCTTAGGACAGAAGGTATCCAACACACTACTGTGGAAGAACAGAGGAAAACTACAAGTACTATGAAGTGACTGGGCCAAAGCTGAAAGGAAGCTCAGTTGTGGATGTCTAGTGATGAAAGGAAAGTCCAATGCTGTTAAGATCAATATTGCATAGGAACCTGGAATATAAATCTATGAGCCAAGGTAAGCAGGATGTGGTCAAACAGGTGATGGAATGGTTGGATGGTTGGATTTAATGTGATCATTACCTATACATAGTACACAGAGCACTGGACCTGGAGTTAGGAAGACTCATCTTCCTAAGTTCAAATATGGCCTCAGACACTTACTAGCTGTGTAACCCTGGGCAAATCACTTAATCCTGATTGCCTCCCCCTGTCTGCCCCCCCCAACACACACACACCAAAAAGAAAAAGAAAAAGATAACTCACTGGTCATAGCAAAGACACTTTTTCTAACTTCCCAAAAGATGACTCTATGCATTGACTTCACCAGATAGATGGTCAATATAAAAATCAGATTGATTATGTACTTTGAAGCCGAAAGTGGAGAAGTTCTGTACAGTCAGTTAAAACAAGGACTAGGGCTAACTGTGGCTCAGATTATGAGCTTCCTATTGCAACATTCATACTTAAATTGAAGAAACTAGGGAAAATCATCAGACTATGTGATATGACCTAAATAGCATCCCTTATAAATATGAAGTAAAAGTGATGGGTAGATTTAAGGGATTAGATCTGATGGATAGAATACTTGAAGAACTATGAAGAGATGTTTGCAATATTGTATAGGAGTCAACAACAAAAAACATATCAAAGAAAAAATAAAGAAGAGCAAGGAAGCAAAATGGCTATTTGAGGAGGCTCTACAAATAACTGAAGAAAGAAGGGAAAAAAGGAAAGAGAAAAGAAAAGATGTACCCAACTGAATTCAAAATTCCAGATAATAGCAAGGAGATATAAGAAGTTTTTTTTTTTAATGAACAGTACAAAAAAAAAGAAAGAAAACCGGGAAAGACAAGAATCTTGTTGAGAAAAATTAAAGATATCAAGGTAATGTTTGATGCAACATTGACATGATAAAAAGCAAAAATGGTAGGGGCCTAACAGAAGTAGAAGAAACTAAAAAGTGGCAATAATATACCAAAGAATTATACGAGAAAGATCTTAACATTACTGGTAACCATGGTGGTGTGATTATCGATCCAGAGCCAGACATCTTGGAGAACGAAGTCAAGTGGTCTTTACAAAGCACTGCTAATAGTTAGGCTAGTGAAGGTGAGAGAATTCCAGCTGAGCTATTTAAAATCCTAAAAGGAGATGCTGTTAAAGTGCTGCACTCAATATGCCAGCAAATTTGGAAAACTCAATGGTGGCCACTAGGTTGGAAAAGATTGGTTTACATCCCAGTTCCAAGGAAGGATAATGCCAAGGAATGTTCAAATTACTGAACAATTTGCTCATTTCACACACAAGCAAGTTTATGCTTAAGATTCTCTAAGCTAGACTTTAGGAATATGTGAAACAAGAATTACTAGCTGAGCAGGCTGATTTTCTAATAGGTGGAAGAACTAGAGACCAAATTGCCAACATTTGCTGGATTATAGAGAAAGCAAAGGAGTTCCAAGAAAACATCTGCTTCTGCTTCATTGACTACACTAAAGTTCTTGACTGTGTGGATCACAACAAAATGTGGCAAGTCCTCAAAAAGATGACAGTACCAGATCATCTTACTTGTCTTCTGAGGAACCTATATTTGAACAAAGAAGCAACAATTAGAATCAAACATAGAATGATTGATTTAAGGTTGGAAAAGGAATAGGACAAGACTGTGTATTGTCACCTTATTTATTTAAATTATGTGCAGAGTACATCATAAGAAATGGCAGCCTAGATAAATCCAAAGCTGGAATTAAAGTTGCTGGGAAAAATGTAAACAATCTCAGGTATGCAGATGGAAGAAAGAAAAGAATTAAGAAGCCTCTTGCTAAAGGTAAAAGAGGAGAGTATAAAAGCTGACTTGAAGCTTAACATAAAAACAACTAAGATCTTGGCAACTGGTCCCATCACTTTCTGGCAAATACATATGGAAAAAATGGAAGCAGGGTCAGATTTTATATTCTTGGGCTCAAAGATCACTGAAGATTGCAAATATAACTATGAAATTAAAAAACAATTGCTCGTTGGAAAGAGAGCTATGGCAAATCTGGACAGCATACTGAAAAGCAGAAGCATCACCTTGCCAACAGAGGTCTGTATAGTCAAAACTGTGGTTTTTCCAGTAGCAATGTATGATTGCGAGAGTTAGACTATGAGGAAAGCTGAGAACTGCAGAATCATCACTTTTAATGATTGGGGAAGACATTTAAGAATCCCTTAGGCAGCAAGGACATCACATCAGTCAATACTTAAAGAAACTAATTCATATTATTTTTACTGGAAGGTCAAATATTGAAGCTAAAGCTTAAATACTTTTTACTACATAATGACAAAATAGGACTCATTAGAAAAGACCATGATGTTGGGAAAGATTGAAGGCAAAAGGAAAAGGGTGTGGCAGATGGATAGATAGTGTCATGAAAGCAATGAACATGAACTTGGATGGATTTGGGGAGATAGTGAAGGATAGAATGACCTGCTCTTCCATGGTCCATGGGGTCATGAAGTGTCAGATGTGACTGAATAACTCAACAACAGCAACAAAAATGGACAACAACAAAAGTGGACACCTAGTTCCAGACTTGGAATTGTACCCCTGACATACTTTTTATTTTGCTAAGCAGGAACTAGTGATGAAAAGGGCATAGCAGGATTCTTACTATTTCATTAAGGAAAGCAAGGCAGTTGAACTTTGGAGATTGGGAAGGTAGCATCTCTGGCTAGTAGCCCAAGAAAATTACTGACTTTTTTCTATAGTGTTTTAGCCAGCCTATAACATCTTGGAGAATCAGGGCTTGTCTGTCAATGTTTGACAGCTGCCCAATAGCATTGCTAATGCAAAGTTAATTGGCCTTAGAAGAGGGAGAAAGGGGGAGCCAAGTATGGAGCCATTATGTTGGAGTTGTGCAGATACGGGGGTTTCCTTTTTCTGGTTGGCCTTCCTTCTGTGTCTGAATTCATTTCAGTTATGTTGTATCTTTAGCAAAGTCTTGTGTGCTGCCCAGTACTTTCACATTGCTCAAAGTCTTAGTCACAGAGAATACTAATGGTGAATCTGCGCCATAAAGTCAGTAAAATAAACTTCATCCTTGATGATGACATCTAAGTCTTTACCTCCTTCCTTGAAATAAAAAAGCTAGAAAGGGTCCAGGGTCACCAATAAGGAACTTAAACCTGTTTCAAAAAGTAGACTTGGAGTCTAGGGTTCTTGCTTTGATACTTTTCTATAACAATAGCCCTAAGGGCTAGAACTTTGATTTAAGTTATTGGCCTGGAAAGTGAGAGGGAAAGGCCCTGAGACACTTCAAATTTCATTCTCAAAGGCTACTAGATATTAGAAGAGTAGGACGAAAGTAGCAAAGGGAAGGAAAGATGAGTTTAATCATTGGATCTTGTCACAGAAAGGAAACCAATGCAATTGAGATGTGGAGCCTGCCAATAGGAACTCTGAGTACTAGTGCAGCACTTAGCACAGTGTCTGGCACAAAGTAGGCTATCTCCTATGAGACTGTCTACATGCAGAAGGTAAAAACAAGCAGAATTATTCTTCCTGGAACAGTGTCAGAGGTTGAACCATTCTACTGTTGCTCATACAGTTGGCTCTGCAGGGAGAAGGGAAGAGAAAGAGGCAGGTAAAACCCCTGTGCATGATAACAGTATGATTTTAGTGGCTTATTGGTCTTTGGTGGATCAACATCCGGGATATGACTCTGTGTTATCCTGTGTGTTTTGTGTCTTTAGGAAAATCTTATTTGCTCATACTATGCTACAAGACTCCCAAGGTCTTGGGCACAAGTGAATGCTGAAGTGTTGGGGTCATGATAACACTATATTAGAAGTTGAATCCAAGCCTTATCCTTGGAAACATCTTCTAAGACCTTTCCTTCTCCCTTGGCCATTCCTACGTCAGAGACTATCGGACCTTGGCAGTCAGAGGTTATAGAACCCTCATGCCAGAGATTGGGGATAAGGATTTCAAACAGAATGAGAAAGTTCTGATTCTCTAGTCACTTGTGCACTCATTATTCTGAGGCCTTGGGCCTTGATGTGCTGAGCACCAACCACATGGACTCAAGATACGTGGCATGGCTGCCATCCATCATCTGACTGCAGATTCAGTTATATCAAGGCTGATTAATAGTGTAATTCTTACAGCAAGTACCTTGAAGTCAGAGGGTTTTTAGAGTATTGCATAGCCCGAGGTAGGCTTTCCTACTTTTGTGTCCATATTGGAGTAAATAGAGGCACAAAGAAAATTCTTCAAGAATTAATATGACTTTTCTATGGTAGATAAAAACATTCAGGTATTACTTTTGATTACAGGGGATGAGTGAACTAATCACATAGTGATGGCCTTTCTGATTGTATTCATATCATACTATGCTACTCCCAATTTCCAAATACTATCACTTTTTCAAGTGGGAGTTCCTAGGCAGTTTTTAAAAAGTGACAATTAGAGAGCTTAAGAGTAAGAGAAGATGGAGACCATTTAGGTTTTGATTCTGGCATAATCTTTCCTTTATTTTAAGATATATTAAAGTTATTATGACCTAGCTTACACGGTCATTGCAAAGAAAATGCTTTACAAATAAAAAGGATTATAAAATGAAATCATTTCAATAATTCAAATGAAAAGAATAATAAAAAATAAAGCCAAATATGAAATTTAATGGCCCAACTTGGAAGAGATGAGAAAATATATCTTCCCTCATTTATTGGAGTGATGACAAGCTATGGGACAGGATATGTTATATATATTAGACATGATCATTGTTATTTACATTTACTTAATTGTTTTTTTCTTTATTAAATGGGAAGACTTATTTGAGTTTATGGGAAGGGTATACACACACACAGTATGTCTGTTTATTTGTTGTTATTCAGATTCTTTTTCAGTAATGTCCAGCTCTCCATGACTCAGTTTGGGGTTTTCTTGGCAAAGATACTAGAATCCTTGCCATTTTCTTCTCTAGCTCATTTTACAGTTGAGGAAACTGAGGCCCACAGGGTTAAGTGACTTGCCCAGGACCTGGCACTCCATCTACTACACATGTACATATGTGTATACATACACATATATGCACATGCATATGTATGAATCTATATCTATCTATATCTATCTATATATATGAATTTGTAGTTGTATATATAGTGTATCTTGAAAAAATAAAATAAAAATAATTTTAAGGGAGCCATGATAGGAATATTATGAAATGAAATGATTGGTTTTCCAAATCATGCCCTCAGTTCTACAGTCCTGCTTGTCAGCATTTATATGTCACAAATTCATTTAGAGTTATCTTCCCTAGGGCCAGGACAATTTTGCTTCCTCTATAACAAGAGTAGATTCTAGAGGTTTTCCTCTTTAACATACCAGTCAGAGTACATTGTGGTGCCCAGGAGAGCAGGATAATGAGGTTCAATTTTATCAATATTTCCCTTGGTGTGATGGAAGGAGCATTGGATTTGGAGTCAAGGCTCCCAGGTTTGAGTCCCAGCTCTGCCCCTTACCACCTAGATCCTGGACAAATCAATCAATCTCACTTGACCTCAGTTTCTATAACTCTAAAATGGGATCAGACTGTATGATATCTATTATCACTTCTGTCTCTAATGCTGCGATATGATGACTATTACTAACTTTTTCTTCTGAATATCTTCCTCCCAAATGAAAGGTTTTCTTAAAACAGCAGGAATTCTCAAAATTCTTTTGAAGACAATGTAAAATCAAAAACCAAAACAAAATCATTGATAACATATCCTTTTCTGTACCAATGAAGGGAATGCCCACATTGATGAAATCATATTTCCACTTAAAGATTGAATTTAAGTTCTATTTTGTATTTCTGTTACAGAGACCTAAAACTCGACAATGTAATGTTGGATTCTGAAGGCCACATCAAGATTGCTGACTTTGGCATGTGCAAGGAGAACATCTGGGATGGGGTGACCACCAAGACATTCTGTGGCACTCCAGACTACATTGCTCCTGAGGTAAGGCTAGTAGCAACAGAAAGCAACCCCCTGCTGACTGAATCATCATCTCCCCCATATTTACTAAGGGCTATAGCTGAGCTGTGCAGGAACACATACCAAGCAAGTTAACCAGCAACAATCCCTAGTCTCTGCGGACTTTGTGGAAGAAATCACTTCCCTTGAATAGAGTTTGTATGGGGGTGCATGACGGTGTATCAGTCATGTGTTATTCAAACCTCTGAATTTTCCCTAATGTGGGAGAGGGATACCTGTTACTCCTTAAAGTAGGAGGGAAACCAGTCATTCTGGAGAAGTGGGTGAAAACTTGCTTATAAAGACTTCCACAAACCCTTGAAACATGTGGAAACAGTTAGTCATGGAGGCAGACTCCTAGAATAAAGGGCAGTTGCTCAGTTACATGGCAGTTTGAACATTGGTCTTACAATCAAAAAGATTCTGACTTCAAGAGGGGCAATGGGGGAGGACATAGGAGAGAGAAGATTGGAGGAGGGGCTATACAGTGGGATGGCTGTTTTGGGGTGGTGGGTAGGGGAAAGATGGGGAGAAAATTTGTAACTCAAAATCTTATGGAAATGAGTGATGTAAACAAGAAAATAAATTAATTAATTTTAAAAAATTTAAAAAAACATTCTGACTTCAAATACTGCATTGCATTCTTATTAGCTCTATAATCCTGGACAAGTCAGTTAACCTCTTTCAGCCTCAGTTTCTTTCTCTGTAAAAATGGGGATGATAATAGAATAAGAAAAGAAAATAGTAATAGTAGCTCTGTCTCTCAGGGTTCTTATGGGATCAGATATGATAACATGTAAAGCACTTTGCAAGCCTCCAAATGCTACATCACATTCAGTTACTATCATCATCATCATATCATTATTTCTCTTCAGGGTTTAGTTGAGACAGTAGTCAGACAGAGGGGCTGATCCCCAGGCAAGGTGGTGACTTGCCATGTTGAGTCAGGACTTCCTTCTAGAGAATGGGAGCTAGTCAAGTCAAGTAGCCAGGCACCAGTTATTTCGTGGCCACATGGAGAGGATATCTTAAGGTAGAACAAAGTAAGGTGCTCTTTAAGTTTGTTTTGTACTTCCACCTGCTTTCTCTTAATTGCTAGCCTTTTGAAACTCATTTTTCTCCCTGTAGTTGCAAGAGAAAAGCAGCAGAGGGTTACCAAGTGGACGTTGCATGGTCTGGTAGTCACAGTCGAGAGAATATTTGGGAGTGCCTACTAGTACAAGCTTAGCAGCAGTTTGTATTTTTATAATGCTTTATCATATACAGAGCAATTTGCATGCATGATCTACCTGATCTTCATAACAACTCTGTGAGATTGGTAGAGGATGTATTTTTATAACCATTTTACAAGGGAAACTGAAGCCCAGATAGGCAAGAAGATTTGCCCAAAGAAACTCAAGCTAGTAAGTGGCAAAAGCAGGTCTCAAACCCAAATCTTCTCATTCCAAATTCATTTGTCTTTCCATGCTCCTATGGTTTCTTACTAATCTTCTGGGCTTGCAATATGAAACCTTTAGGCCCTAAGAACAGGTAGCCTCATAAATTAGTTTAGCAGAGATACAAGAGCCTATGTCCAACATACGTCAAAGTTTGGAAAAGTAGTGATTTAAACAAAACTTGGATTTATGATCTAAGCATCAGTAAGGTCCTTTTTCAAGCTGCTGCTGTCCATGGCCATCTGATGCCTCATAATTATGAAATTGGAATGTGTGGGATGAACTAGTGAAACTTGACTGGGTGGCAATATGGTTTGTGGGCTGATAGGTATGTTGGACCTGCATCTGAATCTTCCATAAGAAGCCTGATATTTTCTTCCTAAGATTTAAATGAGCCAAAATGGCTGTAGCACATTTTCCCTAGGATGTGGTGAACTACAAGCAAGTTTTCCTAGTAACTCATCCAGTAGTCATTTGGTCCATTGATAGCTTTCTTTAGGGAAACAACCATTGATACTTAGGAAAGGACTAGAATGCAAATACTTCTTCTAAGTGTATATATGTTAGGAAAAAGGCACAGAAGGGAAGGAGAATAGGAAGGTAAGGAGAGTTAAATGGCTTTTGTAGACTAAATTGGCTAAATTCTGAAAATTGGCATTGCATGTCCTAGATTGCAATTGAAGAGAGAATCCTTGCTTTTCTGAGTTGCCATTCCTTTGACTTTCAGGAGTAGTCTTGGTGTTATCATACTTAATTTAAACAACAAATGTCAAATAGATGTGTCTTGTCATGGATTCATATACTCTGATTCTTAGAATCAGACAAACTTAAAATATTGAAATCCTAGAATCTTAGTGTTGGAAGGGACCTTGGAGGTCATCTAGCCCAACTGCTGACCCAATGCTGGACTCCTCTCTATACATGCCCAATAGGTAGCCATCCTACTTTTTTTTTAGCTTGATGCCAATTGACAAAATCCCATGAAGATTTAACACAGCAACGCACATGAGAACATATACCATGAGCAGAACTTTTTTGGTAACATCTAACAGTGTTCATCCAAGATTCTACAACTATTTTGTTGACATTTCTCACAAACATGGAGTCGTTATATTATAAAATGTAATCATTTCAACTCCTTAAATGTTACCTCTCCTGCCCAAATAGCAGCACCTGAAGATGAAAAGATCCCTAGGATACAAATTGCCTTTTTTGGAGGTGTTGAATTAGTCATCACAATTCTAAACTCAGTTGTGATTTATGGTACCTGGGAATGTATTTGGCATCCTATTAGTTCAGATGATGTATTTTATTCACTCTGGCCACTGTCTGGATTAAGATTGATAGCCTGTTGGCATTTGGCCATGAAGCTATGAAAGATTAATGCTCCTCTAAAATAGCCCAAACTCTTGGGTCTTCAGGTCATAGTAGGACTGTACTAGTTATAGATAAAAAGGTAGCTTCATAGCAGGAGGGAGAGGATTCATTTTTTCTTAAAATGCAAAGTTGTCAAGCAAGGTCATGGACTAGGACCATCATTGTTTATTCCTAGGCCCAGAAGAGGTCTAGAGTTTCTGGAACTTGCCCCAGAAATGGAGGAAGTAGACAATAAAGTTTGCAAACGAATGCCACAAAGTCCTTCTGTACTCTGATTAATTCCCTAAGTGTGTTGGGAAAAGGATGATCAGAAGACTTAGGGTTACAGCTCTACCACTATGTGACCTTGATCCATGGGTTCCTTATCTATGCAATGAGGGGGCTGGTCTAGATCAGGGATTTTTAAAACTTTTTGTGTCATGGATCCCTTTAGTAGTCTGATGGAGACTGTGGACCCCTTTTCAGAATGTTTTTTAAATATATAAAGAAAAATTTCAAAATAATTTATTTGAATTATATATATAATGTGCACATTTCAAAATAATTTATTTCCTTTGTAATTCTATGCATTTTGTTTTATTTTATTTTGTATTTCTTTTGGAGCAGCTAAATTGCTGTGTTAGAGCTTTGGTGCTGGAGTCAAGAAGACTCATCTTTGTGAGTTCAAATCTAGGCTCAGACATTTACTGGTTGTGTGACCTGGGAAAGTCACTTAGCCCTTTTTACCTCAGTTTCCTCATCTGTAAAATGAGCTAGAAAAGCAAATGGTAAACCTCTCCATTATCTTTGCCAAGAAAATCCCAAATGGGGTCACAAAGAGTTAAGACACAGTGGAAAAAGTGACTAAATAACTACCACAGTATACATTTTTCTCACACAAATTAATAGACCCACTCTGAAATCTATTTACAAATCCCTAGAATTCCATGGACCCCTGGTTAAGAACCCCTTCCATGCTTTGCACAGATTATTTTATTTGTTCCCCATAACAACAATGTAAAAGTAGCCTATTCAGGTATTCCCATTTCATACGTGAGAAAAATTGAACCTCAGAACGCTTGATCAATCTCATTCCAAGTTCATGCAGCTGCTGTGATCTCTGAAATACCTTCTAGCCCTAACATTCTATGCTCTAAGGTCCTTTCCAGCTCAAATATACGGTGTCCCAAGTTCCAAGGTCTGCTTTTGCTGATATTCTATGCTCTAAGGTCTTTTGCAGCTCCAGCATTCTCTGTTCTCTGTTCTAAGGTTCCTTCCAGCTCTAAGATGACTGTAAACTTTTAAAAGCAGAGATTTTTTTCCCCACACACATTACCCTACCTTTTATAGTTATCAATTTTTCAGCTCCTGACTGAGTCTTCTTTTTCCATCTCAAGTGATGGCCCACTAAAAAAGCCCTTCAGAATGGTAGCCAGAGAGATTACCAGAGTTCATGCTAGCAAAGCTTTTATTTTAATCCTTTGAAGAGGTAGTACAGCTTTATAGTGAATGGTTGGTGGGGGCTATAAGCCCAGCAGGCACAGCATGACCATTGTGCACTAGCTAGCATACCTTATAGCCAAGGCCTAACTTTAACCCTCTTTCTGCCTAAACTTTTCATTGCAGTTTTGGAAACTATTTTCTTCCCAATTACCTGACTCCAACTTTTTTAATGAAAGTCAAAGGAAAAATAGCCATCATTTTTCCAAAATACCACAGAATTATACACAGTATGTCAGTAATGTACGTATTTTCTAAATAGGGGGAAACACATACTGACATCTCCCTGTGTCCATTAAATTAAAAGAATTCCCTCCTAAACACCGATTTCCATAAAAATCAAGCCCAAGGGGATTAGGCTGGCTACATGTAGACAACATTGTAAAATCAGGAAGTTCACATTCAGTGCCCAGTGCTTGACGTCATGCAATCAAAAATCAAAAGCAGAAGTACAACCAACTTGGGGCAATTACTACGTATCAAATATGATCCCTGATTTCTTGATTTTGTGCCTTTGCTCACGTCATTCCATATGTAAGGAATGTGCTGCTTGCCCCCATCTCAGACTGCCTATTGATATATCTTCCAAGTCCCAGCTCAGATTTTATATCTTTCTTAAAACCATCCTTAGCCCTTCCATCTAACGGGGATGTCTGCCTCATTTGATCTCCTCTTCTACTCCTGTAGAGTAGCTAAATGGTGAAGTGAACAGCACTCCAGACCCGGTGTCAGGAGGAACCAAGTTCAGATGCATCTTTGAAGACTAGCTCTGTGACCCTCAGCAAGTCACTTGACACTTTTTGCCTCAGTTTCCTCATCTGTAAAATGAGCTGGAGAAGGAGATGGCAAACCCCTCCGGTTATCTTTGCTAAGAAAAACCCCAATGGGTTCACCAAGAGTCAGCCATGACTGACCCTACTCATCAACAATCTGCCCTTATATCCTTCTCTGTCTTTTACTTGCATAACCATATATAGCTCCTACCAGACTCACCTTGAGGGCAAGGAACCTATCTTACTTATCCCTTCTCTTCCCCAGAACCAAGCACGTGCCCTTGCATAAATTAAGTGCTTAAAAATAAGATAATGATATAAATAATAATATAAAATGATGGCTAAATATGAAATACTTTATAAAACACCACCATCATCATAGCATGCATTCATTTCAAGCTTTTAAGGTGTGCAAAGCACTTAACAAATCTCTCCTTTGATCCTCACAATAACCCTGGGGGATAAGTGCTATTGTTGTCTCTATTTTGTGGTCGTTGTTGAATCGATCAGTCATGTCCAACCCTTTGTGACCCCATTTAGAGTTTTCTTGGCAAAGATACCGGCGTAGTTTGTTATTTCTTTCTCTATCTCATTTTACAGATGAGAGAACTGAGGCAATAGGGTTAAGTGACTTGTCCAGGGTCACATAGCTAGTAGGTATCTGGCCAGTTTTGAACTCATGGAGATAGATCTTTTGGACTCCGAGCCCAGCACCCTGTCCACTGTCCTACCAAGCTGCCCTCGAAAGTATTCTATAAACATTAATTTATTGTTATTTTTTAATGTGGTGTTGCCAGGGTAAAAATTTGCTAATAATGACATGGTCAAGTGGACTGGAATCCTGAAACACTGTATGTAAAGGACAATATAACACAGAAGAAGGTGAACAATTCACCAAAAGAAGAAAGTACGACCAAGTAATTGTGGGTAAAAATCCCTCCTCATAAAAAAATATTAGCAGTACAGATGTGCTCAATACAAGCTTCCCAGGACGGTAAAAGGGTTTTGTTTTCGTTAAAACCGAATTTATAGATGGCATGGAACTGGGAGGGATAGTTTATAGGATCATAGGATTATAAATTCAGAGCTTTAAGGGGCCTCAGAGGTCACTGATAGGTTGGATGACAGAATAAAGATTCAAATTTATCTTAACAGCCTGGAATGCTAGGGGGGAAATGAGTTGTAACAAGAATAACATTCTCTTTCAAGGATATAAAATTCTGCATTTAGGATTTTAAAAATAAATTATGTAAGTATCAGACAGGGGAACTTATCTTCTGATAAATGGCTCAAGAAAAACAGCATGTGTTAAGCTTAGAGAACTGAAGATTTGGGTGGAACGTGACTGTTGTTGTTCAGACACATCTGATTCTTTGTGATCACATTTGGGGTATTCTTGGCAAAGATACGGAAGGGGTTTGTCATTTCCTTCTTCAGCTCATTTTACTGAGGAGGAAACTGAGGCAAAGAGGGTAAAGTGACTCGGCAGGGGTCACACAACTAATGTCTAAGGCTGGATTTGAACTCAGGAAGTCTTCCTCATTCCAGGTCTGATGCTCCATTCACTGCGCCACATAGCCAAGTTTACATATCTAAAGACTTTTCATGTGTATAGAGAAAATTTACTTTGTGTTATTCCAGAGGGACATCTTCATTAAAAATAAAGAATATTACAAGCTAACTTCCTTTTAAAGAGCTTTTTTTAAAAAGCTACCATTTTTTTTTGTTTTTGTTTTTAGAAGGAGGAAGGCAATGCAGTTGGGGTTAAATGACTTGCCCAAGGTCACACAACTAGTAAGTGTGTCAAGTGTCTGAGGCTGGATTTGAACTCAGGTCCTCCTGATTCCAGGCCTGGTGCTCTATTCATTGTGCCATCCCAGTGGAATGACTTGCTTTACAAAATATTGAACTTCCCATCAATGGAAGTACTCACCCAAAGACTAACTTACTAGGCATAATTGATATTAAAGAGGGAATTGTTTTTCCTAGGAGCTTAGACTTAATGACTTTTAGAGTCCCTTCCTATAATGAGATTCTGTGATTATAACTCTTCCAATATAGACATAAGAATTTAATTCAATTTCACAAGCATTTATTATATATCTAAACAGTCCTTGGCAGACAACAAGCCATAAGCATTTATCCAGCGCTTACTGTGTGTCCCAGGAATTGTGTTGAGCCCTGGAGATACAAAAACAAGCAAAAAGAAAGAGAATCTCAACCCTTGAAGAACTCATATACTAATGGGGGAACACATATAAAAAAAGTTAATAAGTTATGGGAGGAAGGGGCTGAAAGAAAAGTAGTTTCTTCTTGGGAAAATTGTGTCCAAGTTCATAAAATCAGAAGCATAGCTGGGAGGGGAATGAAGTCTGGTCAGCCTGGACCTCTCCCTAAAATGGGGGCCTCTGGGAGCCAATGGAAGTAGGGTCCAGAGTGGCTGAGGGATAATTCAGTGTGAAAGCACCCAAAATTCTTAGAAGGTAAGTAAGTCATAATGGGGAAGCCTAGAGAGAGTCAGAAGCATATCTAGGAGAGGAATTCCTTGCAGTGAAATTCTTGAATGAATGAATCACTAGACTTAAACAGGTCTGGCAGTTCTCATCCTCTAGTTTCTCAAACCCTTCTTTATAGAAGACCCCATTCTCTAAATTGGTGAACATGAGAATTATTTAGCCACAGCCCATTATGAGCCTTGAGTAGGACCAGTACAAGTTAAAGAGTTAGGTAGAAACTGAACTAAAACAACTGCACTTAGGTAATGCTTCAAGGTTTGCGAAGGGCTTTAGGAATCTTTAATCATGGTTTTTAATCTTGCAAGTTGAGTAATACTACTCCTTCCTGGTGACACACAGTTTTAACGCCGAAGAAACTAAGATCATAGATATAGAGGGCTTTATCATGATCTCACAGCTAGCTTGTGTCAGAGGCAGGATTTGAACCAGTCTTTTCTGATTCCAAGCCCAGCCCTCTTTCCAGTATACTCCCAATTCCCAGAAGCCATTGTCTTGAGCTATCGTACAATGTCTAGTATGCCCGAGTTCACCAATACTCCTTACATCAATATACCATTTTTGTCTCAGTGCAGTATTTTCTTTGTTTTTACCCAATGACAACATGCCTTTTATTTGAGAATGGGAGAATGAAAATGGAAAAGTAGGTTGACTTTACAGAAATTCATTTTGTAGCCAGTTTTACTGGAAAATACCTTTTTGGGGGGTAAAAGCAAGTAATACATTTATTAAATGTTAGACAAATATTTGAGAACATGGTCATTCATTTAAACAAATATTTATTAAGCACCTACTATTTGTGTTAGAACTAGGGACTCAAAGATGAAATGAAAGAGTTCCTGCTTTTAAAAAACTTACATTCTAGTAGGAGAAGATGTGTGTGCATGAATAAATACAGAGTAATAGGAAATTATTTTAGAAGAGGAAGAATGTTAATGACTGGAGTAGCGAGGAAAGTTCTCTTTTTGGAGGTGGATACCTGAACTGTGTTTAGAAGGAAGCTAGCAATTCTACAAGATACAGCTGAGGTGGGAGTGCAAAGGCATGAAGATGGGCTCAATTTTTGCCACGTTGCTAACAGGCTAATTTGACTAAAACATTGTTCAAAGGGGAGACAAAAACAGGTAGGTGGTACCTAGACTATAGACGATTTTAAGTGCCAGAAACTTAAAGAGACAGTTAAGTGGCACCATAGTGCCAGAGTGTTGGGCCTGGAGTCAGAAAGGCTCATCTCCTTGAGTTCAAAACTGACCGTGGGCACTTATAAACTGTGTGACCCTAAGCAAGTCACTTAATGCTATTTGCCTCAGTTTCCTCATAAGTAAAATGAACTGGAGAAGGAAATGGTAAACCATTCTGGTATCTTTGCCAAGAAAACCCCAAATGGATCATGAAGAGTCAGACATGACTGAGAAACAAGTGAACAACCACAAGTGTCAGGCTGATGAATTTGTATTGTACGGAGTAGTAGGGAGCCACTGAAGAGTTTGGAGCTGGGGTTGGAGTTGATCACGTGATCAGATCTCTGTTTTAGTAATATTATTTACTAATTCTGTTTGTAGGATTGTTTTTTTTTTCTCCTGTCCCTTTAAAGTTGCATTTCCTTCTAAGATTATGATTTATGTAACTCTGCTTCCTCCTCCATAACAAGAATATGCCATACCTAATACAGTCAACTGAGAGAAGAGCTTTGGCAAGTACTTTTTCCCCTGTCAACAATTCAGTTCAATTCAAATCCATTCAACTGATTTAATTCAGTTCAGTAAATGTTAGGTGCTTGCTCTGTACAGGCATTATGCACACTCGGCATTTGGGAAATAAGACAAAAAAAAATACATAATCTCTATTCCCTTATAGTATGGTAGAGGAGATAAGACCCTATACAAATTTTATTGGGTTCAGACCTGGGATTTCATTGGAAGCTTCTTCTACCAATGGGAATCAGAAATTCTTTGGGGGATTTAATAGTCTTCTAGTCTTGCCAGAGGGTCTTATACTAGAAAGGGGTACAGTCAGTACACAGTATGTGTAGTAGGAGTACTTGAACTCATGCCTTCCTGGGTCTGAAGCAAGATTTCTATCCACTATAACATACTGTTTCTCACAAATTGCCACATACAAATTACCATGATCCTTTTAGAATATGATTAGGACATGAGGAAAATAAAGTGCTTGGAGGGATTGGAAAATGATCAGATTATTTCTAACGTGGAGAATCAGGGAAGATTTCATGGTACCTGCAGTTGGTCTTGAGGGGAGGGAAGACTTTGAACAGATAGAATCAGGAGTCTATGAGGGAGGTGGGAGAGAACAGAGCAAGATTGTGATCTAAGCATCTTTGTCAGGTGTCCAAATTTCCTACCCTTGCTTGAGTTCAAGGAAGAGGAAAAGACCTAACAATCTAATGTTCTTCTCTCCTAAGTGCCAATCCAGTCTTGGTATGTGGCTTTGTGAAAGGGACTGGGTGTCTTTAAAGATGTGCAGGAGTTAAATGTAGCTCATATATTGGGTCCAGGTCTTTATCATTAATGGGCTTAGCTTGTGGTATTGCCCAGAGAGACGGAAATCTGCTTATAATCCTGATGGCACATTTTGTGTTTTCCAGATAATTGCCTATCAGCCTTACGGGAAGTCGGTAGATTGGTGGGCATTTGGAGTGCTGCTGTATGAAATGTTGGCTGGCCAGGTAATTGAATTTTAAGTGACTCACACAGGACTTGCTTTCCTTTCGGTCTGTGTGTTTCACCAATAGTCCATGTGTTGATAGGCATCCAGTCAGGGGTTGTTTATATTGTGAAAAAGACAGGGAATTGACCCTGTGGGCAGCCAAGCTCAAAACATCTACCCTTGGATCACAGGTGTCCTGCGATCCTCTTCCTTCCTGGCCACATCCACTCTCTGCCTGCTTAGTACTGAGAGGGTGATACAAGGAAGAAAAGACGTATTACTTAGGATGAGCTAACATCTCAGATAAAGAAAGAGCGGTTATGTGGAGGGAGACGCATTCAGTCCAACCCTAGGCTTGAGGCTTGTTGGACTGAGCCAGTTGTTGGAGATTTTGACTCCCTCTTTAAACCGACTTGGGGACCTCTCACTGAGTCCCATAGCTTTCTCCTTTACTACTTTAGTAAACAGCAGCGTGGCCTCAAAACTTCATTTCAAGTCTGCTGTTCTATAAAGTTTCTGAGCCAGCTTGTCTTCCCAAATTCTGAAATTTGCCCCCCTTCTTCCTTTATTACCTTTCCCCCTTATGTTGCTGCCACCTTAACTGGACACCTAGTCTCTCCTTGTCTACTACAACCTCCAGACCTTAGGATTGGATTTGCTGGGATTTATTATGTTATTATCATTATCTTATAATATATCACATATCCCTATCATATTATATTGTATCTAGGATTTATTATAATTTTAAAAAATAAGCCAAAGGAAGGTTATTAGAAGCATGTATGAAAATTCCATCCCGGATGGTGCCTAAACTCTCTAAGTTACTCTATGGTTTACATTCCTCTGGAATACTATACTAATGCATTTAGTGCCTTCACAGCCTTACCAGAGAATGGATTTCTCTAAAAAGAAATCAATTGATGTATTTTGTTTTTATATTACTTTCATTTCCCTCCACTATCCAATATCTTTCTTCCCTACGATACCCAGTGAACCACGTCTCATAGGAAAGAGGGGGGAAAAGACAGTGCAAACCCCTCCACTCATGATGGTCTTCCACCCTCTGCAGAGAAAGTAGTGAGGTGCATTTTCTCACTATATTCTTTGGAAACAAATTTGGTCATTATAAAGATGGTAGAGAATGTCATTTTTTTAACCCAGAATATTCTCCCTCCCTCTCATCTCTCCTTCACAAACTTGGGATTTTCCTATCTGGTTGTTCTGAATCTCATTCATTTGCCCATCCTGTAGAACTGGGCAAACTCTCTGCCAGCCACGATTCCCCTAGCAGGCATTTGTTGTTCCACTCACCTCCCTCTTTACTCACTCATTATCTAATTTTCCAACTTTCCTTTCCCCAGCCAAGGGAAAACCAAGATACAAGAAAGGGGTATGGTGAAAATGCCAACCACCTTAAAAATTGGAATAATCCCATCTGACATACTGGTCACCCCCAGAATTCTCAAAAGAAAAATATCTTTCCTTGCTAATTCTTTGTCTCTGCTTTTCTTGCCCTCTGTACAACAGGCTCCTTTTGAAGGAGAAGATGAAGATGAGCTTTTCCAGTCTATCATGGAGCACAATGTGGCCTACCCCAAGTCCATGTCAAAGGAAGCTGTGGCCATCTGCAAAGGGGTAAGGAAACACTTGAATTTGGAACAGCTATGTCTGTATTTGAGGGATGGGGAAAAAAGAAGGAGCAGAGTTGCTGCTATATCACATGCATGATACTGTGCAAAAAACACTGAATTTGGAGTCAGAGGGACTGAGTTCAAATCCTGGTTGTGCTACTTGCTACCTGTGTGACCTGAGTCAAGTCTTTAAGTTCTGCAAGCCTTCATTTCTTTCCAGTAAAAGGAGAGGGTTGGATTAGATGAGCTCTCTAGTTACTGCTACTTCTTTTAAATTTTTTTAAAATTATTTTTGGAGAGGGGAAGGTAGGGCAATTGGGGTTAAGTGACTTGCCCAAGGTCACATGGCTAGTACATGTTAAGTGTCTGAGGCTGATTTTGAACTCAGGTCCTCCTGCTTCCAGGGCCAATACTCTACTCACTGCACCACCTAGCCACCCTGTTACTGCCACTTCTAAAACACATAATTCTTCCCATAAAAGGTCCTCACAGTTTGGGACAAGTTCTGGTTTATAAATGAACCATTTGTAATTGTCAGCTAGTAGAGACTCTGGGCTGGCATGCTGTCCTCCATGATATTCGAGGTCTTAGAGGTGTGACATGGATTGAGCCAGCTCTCCAAGTTCTCCAATCTCTCCTTGGGATTTAAGTGGTTCCAGAAACTCTGTGGGGATTCTAAGCTAAGAAGGCATTTAGTGTTGTCTCCTTCAGATTCTTCATATAGGTTAGAAGTAAGGGTTAAAGATATGAAAATTGGCCCTTTTCCACAGGAAGCCCTAGACTGGACAAAGAGATCCTACCCAGTGCTCTCCTCTCCCCCTTACCATGGCTCAAGATAACATGGTACCCCAGCAGTATAGAGCAAAAAAGTGGCCAAACTTTCCCACCAAACTCTTGCCTTAGAATCCTCAGGGGACAGTTAGGCATTTGCCAACATTTAACTCCCAGCTCATCAGTACTGGTCCCAGGACTGTCAAATTTGTAGCACAGTGTCTAGCATTTCGTTCAAGACCCTTTCTGATAAGGGCTATATAGAAGAAAAGTCTGCCTACCTTAAGGTCTCTGCCTAGAATTGAAGCCCAGGGTTATAGGCAACACATTATTGTTATTTGGGCACCCCTGGGGAACATACTGCTCAGGGGTGGGCAGGGGGCTCACAGAGTAACTTAGAGGATGCTCCTTCCCATTTAAACCCTAATGTATAGGATGGTCCAACTACAAGACAGTGACTGACATAATTCTGTTACCTATTACCTGTATGGTTTTGATTGGCTCACCTTTTTTTACCTCTCCTGGTGTGTTTCCTCATCTATAAAATTAAGCTATTGAGCTAGATGATGTCTGAGTTGCTTTCCAGATCTCAGTGCTATAATTTTGTGTTTTGTGAACTATAGACACAACACACCAAGGATACACACACATACATGTGCATATAACCACACACACACACACACACACACACACACACACACCAGCTTCTAGAGCAGCACTTTACCACCTGGGGACCATAGACCACCCAAGGGATTTGTGGATAAATTCAGGGAATCTGTAAACTTAGATGGAAAAAATTATATTTTTACTTCAAAGCAATTGGTTTCCTTTGTAATCCAAAGGATTTTATTTTATGCATTTAAGAACATTATTCTAAAATGGGTTCATATCCTTCACTGGACTATCAGAGGGGTACATGACATAAATAAGCTTAAGAATCTGTCCTAGAGGGAGTTTCTAGAGAGGAGGATTATAAAAAAAGCACATAAAAGCAGATAAAAGGAATCAAGTTCAGTTCACCAAGCACCATTAATTGTGATGTCCAGCCACACTTAAAAGTCTCACCTGGCTCCTTCCTGTTCTCACTCTGACTTCACAGTCACTCTGAGAACTGCAGAATTGTATCAGCCTTGAAATGTTATTCTCTCTGCTCCTTTCCCTTTGATACCCCGGTTATCACAGCCCCAGGTGGAAATTTGGGTGCAGAATCGGCCCACTTGTTCACCATAGCCCCAGAATAGGGGAAAGAATCAAGAGCCATTTCCTTTATATATTCCCATCTGTACCCTTCTGTGCCCACTGTCTTTCCTGTTATGCTAATATTTATTGAGCTGACCTAATTAGCCTCTTCAGGCCAACAGAAATCCAAGCTGATCTGTAATTAAGCATGTTTTGTCCGGAGTACATCCTGCTGATGTCCTCTGCACATAGTAGGTACTTCATAATAACTGAATTGAGTTGAAGCTCATCCCCATTGATTCTTTTTTTTTCCCCAGCACTATCTACATAGTTGAATCTTTTTTCCTGTTGCCTCTCCCACCCCATGACTACTTCTAATGTCCCATAATGAGCTTTGTGTTGACACAGCACCAGATGTCCCATCTCCAGCTCTCCTGGGCCTTGGGTTTGATGTTACTTTTCTTGCTGAATGGAGCCAGCTTGATCTTACTGTCACTAGCCCCCTTCTCCATGTTCTCAGGGTGACCTGCTCAGACTCACTCAAGGAGTTTGTAACAAATGAAGATCTCTTTTCAAGGGTTTTTTTTTTTCCACCCAGCTTCTTTCTACGCGCATTTCTGTGGTGAGTGGCTTAGTATAGGAAAGAGAAGAGATCCCCCCCCCCCAGAGCTCTGCTAGCCCACTCCTAGTGGGGGGCCGTTTGTTGTTGTGGGGTTATAGAACTTACAGATCACCTCGTCCAACATCCCCTTCTTCCATCTGAAAGGCCCAGAAAGCTTAAGCTGACTCACTTTCCAGTGGAAATAAGCATTACCTAGATTCGAACCCACATTGTTGCTGTTCTATCATTTTTCAGTCATGTCTGACTTTGTGACTCCATTTGGGGTTTTCTTGGAAGAGATACTGGAGTAGTTTGCCTTTCCTTGTCCAGTTCATTTTACAGATGAGGAAACTGAGGCAAACAGTAAGTGACTTTCTTAGGGTCACACACCAAGAAAGTGTCTGAGGTCAGATTTGAACTCAAGAGGATGAGTCTTCTTGACTCTAGGCCCAGCACTCCATCCACTCTCTGACCCAGCTTCCCAACTATAGCTTAGGGGCACAGATATCTTACAATTCATGCAAAAGGGCCAATGGGATCATCCCGAGCCTAGTGGAACCTTTCTTTAGTGTCTGAGGTCAGATTTGAACTCAGATCTTCCTAATGCCAGGCCCAGTACTCTATTCACTATACTACTCATTTGCCTGCATTCTCTACCTTCAAATATTCCCACTGCTTCATCTTAAAGATCTATGTCTTAGAGTAACCAGACAAGTTGAATATAACAAATTCTTCTGCTATAATTAACACTCAGTGTAAACCAAGGTGAACAGGTAGGCAGAAAAATGATCTTTGAGGTTTCTACAGGGAAGTTCCATACACCTCCTTCCCAGTGGGTCTGGAAAACATACCGAGGCAATGTGGAGCCATCAGGAGGTCAAGTTCCCCCACTAAGTTCTGGCCTCAGAACCCTAGGGATAAAGTCAAGCATTCAGCCACACATACTGAGCATCCCCACAGGGCAGGAAGGATGATTAAAGGAGAGGGGGCTTTCAGAAAGGAAAGGAAAGTACAATCCTTGCTTTGGGCCCAGATAACACCAGGCAGAGTGCAGGGATAGTTATCACTTATGTAAAACCAAGGACAGCCTCTCCCTCCAAGACCTATCATTTTAGACATTTTAAGCCAAGAAAGACTAGAGAAAAACCACGTCTATCTCAGCATTAGAAAACCTTCCTTGTATTCAGTGTTAATGATTTTAAATGCTCTGATCTGTGGAAAAGGGCAAATTCCCTGTAAAAGGGGGCAGAGTGTGTCAGAAATCAAGCAGCGTAAGTTTTGGGGGGAGCTGTAGTTCAGTATTTAATCAGTTATTGTTAACATTTTGTGCTTGTGTGTAAGTTCAAAAGCCAGAAAGCTGCAGGAAAGTGTGGAATTAGACTGTTAAAGCTTGAGGCTTCCTTAGAACTGGAGAACTGACCTAAGCTAATCTTATGACGGTACAGAATCAGTAAGCATCTGTGCAGTGGGAGCTGAGGAATTCAGGGCATGCCTGTGATCCCCTAAAATGTCTCTCTCATTGCCCCTACCACAAGGCCTGAAATTCTACCTTTAGAAACTTACACTTTTGCATCAGTGAATTTTCTACCTGTCCCTTTGCTCAACAATAAACTAATTAAATTCAGTAAACATTTACTAAGCTCCTACTATGTGCATAGCATAGTGATCAGAGTTGAGAATACAGATGCAAAGCCCACCACTGTCCTCAACCTCAAGAAACTTAAAGTTTAGTGGAAGGGTTATGGCTTATACACAAATAATATACTGTGAGACTGAGTGAGGCAAAGCAAAGATGTAGCTAAGAGACAGTTTCAATTAGGTATACTGGGGGATATACCTTGAAAGTGGCCTTAAAAGGAAGAAAACATTTTCAGAAAGCAGGGGTGTGAAGGAAAATGTGTTCCAGGGATATCAATAGTCCAGGAAAATGTTTGGAAGCCTGGGAAAGGAGGGTAGAAATGAAAATACTGGCTAACGGTCCTATCAATTAAAAAATGCAAAGTACATTAAAAAAGAGTTATGTGAAATCAGGCTGCAAAGGTAAGTTGCAGTTATTGATAAATCTTTTGGGGCCTGGTATGAATATAATCAATAAAATACAATGCCAGGATCGTATTTTATTCTGGAGTCAATAGAGTCACTTTAGGGATTTGAACAAGCCAGTGACATGATCAGACTTGGTGACTAAGCAAGCTACTTGGATTGTGGTAAATAATAGCTTGCATATAAATTTCTTTTTTTATTCCTTCTTTTCCCCTCCCCACCAGAGATGGCTACCATTTATATGTATAGAAGATTCTATTTCTCACTCCTTTCTCTGGATACAGATAGTGTCTGCCTTCATATGTCCTTTGTAGTTAATTTGGGTATTTATAATGGTCGCTTAAAAGGAATAGCAAGTTGTGCTTAATACATTTGCAGTTTCATGTGCAATCATTTATTTGTAATATACTGTGTTAAGGAAATGCTTGTTTTATTCCATGAATTGGATAAAAAAAGAGAGAGAGTAGCTTGCAAGGGAGGTAGACAGGAAAGAGGTTGGTGGGTTAAGAAACTATTGCAGTAGTCCAGGCAATAGCACGAGAGAAGGAGGGAGCCCTCAGGTGCTTAGGTAGTATGTGAATGGAAAGGAGACAGATATGAGAGGTGATGTTTGGGGATAGAACTGAGAGGATTTAACAACTGCTTAGAGAGAAGGAACGGAAAGTCAAAGATAAAGAGAGCTGATATCCGCATAGTACTTTAAGATTACAAAGCATTAGGTCAGCTAGGTGACATAATGGATAGAGCACCAGCTCTGGAGTCAGGAGGACCTGAGTTCAAATCTAATCTCAGAAACTTGATGCTAGTTATGTGACCCTGGGCAAGTCAATTAACCCTAATTGCCTTGTTGAAAAAAAAAAGTATTTTGCATACATTTTTATTTAATCCTCAAAACACCCCTGGGAGGTAGGGATTATGGGTATTGACCCTGTTTTATGAGTTAACTGAGTTTTATGAGTTAACTGAGGCTCTGGTTAATGGCTTGTTGGTGGCCACACAGCCTTTAAGAGTCACTGGCAGGATTTCAGTCCAGGTCTCTATTGACTCCATGTCCAGCACTCATACTATACTTCCTAAGATGATACCAAGGTTTTCAGCCTTGGGAGTG